>JASFXZ010000003.1:18967394-19567394 GCA_032209605.1 Mactromeris polynyma
GTATTTCCAACTTTAACGACTTGCTTCCTGTTTGATAAGTAAGACGTAAATAGTTTGATAGTATTATCCGAAAACTGACAGAGTTCAAGTTTATGTAATAATATTTTGTGATTTACCAAGTCAAAAGCTTTTCTAAGGTCTAAATACACAGCTCCGACAAACTTGCCACTGTCGATATCTTTTATCCAAGAATCAACTTAACGCGTAAGAGCTGTTTGACAGGAATGGTGTTCTCTAAATCCGGAATGAGTTTCGTGTAATATATTGATACTACGGAAATATTGTTGAATTTGGATAGCTATATGTCTTTCAAATATTTTTGATAAAGTGGGTAAAATGGAGATCGGGCGATAGTTATTAGGGTCATCTTTGTCCCCGCTTTTGAAAATTTGCAATACAGATGCTATCTTTAATGAGTCAGGGAAAACACCATTTCTGATACTGTTATTAATAATAGCAGCTATAGGTACTGTTACATAGTCTCCGCAATATTTAATTATTTTAGAACCAATATTGTCTATTCCTGTCGACTTGTTTGCATCAAGCATTTCAATTATTGTTTTGACTTCAAAAGCAGTAATATATTTTATATCTCAAATACTGCCGTTTTCAATTTTGCATGTAATGTTGTTTTCCACTTTGAAAACTTTTCTGTCTCGAATTTTGTCTTTTTGATGATATTAGATATGTTTACAAAGTGTTCATTTAGTAAATTTATAATGCGTAATTGTCCCTGTAGTTTTGTATTATTAATTGTGATTGTTTCTGGGGACTTAACAACTATATTTGTGTTAAGACCAGTTAATGTATTCAGATTTTTCCATAAGTTATTGGTTGATTCATTTTCTTCTACAGCTTTGTTAAAAAGTGTTTTTTAGCTTTCCGAATTATAGATATAGTTTTGTTTCTAAATATCTTATATTGTTCAAAGTTACCTTTTCTTGATACATGTCTCTTTACAACATTCCAGCTTTGATTTCATCATTAAACCACTTTGGTTGTGATTCACTTTTAACCCTCTTTTCTTTTAAAGAGGTATGTCGAGATAAAATTGTATTTAGTAAGTTGTTAAACATCGATGTTGCCTGATTTGGTTCATGAATAGATTCAATAACTTGAAAATTGGCAATGCCAAGTCGTTTTGAAACGCATCAATGTTGAAGTTTTTAAAAGATCTGTATATAAAAGTATTATGATTGTTTGATCTGGACTTAACAAGACGCGTGTTCAGTGTTATCAGTACAGGATAGTGGTCACTGATACTGTAATAAGGTACACTAACTTCTTTTATGAAATCCTGTTTAGTGGTATAAACGTGATCCATTATTGAAGAACGGGTTTCTGTAACCCGAGTTGGACTATTTACAATTTGAAATAAACCAAAGTTTTGGATGAGATCAGTCCATTTTGCATTACGAAATGGAAAAGTCATGTTGTCTGGTATAAATTTTATATTTATATCGCCTAAAATGCAAATTTTATGTTTGGAATCATCTGCTTTGTCAAGCTCCGTCTCATATATGTCAATCCACGATTGTGAAGAGTCAGGGGGCCTATAAACAAAATTTAACAGTACAGGTCTACTATTTTTAAGGTTAATTTGTAACCATAAAGATTCAGTATATTTATGTTCTTTATCCTTTTGCCGACTGTATGATATTTGATTAGCTATATAAACAAGAACACCACCACCTCTTCGACCAATTCTGTCTTGACGCTCTATATTATACGACTTGATGGAAATATCATTATTATCAATATCTTTATGCAAAAATGTTTCGCATAAGCCAAATATATCTGAAGAATCTTTCTGACATAGATTGTATTTGATTTCTTCAAATTTCGGTAAAATGTGATGTATATTAAGGTTCGAAATAATTATGCAAACCCTTATTATTGTATTTAAAAAAACAGGTTCTCGAAGTATTTAGATCAGTAGTAGCTTTAGGCCAATGAAGTTTAGGTGAAGAACTAGTTGGAAAATTTGATTTTATAGATTGAAAAGAATTGTAAAGGCACGTCATAGATTTATCCAGTAGAGACGAATCATTATCAGCATTACCATACGTATTAATGAGTTTATTTACATATTTGCTATTATTTTGAGCATTATTTTCTGAACGATATGAATCACCAAAACAATTGACAGAATTAAAATCGTAATATATTACATATAATAATTCATACCTATTTACACTTCTATCATACTGATATGAGTGTCTGCCGGGGTATTCCAAAAATGTATATTGTTCACAGTCCAAACTTCGATTGTCACTTGTACCTCTAAACGAAAGTGTTGAATGACAACCTGTCGCGCGCATGTAGTAGGGATTTTTGTGTCTGTTATCTTCGCGTTGTGAGCTCAAAGTTGTCCAATCATTATACGGCATCCGATTAGACATCCAGTTCCGGTGGCAATTAGTAGTGTCATGATTGTGCATATTACAGTTACGACATAATCTAAATTGTCCATTCCATCTTGATCTCGGTTGATAGGAGTTCACGAGTGATTCTCTATCACTACTTCCTCTTCGAGTCCGTTGCTTGGTAATCGGAAAAACTCCATGGATGACTGCAACTAAAGCGCTAGAACCCTTCTGGTTGAGGTGAATACCATCCTGATGAAAGATTAGTCGAGCGGCATTTCCGTCACCATACACAAACGCTTGGTAACAGTCGATGATGGTGGCGCCCAGTTCTTCACCAACCTGCTTCAACGTATTATTCAGCTGAATTACATCCGCATCGACCCTCGGACAACTGGTGTATGGGGAAACAACATAAGGTTGGTTCATAATGCCCAGAAGAGACTTCGTGTCATTATAAATGGTGGTTTGGGAAGAACCCGGACCCAGCGTCATTTCCACTCGCGGAGATGATGATGTTTTCGTACTGCGAAGTATCGAAATTTAGTAGTTTCGTGTGAATGTCATTTATTGTTTTCCCCGGGCATGTCATTATCTCAGTATTAGTTTCCAGTCCTCCTTTGTGGATGCCTTTTAAAATGGATTCGCCAATTATGAGTGTTTTCTTGGGTTTATTGTTAGTGGTTTCAGATGGCAGGTTGTGTTTTGAAGGTTGTGAAGGCCGTGCTACTTCATTTTCTTGTTGTGAAGGTCTGTGGCTAGATGAGAATAAACATGTTCTATCATTGTGAATTGCCATTAAATTAGCCAGTTGTGATTTGATTGAGTCACCGAATGAGTGCCATTTTTAAGTAAAACATCGTGCATACTGCTCAACTGTGTATTGACACTCTCCGTATCAGTCCTCACCACTTCCATCTGGGCGGTTACTTCACTGGAGCTATTGTGGTAATGTTTCTTCTAGCTATAGACCGTATCCTTTATCTCAACAATCTGTGCCGCAGATGATTCAACGTAAGAGTCCAGTCATGGACGTCACATCTCTATACTGTCGCTGTTACGAAGACGCGGGTTAAAGTCGGAGTACAGAGACACGTATGCGGATCTAATTCAATGTGTACTGTCAATTCCCGTCGTAATTCGAGAATTTCTCTCGACACATTCTCCATGAATTTGGACACCATATTCTTAATGTCATCATTAAGTGTATTAGCCGACAGTCGGGCTGGTTTGTTTTTCCCGACGCTTTCCACTGTTTGTTTCAATCGCCGTATGTCTCTGTCGCGCGCATCCGGCGAACCCCAGGAGTTCGGCAGTTCTGTCTTGTAATTTTTCAGAGACTGACATCAGAATTTGTTGAATTGAATCATTGTATTCTGCAACTAACGAATAACTATTCTTTAATTTCTACCCGTTTATTAGACATGAACACTTTGTTTAATACATGTTTAACGTGTATATTCCGTTTCGGCCAACGCTACACTTGTATAGAGTTTCCACTAGATTTCCTTGTTTGTCATGCACAGGTATCTTGCAACACTTGAATGGGAGATTATCGTCGTTGTAAAATTGTTCAACGAAAAATTTGAAAAGTTCGAACATACCGGTATTCATTATCAAACGAAGCCCTCCATCAGTCTCTTACACTACCACATCGTCCCGGTCTGTTGAATCAAGCTTTTTCTGTACCGCCTCCTCCACATTCAACTTATAACGTCAACCCTGGCCGTTGCTTCCTCCAACCGTCATACTCTCCGTAACTTCCGCCATTCCGACAATTCTTGACTTATTTTGTGAATATTCAGCGTACGTTCATAAAAAATATATCATATTACTCCGTTTTCTGTACACATTCGGTATTTGTAGTTTTTATGTAATATTATATCTCTTTGAATTAATAGAAATAAAAAGATAGATTTTTTACGTTATAATTTTTAAAAGTTGTTTACGTCCACCGAACGAAATTGACCATGGCGAAATAGATAGCGTGTATAGGGACAGAGCTTACCATCATGTTTTATATGATAAAAATACAAATGTCAGTTCAACTGAAAACAATAAAAAATGGTACACACAAGAATGTGATGATAGAAGACAATTGTTTTATTCAGCATTAAATCTGTATAGAAATAACAAATCTGAAACGAATAGAGAATATATGGTTAATGCTAGATCTTTGTATAAGTCATGTATACGTAAAGCAAAATATGAATACGATAATGTGGAAACTAGTAAACTTGTTGACGCTAAATATAAAAATGCAAAATTATACTGGAAAATGTTAAAAAATTGTGCTGGAGTAAAAGATAGTAATATTTCCTTAGATAGTTTTGAACAGTATTTTAAATCTGTTAATAACCCAGAGGACCCCTTTTTCACACCTGATGAGGATATTATACATTTTATAGAAAGATATGAAAACAATGAGTTTAATATTATGTTTAATGAATTAAACTTGCCATTTACATCTAGAAATGTTTTAAATGCAATTAAACAGTTAAACAATAATAAAAGTGGTGGACCAGACATGTTTTTGAATGAATTTTTCACGCATGGCAAAACTGTGTTAATTCCTTATCTTGTATGTTTATTTAATAGAATTTTTGATATAGGTTATTTTCCTGAGGCATGGTCCGAAGGTTTTGTAATACCACTACACAAGAAAGGAAGCATTAATGAGGTAAACAATTACAGAGGGATTACACTGCTTAGTACATTAGGTAAATTGTTCACTAGAATCATTAACAATAGATTGACTGATTGGGCTGAAAAATATGGTGTGTATATAGAGGCACAAGCAGGTTTTCGCACGAATCTAGGTACTACCGACAATGTTTTTGTTCTACATGGTTTGATAAATCATATGATAAACGCCGGTAAAAAATTGTATTGCGTATTTGTTGATTTCAGTAAAGCTTTTGATTATGTAAATCGTGACAATTTGTGGCATAAATTGATAAAACTTGGTTTAAGAGGAAATATTTTGAATATTATCAGGTCAATGTATGTAACTGTTAAGTCAAGAGTTAAATATTGTAATTCGTTAAGCGATAGTTTTGAATGCACTTTAGGAGTTAGACAAGGTGAATGTTTGTCGCCTTTTTTATTTTCTATGTTTATAAATGATATTGAAGATATGTATACTAGTAATGGGTGTGAAGGTATTGATTTATATATGTTTAAATTATTTCTTATATTGTATGCAGACGATATAGTTATTTTTGCAAATAATGCCATTGAGCTACAAAGAAACTTAGACTTGTTATTAGAATATTGTAACAAATGGAAACTTAAAGTTAATATTTCGAAAACCAAAGTTGTTATATTTAGAAAAGGCGGCAGATTACCAAATGATTTGTATTTTTATTATGACGGTGAACCTATTGATATTGTTAACAGATTTATATATCTTGGAGTTGTTTTTACTTCTGGTGGCTCATTTTCTGATGCTCAGAAAACACTATCTGGACAAGCATTAAAGGCTATATTTAAAATGGATAAGTACTTGTATAAATTCACAACTATTACTGTTAGGCATAGAATTGAGCTATTTGATAAATTAATTGCTCCTATTTTAAACTATGGAAGTGAGGTGTGGGGGTTTAATAGAGGTGTAGCCATTGAAAGAGTACATATACAATTTTGCAAACGCATTTTAGGTGTTAAAACATCAACACAAAATGATTTTATATATGGTGAATTGGGCAGAATGCCTCTTCAAAATGCAAGATATGTTAATATTTTAAAGTTTTGGGCTAAGATTGTAAATGCAAATGAACATAGATATATAAGAAAAATATATGACACGTTATATAATGATATTATTGACAATAATAGAGTAAATTGGTGTTCACTTACCAGAGATTTACTATGTACACTTGGGTTTTATGAAGTATGGTTGTTTCAAACTATTGGGGATATCAAATTATTTGTATTAAATGTGAAACAAAGGATTAAAGATCAATTTTTACAGAACTGGACCGGAAGACTTCAAGATTCTAGTAGAGCGTCATTATATAGATTCTTGTCATCTCATAATTTCCAACCATATCTTGATGTTGTTAATATTAAAAAATTTAGAATATGCATTTCTCGTTTACGTATCTCTTCTCATAGATTATGCATCGAAACAGGTCGTTGGAACAAACCAAGAGCTACCCCTGTTAATGAAAGAAAGTGTTTGTTATGTGAAGAATTAGAAGATGAGTTTCATTTTGTATTAAAATGCAATTTATATGTCGAATTACGAAATAAATATATACCTGGATATTTCTGGAGGCGCCCGAATATGCCCAAATTTATCGAACTTTTAAATTCTAGGAATAAGAAAATTATTAGGAACTTGGGAATTTATGTAGAAAAAGCTTTCAATGTTAGAACAAATACACTTTATCTAAACAACGTATGATAAACTTAGTAAGTAGTATTAGTTTCATATCAGAAGATATAACATATATATTTTTATCAATTATTTGGTGTCTAATTCAATAAAATAAGTATATTCACTGTCCGTTAAGATTTTCAAATAAAGATATTCATCTCAGTGATATGAAAATATTATGTTATTAAATTGGTGTTCGGCATATTTGTATACTTTTATTTATAAACTCATTCAAATTCAATTTTACGATTAGAATATGTTTTGATAAATTAAAGTAGTATTATATGTCTGTCAATGTGTAATGCTTTTTTATGTTTCTGATTGCGATATTTATACATTATCGAGTAAAAGTAATGTTGAAGGTGCGCGTTTTGTTGCCATCTTTATAACTTTGCTATAGTGCATTATTACCCTGCAGATGACCTTATATTTCGTTTCGATAAGGAATCAGTGCTAGGGACATGGTACTCCTATACTAATTATGATATATATGTATATATATTGTATGTATTAGGATTATTGTCAATAGTAAATGTATTATGATCATGTTTTATACACACACACGCACACGCACGCACACGCACATATATATATATATATAACAGATTGTAGGGTTATAATTTTCATATAATTTTATAATGATATGTTAGTAATGTTGGTATGTTGATATTAATAATATGATATGTTCATATTTTGATGTTCTCCATATTTATATTTATATCTGTTTGTATACTGATTAGCCACATGGGTCTGTGACCTTCTGGTTTTAAACGAAATAAACTTTGAAAAACTTTGTTTTCATAATGGACAATGGTTTTATGATAAATGACAAATAATTAATTTTTTGTCTGGGAAAAAATGCACATTCTATGTTTTGTATGGACTCATCCAAAGCCTATGTTCAGTTATGTTTATGAAATTACATGTTATCGTCAGAGAATAGTATTCGTATTCACGTAATTATTCTTTTAATAGGGTAACGCTATATTCTACGGACACCTGACATATGAATAGCGCCCTTGCGTTTGAAATTAGTAATAACGTTCTGTTACATGAGTGAACAGTACACTGTGTATGTCCCACGTTCAATGACATCGGCGTATTTATTAAGAGTTATGATGTACATTCAGTTAGCATGCTTAATGTTCATTTATATAATCGGTACACTTGATTTTGCGAGACGAATATCAATTGCAATGTTAATAAAAGTATACAACTGTATCGTTCAGCAATACTATTTAGAAGCAAACATTCGGGTATATACACATTTCTTTGTCACAAAGAGAGCGCTTATACTTAAAATAAGCTGTCATCCCAACTAGTATGAAGTGTTGCTGTTGGGGTTGCATGCCTTTGTCAAAACTGTATTTCATTATGTGCAGTTGTAAGATTGCGTTACAGTGTTCCTTACCCAACTGGTGATACTGACATGTTCTTCACCAAACAACTGACACTTTCCCGACATATATCAGGGGTGAAGGAGAAATGACTTTTGGTGTATTTTCTTCCAATCAAATGTCATAAAGTACAAAAGCCTCGCACGCAGTCGAGTGTACTATTCGCTGACATAATGGTAGGGTCCCACTGCCGATCAGATCAACTCGATCGCCCAAATTCCCCGACCACGTTCGATCAACTGCTTGATGAGGCTTGTACACGACTTCTTCTCGACCGCTACTCGATCGTACACGACCCCCACACGACCATTCACGACTCCTGTACGACTTCAACCCGACAACCACCCCGAACTCTACTCGATCATCTCGACCCATACACGATCCCTACACGATATCTACTCGACCAGCTCAACCAACACGACGTCTACTCAATATCTATTCGATCTAGACCCGACCAGATCGACCTGGTCGTACCGGGGTCGTAGGGGGGTCATGAATTGGTCGTGTACGGACAATTTCAGTATAAATACTTCGAACTTTTGTGGTCAGCATTCAGAATTTCTAGAGGATAGTTATCAGCATCAGCATCATATATCATGGAGGTAGAGCAATTGCAGTTGTGGGCCTGCTGGTTAGAGCTCCAGAGAGACAGGGTCATGGCTGTGGTGGCGCTTGAAGAGGAAGAAGGTGTCGAGGAGCGTAGAAGACGCACAAGAAGGCGTAGACAGCAACGGTGCAGGGAAATCTGGGTGAGGCAGTGGCTGACACGGTGACCACTGTATGGGCAGTATGACCAACTGCTGCAGGAGCTCAACAGGGAGGACCACAATGCCTACAGAAACTTCCTCAGAGTAGACGCTGATATGTTTGGGGAGTTTGTTGACCGCATATCGCCTAGAATTGAAAAGCAGGACACCAACTTCAGGTAATTACATTTTTTGCACAACCACTTCATCCTAATCAAATAGTAATAGCATTATATCATTACAGAACTGTTATTTATAATTGTTCAACTTTTTCTATTTTAGAGAAGCCCTGGAGCCTGGATTGAAGTTGGCTGTCACCCTGCGTCATCTCGCAACTGGTGCCTCGTATGCAGAGCTGATGTACTCGTTCCGAGTGGCTAAAAACACCATTAGTAAGTTCGTCCCAAACGTTTTGGAAGCTGTAATACAGGAGTACTCTGAAGAGGTGCTGCCAGCCGTCGTCATCCCTGAGCAGTGGAAGAAGATTGCAAATGACTTCCAAACCACGTGGAACTTCCCTCATACCTGTGGGGCACTTGATGGCAAACATGTGAGGATAAAGAACCCGAAGGACTCTGGTTCACTCTTCTACAACTACAACGGATTCTTCTCCATCATACTACTGGCACTGGTCGACGCAGACTATAAGTTCATCTGGGTCAGTGTTGGTGCTAATGGAAGTGCGTCCGACGCCCAGCTCTTTAACAACTCTGAACTCAGAACCATGCTAGAGGAAAACAACCTTGGTCTGCCGGACCCCGATCCACTGCCTAACGATGACAAGAACACCCCATACTTCCTAATTGGAGATGATGCATTCCCACTGAAAACCTGGATGATGAAGCCGTATTCCAGGCGCAACTTGACCGACGAGGAGCGCATATTCAATTACAGGTTAGTCATTTAACTAAAACTTTTTGAACCACCTCTTGCAAACGTAACTTGTTATTAACTTGCGGTTATAGCAATGTAACGAATGACTTGTGATAATAATAATCATAACTTGTATTCACTTGTGATAACAGTAATCTAAAACTGTCTTGTTTTTACTAAGTTTCATTTTGTGTAGTTATACATTGTATTTTTTTATTTTGCAGGCTGTCCCGGGCTAGATGAGTGGTGGAAAACGCCTTTGGTATCCTCGCAATGCGATTTCAATGCCTGCTTGGCTGCTTGAACCAGTCTCGCATGTGTTACACTGCACAATATTCACAGGATCCGGTATCCTGCTATTGCACGCCAGGCCATCGATCATGAGGATGAGCACAACCAACTACTACCTGGTGAATGGCGTCACGGAAGGCAGATGACAGATGGTAATGATGGCCATGGAAAGAATGTGGTGACATCCGCTGGGGTCCGTCAGAGGAACTACCTCAAGCACTACTTCAACTCCCCAGCTGGTTCAGTGGATTGGCAACAGAATATGATTTAGCTAGGTAGTGATCTAGTGATGAGTATTTATAGTGACTCTATGTGATGTGGTTCATTGTAGTCGTGTGTGACAGTTTTCATGATTGTTTTTGTAATAAAGGTAATTTGTCTTTGGTTTTAACTTTATATTTAGTATTTCCGTTTTTATACATATTGAAAAAAGTTATTTGATTGTACTTTTATAAGGAGAATCTAACTTTTAAGAAAATTCTTAAAATTTAGAATATCCTTATAAAAGTACAGCCTAATAACTAGTTTCTTTTTATAATGAGAATGCACAATATATGAAGTTCAACTTTTAATAACACTAAACTTTATAACATAAGACTATTTTGCCTAATGTTCAAAGTAAGGCTATTTTGCCTTCAGTTCAAAATACGAATCAAAGTTCACAAAACAAAGTTCAACTACAAAGCAAAGTTCACAATACAAATCAAAGTTCACAAAACAAATCAAAGTTCACAAAACAAATCAAAGTTCACAATACAAAGCAAAGTTCACAGTACAAAGCAAAGTTCACAAAACAAATCAAAGTTCACAAAACAAATCTAAGTTCACAAAACAAATCAAAGTTCACAATACAAATCAAAGTTAACAATACAAAGCAAAGTTCACAATACAAAGCAAAGTTCACAAAACAAATCAAAGTTCACAAAACAAATCTAAGTTCACAAAACAAATCAAAGTTCACACTACAAAGCAAAGTTCACAAAAAGTTCAAGTCACTAAACAAAAGTCGCTAGGCACTACTGAGTTCAAGTTTCTGTCACAGTTCACTCCTTCTCCTGGGGCAGCTCCTAGAGTGCGTCAAGTTTGCCTTCAAACGTCTCCTGACTGAGGTTGAAGGAAGTATTAGGTGTGGAGACAACATCCATAGCACGGCAGATGATAGATGGAGTTGTGGTTGAAGTTACTGTGGCAGCTGTGAGGGAACTGCTTCCTAACGGCTGCTGCGGGAAAGTAGGCTGCACATTAGGTGGCTGCAAGTGGGTAAGGGAGTTCAGCAATGGAGTGAGATGGGCTGGTGGCGCAGATGCAGCTATATTGGTGGCCAGCCGAAAATCCTGCTGAAGTTGGTGCTGCTGCTGGACTGTTGCTGCTGCTCTAGTGAACCAAAAGCTGCTGGTGCGGGAGCCCATCTTCTGTTTGTTGATGATGTAAGTGTGGGAAGCGTAGGCACTGCAAACACAAGAGCTGCTGTCTGCTGAGCTACCTGCTGAGCTGCCTCTTGTGCTGCTAGTCGCAGCTTCTCCTCTTGGCTCTTATCCACAAGGTCCAGAGCCAGCCTTGTGGCATGTGTGACAAATACATTCATCCTTTGCTGGTCCATTTGGCGCATCAAGTACACCAAAAACTGCCCAGTTTGTGCAGCTGCATCCTGTGCACCTGTGATTGCACCACGCACAGACTCCAACTCGGACGCCAGTGAGGAGAGTACCCGAGCTGCTTTGGGACGGCTACCAGATGCCGATTCGGAGGCGGCATCACGATCATATGTCTCCTCTAATGTGAGTTCCTTCCTCTTTTCAGCAAACAGCAAATACACAGAGTAAAAAAACAAGTATAGAGTTTAAGTATATGATTTTAAGTTTATAATTAAGTTAAGTTATGCTAAGTTAAATAACATTTTTTAGTTTAATTTTAGAAGTTAAGATAGGTAAGATAGGACTAAGTTTTGTAATTACTTACTTTGGATCCCCTCTGATTTCGCAGTTGCACAAGGTAAGGACGCAGGAACCCGAAGCTGTCCAGAATCCACTTCTGCCTTGCTGTGCGTTCTGCTGCACCGGACCCCGACTTGCTGGACACCTTGACTAGCTTGGAGAACTGGGTCCTCATATTAGGGTACCATATGAATGACAGGTCTCCAGGGTTAAGGCCCAATTCCGCCTCCTTAGCTGCCCATGTCCTGCTCTTCTTCTCCTTAAACTTGAACTCAGCTGAGGATTTATCGTAGAGGAATGTGTTCTCTCTCAGCCATGTAACCAGATCATCCTCCTCGTTCTGAGTGAGTGTGCGACGTAGAGACTTTCTGGGCTTGAATTCAGTCTGAAAAATAAGACAACAACATTCATAAAATAACAAGGAAAACAAAAGTGTGTTACAATGAAAACTACATGTTCAACATGTGGAAATAAGAATATTAAATAAATTTACAATATATGCACCAAATTATAATCTAGCCATTTAAAAGTAAAAATCCTTACTAACCAAATATATCAATAAAACTGTACCTCTTTCTCAGGGGAACAAGGCTGCTCCTGCTCCTGACTCCTGGTATGCTTGGCAGGGGAGTCAATATAATGTGTAGGTGCAGCTGACTGCTGGCTTTCATTCCTTCCCTTCTGAGCGGGGGCTGGAGGCGATGAGGTTCCGGCTTCATCATCAACAAATGCAGCAGCAGGCCTGGCCTTTCTGCCTTTTCGCGGCATCCTTGTTGTTGTATAATTATATGTAGATGTGATCCCTTCGTGTTCATAGCAGTGTATGAGAGACCTGAGAGATCTGCGCGCCCTTTTAATCGTGTCGTGGCCACTTGCGCTCGTGTATGGTCGATTAGCGGTCGAGTAGCGATCGGGAAGTGATCGAGTGCGGTCTCTCTTTGATCTCTCAGGTCTCTCATATACTGCTATGAACACGAAGGGATCACATCTACATATATACAACAACCAAGGATGCCGCGAAGAGGCAGAAAGGCCAGGCCTGCTGCTACATTTGTTGATGATGAAGCCGGAACTTCATCGCCTCCAGCCCCCGCTCAGAAGAGAAGGAATGAGAGCCAGCAGTCAGCTTCACCTACACATCATATTGACTCCCCTGCCAAGCATACCAGGAGTCAGGAACAGGAGCAGCCTTGTTCCCCAGAGAAAGAGGTACAGTTTTATTATAATCAGCGTCTACTCTGAAGAAGTTTCTGTTGGCATTGTGGTCCTCTCTGTTGAGCTCCTGCAGCATTTGGTCATACTGCCCATACAGTGGTCACCGTGTCAGCCACTGCCTCACCCAGATTTCCCTGCACCGTTGCTGTCTACGCCTTCTTGTGCGTCTTCTACGCTCCTCGACACCTTCTTCCTCTTCAAGCGCCACCACAGCCATGACCCTGTCTCTCTGGAGCTCTAACCAGCAGGCCCACAACTGCAATTGCTCTACCTCCATGATATATGATGCTGATGCTGATAACTTTCCTCTAGAACTTCTGAATGCTGACCACAAAAGTTCGAAGTATTTATACTGAAATTGTCCGTACACGACCAATTCATGACCCCCTACGACCCCGGTACGACCAGGTCGATCTGGTCGGGTCTAGATCGAATAGAGATCGAGTAGACGTCGTGTTGGTTGAGCTGGTCGAGTAGATATCGTGTAGGGATCGTGTATGTGTCGAGATGATCGAGTAGAGTTCGGAATGGTTGTCGGGTTGAAGTCGTGGAGGAGTCGTTAGTGGTCGTGTGGGGGTCGTGTACGATCGAGTAGCAGTCGAGAAGAAGTCTTTGGTCGGGGCCAAATTTTTGAAACATGTTCAAAAAATCACACGACCTACCTCGACCAAAGTAAAGTCGTGGAAACTCGTAACATAGTCGTGGCGACGTCGTATCGAAGTCGTGAAGGACCGCGTGAGAAATTTTCACCACGATCTTCGCCGACCACCTGCCACCATACAACGACTTCGCTACGACCTTGCTACGACCTTGCTACGACCTCTTAAGACCCGTGAAGACCTGTTCCAACGTCGGCGTAGGTCGTGAGCAAGGTCGTGAAGGTGGGAAGGGGCCTTTAGAGATAATTTTGCATTGATCAGTATTATTTATAATTGTCTACTTGTGTACGTTTTTCATTATCCTAATTAACTTCAAGTTGATATTTAATAGCCGTTTGCCATCAACTTACATTATGTTATGGCAGTACTGGCGCCCTTGCAACTGCCGTTTTATCAGAGTCTCTCATTCTGCATTCCGCACTGAAAAGTTAAGTCGTATTACGTTATTATTAAGCATCGCATCAAAAGAAATGTTTTATGTAATAAAGACTTAACTTTTCAGTGCGGAATGCAGAGTTGGTTAAGTCTAAATATTACATTTAATATATTCGTTGCAGTTTACTTAGAACGCGCACCAAGAGTTTATAATATATACACTCTGACCTCGCTTATTCGACAACCTTTTATAAAAGTTCCGACTCGATGAACTCGAATGAACGTGGTACGACTGTAATCAATTTGTAATTATAACATTTATTTGACTGTAATCTACATTGTATTAGGGCATTTCAAATATGTCTGATTAATTAGATACGGATACAAGGGGAGTCCGGGAATTACGTAGAATTTTGCTATAGGATTTGTATTCATCTTTAGATTATGATGCACATTCTCTTACAACATATTTAACCCTTTGTCTTTCAAATTGAAGCAGCATTATCTTTACTTAAGTCTGGAGAACTTTATTTCTCCATCTCCATATAAACGATCATTTATTTTCGGGACAGCTTAAATTTTTCACAAACGTGTTGAGTGTTCTGACCACATTTGACTTAATTATATTTTTGGTAAAGCCTTTATTTTGGATGTCATTTTACAATCTATCAAGGACACTCCCTCCATATGCAATTCCTTATCCATCGTAATGGATTCTTTAACAAAACGTGCAAATGATTGATAATATTATTAGAAAAAATGTCGCCACCTGATTATTCCGAAAATTTTACTATGTCCACAAAAAATAATGAAAAGCTAGAATCAGATAATAGAAGCTATAAAATGTCGAGTTAGACAAAGGAGCTTTAAAATGACAATGTCGTTAGTGAAACTCATCATCCCATGCAACGTCAAATAGGACCGTCAATGACATTGTTGGTTATGGTAAATGACATACTGAGTGAGATTTATACGATATATTGAAAAAGGGACCATTCACTTTACATCCCATTTTAATATACTGTATGCATTAAAGTTTATTTAGGGGAATGATATTGTATGATAAAATACCCTACTTGAATTGTATTATTGGTTTTAAATTCCCGCGGCATCATTAACCTTGTGAATTATAAATAAATGCATTAAGAAGTGTTGTTTGCGCTTGTTTGATACACGCTCTATAACTGCATCAGAATTACATATGATACAAATTAATGAGAACAGAAATGTAAAACTTTTGACAATATATGTGTTTGTTTGTGTATCATACAAGGCTCTGCTGCTGGGGTGACAAATGAAACAAAATCCGTAGGGAATACTGGAACAGATTTCTTCCTTCGATATGACATGCAGCGTAAAACACTCACCGTAATGATAATTATTAAGTCTCTATAAAGTTACTTTACATTTAGTCGGCTGTATGTTTATGCAATATCAGTGTACTTTTGTGTGACTAAGTGAGTAAATGCGGGTTATTGAATGCCACTGTGTCAATGCAACTGTTATGTTTCAATGAGTCAGTCATATCTGTTACTTTATTAATAGCTTTAAGGAGCCGTTCAGTGGCTTCCATACGTCAATATCGCCTCAATGTTTCAATAAATTAAAATCTTAAATAATGTCTAGTCTAGTAAATTTAAAAATGAGAAGTATTCACAGATACAAATTCAGACAAAATACCCAGACAGTTAAATAGAGGCGACACGGTACTGTATAGTTTAGAATCCGTCCTCCTGTACCGACTGGTACCAAAAACCAGACTATGGTGAGCTTTGTAGCACTTTTTCTTGAATTAGTTCTCGGACAAATTCAGTCTAAATTCACTTGTATGACAGCGTGCCGAATAGTTTGTTCACGCATTGTTGTTTATATTTACCTTTAAGGTGTCAAAGTCCCTTAAATGCGCAACAATGTTAAAATGAATTAAATCGCCCACTGTTTGATAAATACAGAAGTGACATATTTAACATTTCTATGTTTGACTGTACAAGCAGTCAATGTTAATATTATTATTTTTAAACTGCTAATACTTTTCATCAATAACTCTGATATTTCAAATAAGCTGAATTTACAAGCTTTGTTTATATTTTTATTTTACTCTATAGAAAAAACGTAACCCAAACCAGTGAATGTCTTCAATTGTATGGAAAGCCGGAGTTCACATTTCCGATGGTTACTATATAACTTATACCGACGCTTACTATATACCTATACCATAAAGGACAATTTAACCAATTTTCGACCAGTTCGGATAATTACGTTTGTGGTGGTAATCAGCAAGACAATGTTGTTATTCTTGAGAATATACATTTGACTTGACTGAAATAGACTCTGACTTAGTTTTTCAAAGCACTGGATAAAACCCATATTGTCCCAGTACTAGTTGCGATCAGTTTTTGAGTTGTTAAAGCTGGGCCAATATTCGTCGTTAATTTCCTTTTCTCACATCAGCAATGTTTATAGTTTTGTATTACAGGAACTGAGTAAATTCGACTTATGCTTCAACAGATTCATCATTTATATTTGATTGCAAACTGTATTGATTAAACGTCCTTTATATATTTTATAGAAAACCTTGATTGTGTACTCCACCCAAGTAGATACATGGCTTCTGTTGTGTTTTATCTCTAGTTAAAATGTCTAGACCGAGCAAACCTTATGCATGACATATAATTTACAATTATATAATGTCTTGTACTGTTATGTCAATCATGTTATATATTAAAACGTATATATAGACAGTTAGTCAATGGGAAGGAAGTATGCATTGTACTCGCAGCTTGGAGGTTTTCAAGTCGTATTTGTTTTACCCGTTTTGGCAGTTTTCTTGGTATGACAGGATGACACGAGTAATCAAGTTCAAATAGGTAATTGCTAAAGACTCGATAAAAGTATTTTTATCCAATTCAACCACAACAATTGTAACATCTTATTGTATAAGAAAATATTGTGCGCTCATTTGTTGACTGTTAACGGCAATTTCTCTTTCATTTTCGATGGTTGACCTTGTCGCGATTTCCGAGAATTTCGGATGTGCTTCCGTGACTTTCCATATGCGATATAAATATTCACCAGAACACATGTATTGAGGACGTCAAACTCATCTACGACAAGTCATACTAAGACATTGCTGTCATGTGATGTGACGTCACCGATTTACGTGCACATGTCTGGCTAATCAGGAACACATGCATACAGCGAGTGTAAACACAAACGGAGAAACTAGGTTAAATTAATCGATCGACAAGTTAAGAAATAACAACTTTGATCATTGCAATTGAGTCTTATGAAATATCTACGACCATTATAGTCATTTTACATTTCCTATCTTCTGCAAACATTTAATATCACAATTGATTGAAGTATACATGTGTCGTAACTAGACGTTTGTCTGATGTGATTTTTCAATATTAGTTATTTTACATAGATTGTTAAACAAGTTTTTACAACGTGTACTATTCACTATTGATAACTGTTTCCTGACTACCAACCAGTACTTTGATGAGATTAAACGAGAATGAACAACCGTTTTCTTCGATTTATATGCTCAAAATACATATAGCCATGTGACGTTTTATTATGAAAAAAGCAATCGGTTTTTCTTTATTCACTTACAATTCTTCTTTTTGAACATGTGTTGATGCTTAATCAAGCATTGAGTACTTAACTTGCCAATTGATTTAATAAAACAGCGAAAAGCCATCATCGGTTACATTGAAGGTAAATATTCATGAGAAACGCAATATCAGATTTATGTTTCTTTGACCCAAATAGGTGGTTTGATATTGTGACAACCTTTAATAACTCATTAAATTGACTCATTACGTAAAGAGCATGTCTGGTTAGCGACAATGTTTAGAAATCGTCAGTGATAGAGTTGAGAAATGACGTTTACGATGGAAATCTGTTTTTAACCCGTCAATATTACGATTAAATATCTGCACTATACAACACTGTAAAACTTTCGTATTCGTCCAATTGTATGGAAAGCCGTAGTTCACATTTCCGACGCTTACTATATAACTTATACCGACGCTTAGAGCATAGTTAACTTACTAAACCCGACGCTTAAATTAGGCTTACCGGGCGGTAAATTACCTGTCGGAAAAAATCCGGCCACAAAATTACCGCACGGTAGCTTTCCGCACGGTAATTTTGTGGCCGGATTTTTTCCGACAGATAATTTACCGCCCGGTAATTTTCCGCACGGTAGCTTACCGCGCGGTAATTTTGAGGCCGGATTTTTTCCGACAGATAATTTACCGCCCGGTAATTTTCCGCACGGTAGCTTACCGCGCGGAAGCCTTCCGCACGGTACGCTACCGTGCGGTAACTTACCGATCGGAAAATTATACAGAGAAATAACTTGGGCCGAGGTTTAATTACAATACTAGTATACGTAGGATCTCAAAACCCGAAGGTCCGATAGATACACTATTCATTACCGTGCGGGATTTAAGAGCGGAGTTCTATATTATGGAAAGCCGGAGTTCACATTTCCGATGGTTACTATATAACTTATACCGACGCTTACTATATACCTATACCGACGCTTAGAGCGAAGTTAACTAACTAAACACGCTTAATTTACCGGGCGGTAAATTATATGTCGGAAATTTATCTGTCGGAAAAATCCGGCCACAGAATTACCGCACGGTAGCTTACCTCGCGGTAAATTATATGTCGGAAATTTATCTGTCGGAAAAATCCGGCCACAGAATTACCGCACGGTAGCTTACCTCGCGGTAAATTATATGTCGGAAATTTATCTGTCGGAAAAATCCGGCCACAGAATTACCGCACGGTAGCTTACCGCGCGGTAAGCATTCCGCACAGTAGCTTACCGCGCGGAAAACTTCCGCACGGTAACGTATTTTTCGGAAAAGAAAGTTAATTAACTTCAGTAATTAGTCTGGATATCAAAACCCGAACTCCGATGGTTAGAGCATCCACGTAGTACGTTATTATAGTCCGACGGTTAGCACGCGGAGTTTATTACCCGATGGATAAGTAGATCTACTATACATTAACCTGCGGCATTTATGAAGCGGAGATCTATATTTAGTAACACGCCCGACGCTTAGCTCTATGCATTAACCTCCGGAATTTAGGTTGCGGAGTTCTATAAATAGAAACACTACCGCTGGTTAATTCATCCAATCAAAGGCGTTCGGACGGTTATTGAATCGTTCGGATATGTTTTGATTATGACATAAGACGACAACGAAACCATTCGGATATGTTTTGAGAACCCAGACAGACAAGATGAAAGTTACAGAGGGTAGGTATACCTAGTCTAAATATGTTTCATTCGATTATTTGTTGTGGGTAACAATTCTTGACGAACATATATTGGATTTATTTGTTTTCTTAAGAAAAGATCAGCTTGGTGATATACATGTAGCGATTTCTTTTTTAATGATGTGGGTACATTTATAAATGTCAACACAACGTACTCGCGTGTAATTAATAGAGCAAAGGTTTGCGAAAGGACTGGCAGTACGAGTATTGACCAGACTAGCGTTAAACACAGGGCAGTGCTGGTCGAAATTTGGTCCAGAACATATATAATATTGTAAACTATGACCCCACATGCCATGGATTGAACCCGGAACCCCTCGCACCCAAGGGGGACACTCAACCACGTCGCTAAAGAGCCATCACAACAGCAAGGCTGTTGGAAGTGACCTATATCACCACAATAACATACAAATATAATACCCCTAAATTACTCCACACAGAGAGTGTTTTATTCTCATGTAGATTATAATTATTAATGATGAGTAGCCCCCTTCGCAGAGGTACTGTGTTAACTTAGCCATCCTAAGACTGTCCTAAAGGGGGTCATGTGTTTGGATAGCTATTTGACACACCCGATTGTGAAATCTTACATTTTATCTTTCGAAAACGGCACTGTAATTCCAAACTGTCTTGTTCGCAGTAGAACAGTTAGGATTTTTTGTATTATCTCAATTTTTTACCACATAAACCAGTCCTCAGTTTAAAAACAATCATTCAACCAATGCTGACCCTATATCACTATGGTATCGGGACAACTCGACCCCTACCCCTGCTATCAACCCTGACCAACTCGACCCCTATTTTCCGATTATTCTGCAAGTCAACTCGACCCATCAGACGCTATGAAAATATTTTAATTGTTGTATGTATATTATCACTATACCTACTGACCAGTAGTTCTAGCTGAACAATACCTTTGTTTCAGTATTTCTTAATTCTTAAGTGTATATTTTGCATTAAAACAAATGAACTTAATCATACAATATATTGAATTAACCATGATTACTAAACCAGTTTTGAACATGATAACATATCATGAGTCTGAAACTCAATCCATAATATTGACCTTTATTTCTCTATCACATTATACTTCCACACACATGGTGTATGGACATTGTGCATATTGGATTAAGGTTCAATGTGAGATAAACAAATTGTGAGTAAGTACTTGAGCAGAATAAAATCACAGGTTTAAGACAAGTTGTAGCTTAATAAAAAGAATTGCATGAGGCTAGTTTTTATGTTTGGTCTTACTGTTGTCACAAAAACAGAGTCTTGGTGAACTTAGTGCATTTTTGCTATTTCAAGCCTCTTTTTTTGTATAAGCCGGGCTTCTGACAAAGGTAGTTTAGTAGATGTATGACACCTTCTTAAATAAATATTACAACTTGAAGTTTCTATATAGTTTCAGATAGCTGCAAAGCAAGTAATTCCATATCTGGGCCTGAGGAGAAGGGGCGATTTAGATGAGAGTTTAGAAGATGTTGTCCAACAGTCTATGGTACTTCAATTTCAATATATGTTTTATGTGAGATCTATCTCCTTTAGTGTTGATCTTTAGGTCTTCAATTGTCTGTCTTCCATACATATACATGTGTGAATCAAGATATTTGACCATTGAAAAGAATATAAAATCAGTTTTGTTGTTGTTGGTTGTATATCAATGTTGTTGTTGGTTGTATAAAAAATTTCCTTGTCAAAACATTTAATCAAAGTTAACTCATATAAACTGCATATTCACTCCACGATCAAACAAAATGTATTTTCTCTTTTTAGTAATAGTAGCAGAAATTGTGCTATGTTACATAAATTTATATTGTTCTGCAATAATGATAGATATCTTATATTTTAGGTGATGTCTACAGTATGCATTTCTGCCATATATTTCAAATCAATATGGAGAAATTGGGCGTTGTGGAATACACATTCCATCAGGCAACATATAAATATAGACTGCATACCTGGCATTCCCATAATTCTATAATGTGAACGAGACTTACATGGTTATGTTCTACGACTCTTTATTTTATGTGACATCTACTGACCTTTAGGCACTATGAAGTCTGGCTACAAGGATATGGCTCAGAGTATCATTTAAACATAATGTGTGGTACATTTCTCAGTTAACTACAAACTTCATAATCATCAAGATGGTAATAGAGACTAGTGATGAAACGATAATCTAGTAGAATCAAGTGATCGTTGCTAAGAGTGTCAGATTAGCGACTATCGATGTTAGATATTTGGACATGATATCGCTACAACGACATCTCTGTTACTTGTGATTCTTTCCCGTACTTTCGTCAGTTGTGTTTGAGAAAGTTGTCTGCAGAATTCATAGAAAGACAGTCCTGAATGGTCTCAATGTTTGTTGTGGATTTAAAAGCCCACCTTTTATAATTCTTTCTTCTACTGACCAGCTTTTACCAGGACCTTAGACCTTCTATCTTTATTGAACAAAAAATTCAATAAATGATTTTCATAATCAATTAAACTACTCATTAAAGCTTGGTAGCTTTATAAGAAATGCAGGATTGTTTAAGTGTTTATCAACTTCACCATTACTTTTTTCTAGACAATTATTTCTAGTGAAATGATATTATGTATGTAATATTTGTCAAGCTATGTTTCCTTTTTCATTATTCAGTAACTTTCAGAGTTAGTTTCCATTGACATGATACTATTTCTTGAAAAATAAGTAAAACATGAATTAAATTATTGTAACCTTTTATTCAAATGTGTTGACTTATTACATATTGTACAAATGACAAGGGAAATTGCATTTATTAAGACCTGTTCAATCTGCTAACCAGACTCTCACAATATATTTCAATGAACTAGAGTTTCAAAAATGAAATTCACTTCTGTTATTTAATCCCAACTATAGTTACCAAAACATATGGGAAACAAAATTGATCAGCATAAAACAAGTAACGTAAGTATACATTTCTTCACAACAGACACAAAATTGGACGAAAAATAGCCCTTGCCATGAAACTATTTATAACCTTTCAACAAAATGCTCAGTAACAACACATTCCAGTTCGAAATCTACACTTTGTGTAAGCTATTGGTATGTGGCATAAATAAAAAATACAAATTTTACAATAAATTCTTACTTTTTATCAACAGTCCTAGTCATCACTATGTCAAGTTCAAAGCAAGAAGGTTTGACAATTATTTTCACTGGGATCAATGCATCTAACATGTAACAAATACAAACAAATACCCGTTGGTTTCTGCTCTGGCTAAGCCATTTTCTAAATTAAAACAAAGAGGACCATGGTGGCCCTATATCGCTCACCCGAGTACATTGCCATGCTGGCAGCTATGTTGGCTTCAAGAGTCCAAGAGGATTTTCAATGATGTGACCTACTTTTTGACCCAACATGACCAAGTACCACACTGGACTTGCATTTTATTAAGACAAGCATTATGATCAAGCATCATGTAGTTCCGGTAGAAAATGCAGCCTCCCGAGAATCCACAATGATTTTCAATCGTTTGATCCTGTTACCGAGTTTTTGACCTCAGATTACCCAGTTTCAATCTTGACCTATATCTTATTAAGGCAAACATTTTGACCAAGTCTCATGTAGATACAGTAAAAGATGTAACCTCTGGAGTGTTAAGAAGGTTTTATTATAATTGGACATAGAGTGACATAGCTTTTGACCACAAGTGACCCAGTTTCATACATACAAACATTCTGACAAAGTTTAATGATGTTCTGATTAAAAGTGTGACCTCTATTGTGTTAACAAGCTAACTGTTGACGACGGACACAGGTCGATCACAAAAGCTCACACTGGTGAGCTAAAAATAAGAAATAATTATATTCATAAAAAGTATTTAAGTTACATACAGATATTAAAAACTTTTAACCCTATAATGAAGCCTTGACATCTACATACAGAATATAAATCTAGTTTCTCATAATGTCACTTCTCCATATAAAATGCTGAAATATTTAAGTAAAGACCTGAAACATCCTTAGCTAACACTAGAACTATCCCTGAAAGTAATTAATAACCAACAATATCACCCTGTCAGATTAAATAAGGTCATTTTTAAATTTCTGTAATTTATCATTCAATAATAAATGTATCGCTAACAGAAGGAAACGAGAAACTCCTACATGCAAAAAGTGTGCACAAGTCCAATGACCCTAAACTTTGGGATACTTGGGTATGTGTTAAAAGAAAATTGTGCAATTGTACTCCTTATAGAGTATATACAGATTCATTGGTATTCGTGTTTCTGCCCAAAAAAGTCCACGCATCCACCAATTACTAGTATACAATTGTCAGATACATATTCTGTCCAAGTCCGAAGAACATATAATTTGTATCACTTGAAAGTTGGACTGCCAAAAAAACATATGTACATCACTTCATGGTGATAATGTATATGAAATTTCATTGAAATCCATAAAACAGTGTGGAAGTAGATTGTGCAACGAATTTCCATGCACCAATAATCTAGTATACACATTTTGTCCAAGTGTGAGGGTGAATAACACTATTAAATGTCATGTACATAGTCATTCAAACTTCTTGGTGCTCACGCTGATTAAGTTTTTTTGAAATCTCTTTTTAACTGTGGAAGTACTTACTGCCATAAAATCCCATGTGCCAATAATGCTATCATGTACAGTTTGTCTACATTCAACGGCACATGCAGGTAACTCAGGAATGCTTCAGCCAACAAGGTCAAAAATGTCAAGGTATCTACCCTTCATAGTGATTATACGGATGCAGTTTCATTGAATTATCTTTGAAAATATCAAGTAGATTGCTATTTAAACTCTCTCTTGTACCCATACTGTTTGGTAAACAATGTTTCTATATAACTTTGAAATCCTTTGTCTGACCCAGTAAAAAATTATGTTGCACTGCAGCACGCATTAAACGTTTTTGCAACCGACAAACAGCATGATCAAAAGTATGACGACTCCTATAATCATAACCCCTTCAAACTTCAAAACTGTGGGGATATGCAAATTATGAAAATGAAGAGTCGCTTTGATGTATCCATTCAGCCCACTCTACAAGGAAGAACGTCTTCCATATCATTTAAAATTCTTCTTCAGGATGTGGACCTCAAGCTCCAACAACAAAAATAATGTGAAACTTATTATTTTTTAAATTGAGAATTACATGATCATCTTTAATAATGGATGTATAACAGCTGAAGTAACTTTTGAAATTTTAAAACATAATTCAGACTCAGATAAGTGATTTAGTGCATTCATAGGTGAATGAAATATAGTTTGTCTTGTTCTTCAGCTTTCAAGCTATAAGAATCAGTGGAGCTAAATAGCCACATGGTGTGTATTTTTTAATGCTTGCTAGACCAAACATCTCCACTTTGTGTATGGTAGTACTGAAGCATACAATTCCAGTAAATAATTGCTCACACTGAAAGCAGACTATGCCTAAAAAATACCTTAAACAGACAATTACATTTCATACTTAAGAATTGACACATATAATGATTAATTTGAAATTATAGGAAGAAGAACATTATTTGTGGATTACTTAACATTACCTAACTAAGTAAAAAACAATAAGCAGAACCAACTTGAAAATCCAGATTACTACATGACAATAATGTTAAGTTAACAACACTCACCATTTTCCTCTTTTTGCACTGTTTTACCCCCTGTCCACTCCTATCGCTTCAAGTACTTTTTAATAAGTGATTTCACTGCAATTAAAAGCATATAATTATACTCACATAACAATAATCAAAATTACATACTGTTAGCCTACAAAAGTGCATTTAAATGCAAAAACTTCTGTACACAGTTTTTAGAGAATGTGTATTGAATATGACAATCAAGTTTAAAATGCACAACTTCTTTTAAAAAAAATACAGTTATGTTTATTGTAATATGAGGTAATGGAAAGAACTTGAATGTAGTTTCTAAATAACAAGTAACATTTTCAGACTCTTCAGACATTGCAATAGAAGAATGAAGGGGGCAGGATGACATGCATGTATGTGTAAAGTTATATCAAGATGGTATCAACATTTAATCATAAGAAGTACCTTAAAAACAGGTTTAAATTCATGTAAGTTCACAACAGGAACAGTCAATACATTAAAAGAAATAAATAAATTCACTGTTTTCTGCAGACAAGATGATTCTAACTAATAACATTTTGAAATAATCACCAATTGTATTATATATGTTATAATATTTACCTTGTACTTACTCCCACAAGTAGCACACAACTGTGCCCCTCCCCCTCCTCATTCCACACATAGAACAAAACATGTTTATCTGAAATTGAAGAGGCACAAAATAGAGATCCTATACAATAAACATGAATAAAGGACAAAATGTCACAAAGGGTGGTAGTGTTTAGGGGATCGTGGGTTCGAGCCCCACATCGGGCATACGTTTTCCCCTCGATTTACTTCAATGGTGGTATGGTCGATATTTCTCATCGGTTTATCAATATCATCAATACGCATTTTGTCGAATAAATAACAGCTCTAATGTACCACCCTTTGTGGCATTTTGTCCTTTATTCATGTTTATTGTATAGGATCTCTATTTTGTGCCTCTTCAATTTCAGATAAACATGTTTTGGTCTATGTGTGGAATGAGGAGGGGGAGGGGCACAGTTGTGTGCTACTTGTGGGAGTAAGTACAAGGTAAATATTATATAACATATATAATACAATTGGTGATGATTTCAAAATGTTATTAGTTAGAATCATCTTGTCTGCAGAAAACAGTGAATTTATTTATTTATTTTAATGCATTGACTGTTCCTGTTGTGAACTTACATGAATTTAGACCTGTTTTTAAGGTACAAATATCACTTTCATAATGTACTTCTTATGATTAAATGTTGATACCATCTTGATATAACTTTACACATACATGCATGTCATCCTGCCCCCTTCATTCTTCTATTGCAATGTCTGAAGAGTCCATAAATTTGGACATTTGGTAACATAAGAATTAACCAACTAAGAAAATGATGTTGATGAAAATGTTACTTGTTATTTAGAAACTACATTCAAGTTATGTTCTTTCCATTACCTCATATTACAATAAACATAACTGTTGTTTTTTTTAAAAGAAGTTGTGCATTTTAAACTTGATTGTCATATTCATACACATTCTCTCAAAACTGTGTACAGAAGTTTTTGCATTTAAATGCACTTTTGTAGGCTAACAGTATGTATTTTGATTATTATTATGTGAGTATAATTATATGCTTTTAATTGCAGTGAAATCACTTATTAAAAAGTACTTGAAGCGATAGGAGTGGACAGGGGGTAAAACAGTGCAAAAAGAGGAAAATGGTGAGTGTTGTTGACTTAACATTATTGTCATGTAGTAATCTGGATTTTCAAGTTGGTTCTGCTTATTGTTTTTTACTTAGTTAGGTAATGTTAAGTAATCCGCAAATGTTCTTCTTCCTATAATTTCAAATTAATCATTATATTTGTCAATTCTTAATTATGAAAGGTAATTGTCTGTTTAAGGTATTTTTTAGGCATAGTCTGCTTTCAGTGTGAGCAATTATTTACTGGAATTGTATGCTTCAGTACTACCATACACAAAGTGGAGATGTTTGGTCTAGCAAGCATTAAAAAATACACACTATGTGGCTATTTAGCTCCACTGATTCTTATAGCTTGAAAGCTGAAGAACAAGACAAACTATATTTCATTCACCTATGAATGCACTAAATCACTTATCTGAGTCTGAATTATGTTTTAAAATTTCAAAAGTTACTTCAGCTGTTATACATCCATTATTAAAGATGATCATGTAATTCTCAATTTAAAAAATAATAAGTTTCACATTATTTTTGTTGTAGGAGCTTGAGGTCCACATCCTGAAGAAGAATTTTAAATGATATGGAAGACGTTCTTCCTTGTAGAGTGGGCTGAATGGATACATCAAAGCGACTCTTCATTTTCATAATTTGCATATCCCCACAGTTTTGAAGTTTGAAGGGGTTATGATTATAGGAGTCGTCATACTTTTGATCATGCTGTTTGTCGGTTGCAAAAACTTTTGATGCGTGCTGCAGTGCAACATATTTTTTTACTGGGTCAGACAAAGGATTTCAAAGTTATATAGAAACATTGTTTACCAAACAGTATGGGTACAAGAGAGAGTTTAAATAGCAATCTACTTGATATTTTCAAAGATAATTCAATGAAACTGCATCCGCATAATCACTATGAAGGGTAGATACCTATGACATTTTTGGACTTGTTGGCTGAAGCATTCCAGAGTTACCTGTATGTGCCGTTGAATGTAGACAAACTGTACATGATTTTATGGCAGTAAGTACTTCCACAGTTAAAAAGAGATTTCAAAAAACTTAATCAGCGTGAGCACCAAGAAGTTTGAATGACTATGTACATGACATTTAATAGTGTTATTCACCCTCACACTTGGACAAAATGTGTATACTAGATTATTGGTGCATGGAAATTCGTTGCACAATCTACTTCCACACTTTTTTATGGATTTCAATGAAATTTCATATACATTATCACCATGAAGTGATGTACATATGGCAGTCCAACTTTCAATCGATACAAATTATTATGTTCTTCGGACTTGGACAGAATATGTATCTGACAATTGTATACTAGTAATTGGTGGATGCGTGGACTTTTTTGGGCAGAAACACGAATACCAATGAATCTGTATATACTCTATAAGGAGTACAATTGCACAATTTTCTTTTAACACATACCCAAGTATCCCAAAGTTTAGGGTCATTGGACTTGTGCACAATTTTTGCATGTAGAAGTTTCTCGTTTCCTTCTGTTAGTGATACATTTATTATTGAATGATAAATTACAGAAATTTAAAAATGACCTTATTTAATCTGACAGGGTGATATTGTTGGTTATTAATTACTTTCAGGGATAGTTCTAGTGTTAGCTAAGGATGTTTCAGGTCTTTACTTAAATATTTCAGCATTTTATATGGAGAAGTGACATTATGAGAAACTAGATATTATATTCTGTATGTACATGTCAAGGCTGCATTTCAGGGTAAAAAGTTTTTAATATCTGTATGTAACTTAAATACTGTTTTATGAATATAATTATTCTTATTTTTAGCTCACCAGTGTGAGCTTTTGTGATCGACCTGTGTCCG
The DNA here is from genome assembly GCA_032209605.1 of Mactromeris polynyma. NCBI lineage: Eukaryota > Metazoa > Mollusca > Bivalvia > Venerida > Mactridae > Mactromeris > Mactromeris polynyma. The sequence goes on from JASFXZ010000003.1 coordinate 18,996,084, forward strand.
TCGTCAACAGTTAGCTTGTTAACACAATAGAGGCCACACTTTTAATCAGAACATCATTAAACTTTGTCAGAATGTTTGTATGTATGAAACTGGGTCACTTGTGGTCAAAAGCTATGTCACTCTATGTCCAATTATAATAAAACCTTCTTAACACTCCAGAGGTTACATCTTTTACTTTATATACATGAGACTTGGTCAAAATGTTTGCCTTAATAAGATATAGGTCAAGATTGAAACTGGGTAATCTGAGGTCAAAAACTCGGTAACAGGATCAAATGATTGAAAATCATTGTGGATTCTCGGGAGGCTGCATTTTCTACCGGAACTACATGATGCTTGATCAGAATGCTTGTCTTAAAAAAAATGCAAGTCCAATGTGGTACTTGGTCATGTTGGGTCAAAAAGTAGGTCACATCATTGAAAATCCTCTTGGACTCTTGAAGCCAATATAGCTGCCAGCATGGCAATGTACTCAGGTGAGCGATATAGGGCCACCATGGTCCTCTTTGTTTTAATTTAGAAAATGGCTTAGCCAGAGCAGAAACCAACGGGTATTTGTTTGTATTTGTTACATGTTAGATGCATTGATCCCAGTGTCAAATAATTGTCAAACCTTCTTGCTTTGAACTTGACATAGTGATGACTAGGACTGTTGATAAAAAGTAAGAATTTATTGTAAAATTTGTAATTTTTATCTATGCCACATACCAATAGCTTGCACAAAGTGTAGATTTCGAACTGGAATTTGTTGTTACTGAGCATTTTGTTGAAAGGTTATAAATAGTTTCATGGCAAGGGCTATTTTTCGTCCAATTTTGTGTACGTTGTGAAGAAATGTATACTTACGTTACTTGTTTTATGCTGATCAATTTTGTTTCCCATATAGCTAGGGTATGTTTTGGTAACTATAGTTGGGATTAAATAACAGAAGTTAATTTCGTTTTTGAAACTCTAGTTCATTGAAATATATTGTGAGAGTCTGGTTAGCAGATTGAACAGGTCTTAATAAATGCAATTTCCCTTGTCATTTGTACAATATGTAATAAGTCAACACATTTGAATAAAAGGTTACAATAATTTAATTCATGTTTTACTTATTTTTCAAGAAATAGTATCATGTCAATGGAAACTAACTCTGAAAGTTACTGAATAATGAAAAAGGAAACATAGCTTGACAAATATTACATACATAATATCATTTCACTAGAAATAATTGTCTAGAAAAAAGTAATGGTGAAGTTGATAAACACTTAAACAATCCTGCATTTCTTATAAAGCTACCAAGCTTTAATGAGTAGTTTAATTGATTATGAAAATCATTTATTGAATTTTTTGTTCAATAAAGATAGAAGGTCTAAGGTCCTGGTAAAAGCTGGTCAGTAGAAGAAAGAATTATAAAAGGTGGGCTTTTAAATCCACAACAAACATTGAGACCATTCAGGACTGTCTTTCTATGAATTCTGCAGACAACTTTCTCAAACACAACTGACGAAAGTACGGGAAAGAATCACAAGTAACAGAGATGTCGTTGTAGCGATATCATGTCCAAATATCTAACATCGATAGTCGCTAATCTGACACTCTTAGCAACGATCACTTGATTCTACTAGATTATCGTTTCATCACTAGTCTCTATTACCATCTTGATGATTATGAAGTTTGTAGTTAACTGAGAAATGTACCACACATTATGTTTAAATGATACTCTGAGCCATATCCTTGTAGCCAGACTTCATAGTGCCTAAAGGTCAGTAGATGTCACATAAAATAAAGAGTCGTAGAACATAACCATGTAAGTCTCGTTCACATTGTAGAATTATGGGAATGCCAGGTATGCAGTCTATATTTTTATGTTGCCTGATGGAATGTGTATTCCACAACGCCCAATTTCTCCATATTGATTTGAAATATATGGCAGAAATGCATACTGTAGACATCACCTAAAATATAAGATATCTATCATTATTGCAGAACAATATAAATGTATGTAACATAGCACAATTTCTGCTACTATTACTAAAAAGAGAAAATACATTTTGTTTGATCGTGGAGTGAATATGCAGTTTATATGAGTTAACTTTGATTAAATGTTTTGACAAGGAAATTTTTTATACAACCAACAACAACATTGATATACAACCAACAACAACAAAACTGATTTTATATTCTTTTCAATGGTCAAATATCTTGATTCACACATGTATATGTATGGAAGACAATTGAAGACCTAAAGATCAACACTAAAGGAGATAGATCTCACATAAAACATATATTGAAATTGAAGTACCATAGACTGTTGGACAATATCTTCTAAACTCTCATCTAAATCGCACATTCTCGTCGGGCCCAGATATGGAATTACTTGCTTTGCAGCTATCTGAAACTATATAGAAACTTCAAGTTGTAATATTTATTTAAGAAGGTGTCATACATCTACTAAACTACCTTTGTCAGAAGCCCGGCTTATACAAGAAAAAAGAGGCTTGAAATAGCAAAAATGCACTAAGTTCACCAAGACTCTGTTTTTGTGACAACAGTAAGACCAAACATAAAAACTGGCCTCATGCAATTGTTTTTATTAAGCTACAACTTGTCTTATACCTGTGATTTTATTCTGCTCAAGTACTTACTCACAATTTGTTTTTCTCACATTGAACCTTAATCCAATATGCACAATGTCCATACACCATGTGTGTGGAAGTATAATGTGATAGCGAAATAAAGGTCAATATTATGGATGTAAAAGCTAAGAATGAGTTTCAGACTTATGATATAGTATCATGTTCAAAACTGGTTTAGTAATCATGGTTAATTCAATATTGTATGATTAAGTTCATTTGTTTTAATGCAAAATATACACTTAAGAATTAAGAAATACTGAAACAAAGGTATTGTTCAGCTAGAACTACTGGTCAGTAGGTATAGTGATAATATACATACAACAATTAAAATATTTTCATAGCATCTGATGGGTTGAGTTGACTTGCAGAATAATCGGAAAATAGGGGTCGAGTTGGTCAGGGTTGATAGCAGGGGTAGGGGTCGAGTTGTCCCGATACCATAGTGATATAGGGTCAGCATTGGTTGAATGATTGTTTTTAAACTGAGGACTGGTTTATGTGGTAAAAAATTGAGATAATGCAAAAAAATCCTAACTGTTCTACTGCGAACAAGACAGTTTGGAATTACAGTGCCGTTTTCGAAAGATAAAATGTAAGATTTCACAATCGGGTGCGTCAAATAGCTATCCAAACACATGACCCCCTTTAGGACAGTCTTAGGATGGCTAAGTTAACACAGTACCTCTGCGAAGGGGGCTACTCATCATTAATAATTATAATCTACATGAGAATAAAACACTCTCTGTGTGGAGTATTTTAGGGGTATTATATTTGTATGTTATTGTGGTGATATAGGTCACTTCCAACAGCCTTGCTGTTGTGATGGCTCTTTAGCGACGTGGTTGAGTGTCCCCCTTGGGTGCGAGGGGTTCCGGGTTCAATCCATGGCATGTGGGGTCATAGTTTACAATATTATATATGTTCTGGACCAAATTTCGACCAGCACTGCCCTGTGTTTAACGCTAGTCTGGTCAATACTCGTACTGCCAGTCCTTTCGCAAACCTTTGCTCTATTAATTACACGCGAGTACGTTGTGTTGACATTTATAAATGTACCCACATCATTAAAAAAGAAATCGCTACGTGTTTATCACCAAGCTGATCTTTTCTTAAGAAAACAAATAAATCCAATATATGTTCGTCAAGAATTGTGACCCACAACAAATAATCGAATGAAACAAATTTAGATTAGGTATACCTACCCTCTGTAACTTTCATCTTGTCTATCTGCGTTCTCAAAACATATCCGAATGGTTTCGTTGTCGTCTTATGTCATAATCAAAACATATCCGAACGATTCCTTAACCGTCGGAACGCCATTTGATTGGATGAATTAACCAGCGGAGGTGTTTCTATTTATAGAACTCCGCAACCTAAATTCCGGAGGTTAATGCATAGAGCTAAGCGTCGGGCGTGTTACTAAATATAGTTCTCCGCTTCATAAATGCCGCAGGTTAATGTATAGTAGATCTACTTATCCATCGGGTAATAAACTCCGCGTGCTAACCGTCGGACTATAATAACGTACTACGTGGATGCTCTAACCATCGGACGTTCGGGTTTTGATATCCAGACTAATTACTGAAGTTAATTAACTTTCTTTTCCGAAAAATACGTTACCGTGCGGAAGTTTTCCGCGCGGTAAGCTACTGTGCGGAATGCTTACCGCGCGGTAAGCTACCGTGCGGTAATTCTGTGGCCGGATTTTTCGACAGATAAATTTCCGACATATAATTTACCGCGAGGTAAGCTACCGTGCGGTAATTCTGTGGCCGGATTTTTCCGACAGATAAATTTCCGACATATAATTTACCGCGAGGTAAGCTACCGTGCGGTAATTCTGTGGCCGGATTTTTCCGACAGATAAATTTACGACATATAATTTACCGCCCGGTAAATTAAGCGTGTTTAGTTAGTTAACTTCGCTCTAAGCGTCGGTATAGGTATATAGTAAGCGTCGGTATAAGTTACATAGTAACCATCGGAAATGTGAACTCCGGCTTTCCATAATATAGAACTCCGCTCTTAAATCCCGCACGGTAATGAATAGTGTATCTATCGGACCTTCGGGTTTTGAGATCCTACGTATACTAGTATTGTAATTAAACCTCGGCCCAAGTTATTTCTCTGTATAATTTTCCGATCGGTAAGTTACCGCACGGTAGCGTACCGTGCGGAAGGCTTCCGCGCGGTAAGCTACCGTGCGGAAAATTACCGGGCGGTAAATTATCTGTCGGAAAAAATCCGGCCTCAAAATTACCGCGCGGTAAGCTACCGTGCGGAAAATTACCGGGCGGTAAATTATCTGTCGGAAAAAATCCGGCCACAAAATTACCGTGCGGAAAGCTACCGTGCGGTAATTTTGTGGCCGGATTTTTTCCGACAGGTAATTTACCGCCCGGTAAGCCTAATTTAAGCGTCGGGTTTAGTAAGTTAACTATGCTCTAAGCGTCGGTATAAGTTATATAGTAAGCGTCGGAAATGTGAACTACGGCTTTCCATACAATTGGACGAATACGAAAGTTTTACAGTGTTGTATAGTGCAGATATTTAATCGTAATATTGACGGGTTAAAAACAGATTTCCATCGTAAACGTCATTTCTCAACTCTATCACTGACGATTTCTAAACATTGTCGCTAACCAGACATGCTCTTTACGTAATGAGTCAATTTAATGAGTTATTAAAGGTTGTCACAATATCAAACCACCTATTTGGGTCAAAGAAACATAAATCTGATATTGCGTTTCTCATGAATATTTACCTTCAATGTAACCGATGATGGCTTTTCGCTGTTTTATTAAATCAATTGGCAAGTTAAGTACTCAATGCTTGATTAAGCATCAACACATGTTCAAAAAGAAGAATTGTAAGTGAATAAAGAAAAACCGATTGCTTTTTTCATAATAAAACGTCACATGGCTATATGTATTTTGAGCATATAAATCGAAGAAAACGGTTGTTCATTCTCGTTTAATCTCATCAAAGTACTGGTTGGTAGTCAGGAAACAGTTATCAATAGTGAATAGTACACGTTGTAAAAACTTGTTTAACAATCTATGTAAAATAACTAATATTGAAAAATCACATCAGACAAACGTCTAGTTACGACACATGTATACTTCAGTCAATTGTGATATTAAATGTTTGCAGAAGATAGGAAATGTAAAATGACTATAATGGTCGTAGATATTTCATAAGACTCAATTGCAATGATCAAAGTTGTTATTTCTTAACTTGTCGATCGATTAATTTAACCTAGTTTCTCCGTTTGTGTTTACACTCGCTGTATGCATGTGTTCCTGATTAGCCAGACATGTGCACGTAAATCGGTGACGTCACATCACATGACAGCAATGTCTTAGTATGACTTGTCGTAGATGAGTTTGACGTCCTCAATACATGTGTTCTGGTGAATATTTATATCGCATATGGAAAGTCACGGAAGCACATCCGAAATTCTCGGAAATCGCGACAAGGTCAACCATCGAAAATGAAAGAGAAATTGCCGTTAACAGTCAACAAATGAGCGCACAATATTTTCTTATACAATAAGATGTTACAATTGTTGTGGTTGAAATGGATAAAAATACTTTTATCGAGTCTTTAGCAATTACCTATTTGAACTTGATTACTCGTGTCATCCTGTCATACCAAGAAAACTGCCAAAACGGGTAAAACAAATACGACTTGAAAACCTCCAAGCTGCGAGTACAATGCATACTTCCTTCCCATTGACTAACTGTCTATATATACGTTTTAATATATAACATGATTGACATAACAGTACAAGACATTATATAATTGTAAATTATATGTCATGCATAAGGTTTGCTCGGTCTAGACATTTTAACTAGAGATAAAACACAACAGAAGCCATGTATCTACTTGGGTGGAGTACACAATCAAGGTTTTCTATAAAATATATAAAGGACGTTTAATCAATACAGTTTGCAATCAAATATAAATGATGAATCTGTTGAAGCATAAGTCGAATTTACTCAGTTCCTGTAATACAAAACTATAAACATTGCTGATGTGAGAAAAGGAAATTAACGACGAATATTGGCCCAGCTTTAACAACTCAAAAACTGATCGCAACTAGTACTGGGACAATATGGGTTTTATCCAGTGCTTTGAAAAACTAAGTCAGAGTCTATTTCAGTCAAGTCAAATGTATATTCTCAAGAATAACAACATTGTCTTGCTGATTACCACCACAAACGTAATTATCCGAACTGGTCGAAAATTGGTTAAATTGTCCTTTATGGTCGGCCAGGCCATTCCTTGCGCCCCTGTTCCCTTGCGTATTTCCCATTGCACCTCCTCAATGCTCTCAATGTTTTGTGAACTGTTGTTTTCCCGGAGGTCTGTGTTGGGAGGGATTGTTTTTATGCGGCGCTCCCTGTAACACGAAGTGCGTTTCCGAAATATGACAGAACTTCCGACCTGCAACAAACAAATTGTTTGTAATTTCGATCCATACTTTAAACACTGCCAGGACATAATCACCCTTTACCAGCAAGTACAACATATGTTCGGTATATTTCTAGTACTGTATAAATCGACGACAGGTTACATTTTTATGTATGGGCTTCCCTGCTGACAATGTTGCAGTGGTACGGAGATTGAGTTATAATACTTTTTAGATTTGTACCCAAACAAGATTGGGTGCTCCTCGGAATTATCAAGAAATAATAAGTGGGAGAGGAGTTGATGGATCGGAGAGGATACCATGATCAAACGAAGTTTTAATGGGGATTAATCACTACTTGCGTCGAAAGACTAATACTATAGAAAAACGACATAATGCGAACATTAATTAATATGTATTTAATCATCTTAGTATATCCTTTAAGTAATCTCAAAATGTCTGCTCGAAGCATTGTCAACTTATGGTCGAAATTAGTTCCATATAAACTACGAATATTATTAGCACTATATTAAAATAAAGTGATGTTTGAAGGAACACGAACATTCGGTCAATGAAGCTACCGGGATTCGAACCCGGGTCTACGGATTGCCGGTCCATCATGCTAACCTCGCAAGCCTCGATCATGCAGTGTGAATAAATAATCGTGTCTAAGACTTATTAAAATTAAGCTGACGGGCGTGAATTAATAAATAAACATCGGTTTATGACTTTACTAAGGTCTTTTATTGAAGGCTTCAGTGTTTGTATCCCTTCTCACCATATGTAGGTAGGTCGGCAAGTAAATATGTCTACGATTGTATACGCATCGCAAATAATCCCCCCACCCCCTTCCCTCACTGTCCACTTTGATTCTCCTAGTTGTTCCTTGTGGTCTGCCGGGCCATTCATTGTGCCTCTGTTCTTTAACAAGTGTGTCCTTTGACCTCCTTAAGTGCCTTATGTTTTGTGGATTGTTGTTTTCCCGAAGGTCTGCGTGGGAAGGCACTGTCGTGTGTATGTGGCGTTCCCTGTAGTTACGTATTATCTCTCTTCTCATAGATCTCCGTTAGCTTCCGTTCGTGTTAATATGTTAAATGTCCCATTTTTGGGGGAGGGGTTTCAACTATTTCGACGGGTTATTTGAAATTTTGACGCCATCCATGTAGTCAGCCGCTTTTAGGTTTAACAAATGCGTGCATCGGAAACTACTGAACTGCAAATATTCGCGTTTTGATTTCACGGAGTATTAAATACCGCGTACATGAGAGACATTAATAATGCATTATGCGTTTAATTAATGCGACAATCTCCAGATGTTATCGATGCGTTGTCTAGACTGAATACACTCTCAGAAAATAGTCAACCGACTTTAACGTAACTTAGCACATAATGTTTTCTTAGCAGCAATTCGATTGTTTAAATTATAAAATATCCGTCTTAGAATATACTGCAAGCTGTATTTCTATTCGTCGATATCAAAATTTGTGATATCAACTTTTATTAGGAAAGTTTAGCTCATTTAATTCATTATTGGTATAGCTTACAACTTGTAGAAATTCAACCAGCACAATCATGGTAGGTGTCAGAAGACGCATAACCTGAGAACCAGCATGTCAGACCTAACACATAGAAGCTTAAACTAGCGTACAGACTGAGTGTGAATTCGATTCAAACTACATCTTATTGTGATTTTTAAACAATTCCCTACAAGTTCATACTACCCCCTAAACATACATTTCTTTATGCTGTCCATATCCGTATCGCATGCACAAACACTAATTCGCAAAAGATTTTTAAACAATAATTATGTAATGAATGACGTTTAATTTTCTTCTGGACTCAATTATTTCCAATATTTACATATCTTAAGAAGATTTAGAGTATGATTCACATTTGACTGTTAGCGGTTCTATAGTTAAGCAATAGACTTCACCATTTTAATTAAAGTCATCGATTATGGAGGGGAATCTGAAAAGCGTAGGGATAAGATACTATCAGGGTCATGCCAGCTCATTATATACTTAAATACACAAACAGCGATTTACAATTCCCTTGTTGCGATCCTTCCATTTCTCTTCTACCTTCCAAATTGTATTATTGATAATTGATAATGAAGCAGTGTTTAATCAAATAGACAATGTGTTATGGCAATAATAGTGATTAAACTGATAGAACTTCACGGGCGTTTCACTATTTTGAAGTTAGTAGCACTTATACACGTATCAAATATAACAGTTACCATATCAAGCTACAATACCTTGATATATTAATCATTGGCGTATGTTTACCTGGGTTAACACAAAAATAATGTTGAATTCCTAGTAAACTTGATGGTTATTCAAAATGATACATATTGGCTCCTCAGACTAGAATTTGACTAAAACGTGTGTTTTCTAGTTTATGACAGATGTACTCTTTATTTTCAGCGAACAACGATCCATGTTGTTGTAATATCAGACATCGCAAAAGCCCATTGAGCTCAAAATCACACAGTCCTGTTAAATGGTTTTCTTGTACCTGCTCAGTCATGTTTGTGAAAATTGTTTATACATTGGTCTTTCCTACCTTTTCGCAGCCTTCTTCATGCATCAGCATCATAAACATCTATTTTTATTATAGTATATTTCTTTTGTTTAACCATACACGCATAACATGTCATAAAAGAGAATAATAAACGTGGCAGTTGTTTAAAGATCTACTACACTGTACGTGTTTCTATATATATTATATTGTTAGTTAATATATTCAAACACAGTCAAAAATGAAATGTGACAATATGACAAAATGGTTTGTATGTAGAAAAGATAGAACCAGATACACCTTTGATATAATCTAGTCTAGTATACTATTACAGCATGAAAGCGAAGAGTCTATATCATTTCGATGTGTGGTTAAAACGGTTTTCGAAAATTTAACGAGGAATGATAAGCATTGATAAATCAAGAATCTAAACTAGTGATTGGCAAAGCGCAGAAATCAAGATGTTTTAAGAACGTGAAAACACTCCCGGTTACGTATAGGGGCCAGAAACGAGCATGGATGGATGCCAAGTTATTCATAGACTGGGTGACGAAGATTGCCAAGAAGATGCGACGCGCCTGCAGAAAAATAGCCCATGTAGTAGACAACTGTAAGGCACATCCAAAAGTCAAGTGTCTGACAAATATCGAGATCGTGTTTTTTCCGCCCAACACCACGAGCAAGACGACATCCCTCTGGCCTGCCTTGCAGCACTCGGCGTGACGTCCGTGTCACTGAATAAATGAATCATTAGTGCGATCACTGAAGCTCCCTCTTCTGATCACGAATATGACAACAACGATGAAGTATCGACCCTACAACCACCACTGACGGCCAACGAAGCCACGGAGGCACTTCATATCTTAAGAAGATTTTTTGAATCCACAACTGATGCAGACCGAAAACTTTAGACCATCTGCACGCTCTCTCGCCATATTCTGAGAAAACAATTCCACGAGACAGAGAAGCTGCGCCAGTCATCCATCCTTGATTTCGCGAAATTGAAGTCTGACTAATGTTAATATCATGCCATATTCAAATGTCTCTTGTTCAAATAATGTGCTGTTTGTACAATAATTTGCTCACTTGTGAAATGTATATGTGCTATGATCAGCTGTATTGATTTTAGATGAATTAATAAAACACGATAAAACATAAGTTGTTTTATTTTCACATCTACATGTACATGTGTAATACAATAACATTTCAACAAAGGAGCGATTTTCACGACGTATAAATATAACGGTGCAAGCGTGAAGCAAACATCCGGATTGAACATGTTTTTTAATGAACTTTATTTCGTCTGTAAAACAACAACAAGTACTACAAGTACATTCTGTAAACTGTACAACTCTTATTAAGAATTTGTCTTTACTTTTATTTTAATGAGGAAATATTGCGAATAGAAATATGATACTATGAAACAAATATGAAACAACTGGTTCAAGTGTGAAAAACTATGAAAATAGACATTTCATAAAAAAACACTGAAGGGACATGATGGAAACTCTTGGTCACTCGAAACACCGGTTAATTCGAGCTTTTCCGACGGACCCCAGCGTCCTCGAGTTACCGAAGTTTAACTGTATATGTGTTTACTGTATTTTGAAGGACATTCAAGGGAATTTAAGAGCCATACATTATAATACATTCAACGCAGTTGTATGTTGGCAAATCATTTCCCCCGAATAGCCACATACAACTGTTTAAACCATTCATAATTCAAATTATTTATTGTGAAATATATAAGGCCACCGGCCAACACACAAGATCATACAATATATATATTACACAGTGTAGTAAGGTCATTGTTATATATGCAATACATATGTAAGGTTCCAAAACTGGAGACATTATATAGTAAATACAACATATTTGTAGAATGACATAGACATAACCCTATAAGTTAATATACACAATCAAGCAAATATTGACATAAAATCATCTCTTAATCTAAGACCATTTTAATATACATAGCAATATTAAGTACAACATATTTATTTGAACATGACATCAGGTTGTAAAATGCTTGAACACTAGGGTGTTTCAAGTAACACTTAGGAATGTATTGTGATCTTAATTCAGCATATAGAGGACAGCATATAACAAAGTGAAATTTATCCTCAACACAACCTTCACAATATATACATGTCCTAAATTCGCTGGGAACACCAGAATGTCTGCCTTGTGCAATCATCAGTGAGATGAACTTCTTAATGAAGCTAAACAATATCTAAATCTATTAATGTCAATGTCAAGAATGTATGGTCCATTTTAAACTCAGTCTTAAAATGTGCATAGTGATACAATTTGCTGTTTTCAAGGCACCTGGCAGCCCATGATTGTTTGTACTGGTCAGTTAATCGTTGCTTATATTGTTTCAAAATGCCTCAGGGTTTTCAACATACTAATTTTCCCAAATACACCCGAACCCGTTCACAAAAAAAAAGTTTTTACATGAGATACCCAGTTTGTATGACCGGTGGTATCAAGGTGCACACGCATATCATAACACAAACGTATATAACGGTTACGCGGCATTCGCAATAGTCTCATCTAGTATTTAATGCAGCGCTTATAAGTATATAAATACATGGGGAGCCTACCGAGATCCCCTAAAATAGCATCATTACATGAATGTTTGTTAACTTTCAAAAAACTTTACATACATAAACTTGTACATTCTCAAGACTATTCACATTTTGTAAACCCCATAATTCAGAACCATATACATTGTAATAGTATTGAACAAACTTTCGCATCAAACACCTTGAAGACAATTTACTAAACGAGTACAATATATGCATAAGCACTGTTTTTGCCTTGATTGACATAGCTTATGTCATTCTATAAAGTAATATTCTATTCGTAGACGACTCGGGGACTCGGTGAAATTTTAGAAGTCGGGAGAAGCTCGCAAGGGCCCCGACAGAGCTCGTACGGGCAGCGCATGACGTTATTTACATCAATTCTAACACGTTAATATTTCATGTTCAATATTTGCAAAATTCTGTTAGTGTTATTACGTCAATTTTGTTTAATTGTTTTCTATATATTCCCTTTAAACATTTAAAATAATTATTTTGCTAAACATTATCCCGGACTTTGATACCTTGCATCAACTTTCTTTTGGTATGTACTGTATGACTATTGAAACGATACACAGTGTAGTATATGCTAACTAAGTGGAGGTAACTGGTTTTTTTCTGCTAAGCCTTACGTTGTGTACGTGTAATTAATGAAGCAATTTTTGCTTGACATTGTTTGAGTGCTAATAACAGTATTATTATTATCTGCGTTCAATTAACATACCAGTATATATTGTTATTTAAACTAATAATAGCTCGTCGTTGCAATATTTCATTCAATTTTAGTCCGAAATAAAGTATGGTTAATTTATATGTGCAAGTGTATCGTTCTAAATTTATACCTGTGCCCCTGTCTCCTTGCGTATTTGCCCATGCACGTCTACAAATGTCTGATGTTTTATTGAATGTTGTTTTCCGGGGGTCAGTTTGGGAACGCATTGTCTTATGTATGTGGCGTTCCATGTAGCAACTTATTCTCTCTTTTAAATTTGTCACAAATAATTTACGCTTGACTTTTGGGGGATATAAGCCATAACTTATTTTCAATGTTGTTGCGCTGTGGCGATAGGTGTGGCACCACGGACCAATAGTCGTTTATCTGCGAAACACTTCATTTCTTTATAATAGTATAATTATGATTAAAATGATGGTCAACGAAAATAGGTTTACCCGTTTTCCTTTATTGTCTTAACCTTCCACCTTTTCATTTTGTATGTTTGCCTTTCAACAAACCTGGGTTCGATTCCCGGTAGCGCCATTGACCGATTTTTCGCGTTTCTCAAACATGACTTTATTTCAACAAGCCAGTATATATTCTATATTATTGATAATTAGACCGTCGGCATTCTCAGACACTACCATTTTTTTTACAGATATATATCATAATCATTACTCGAAGAATTTGTAATTACATTTTGGATACTGTGGCATGCATATATGTAGCATTGTATCGTACGTTCGTATTCTGTCTCTCTTAAGATATCGTATATTTATTTAAATCTCGCGAATGGTCTTAAACGTGATTGATATCCGTAACTGTACCCGTCAAAGAAATAACTGCGGTTTGTTAGTTTGCACTAAATGCCCACCCGGTTTGCTTAGGCAGCAGAGTACTATGCTGTACATATGGGAGTCGTTGGTTCGAACACCGGCTAGGCTTGTGGTATCCGTAACAAGTTCACTGAAAATGATATATACATCCCAAATCACAAGTCCTCTATCTCTGATTAGTGTGGGGAAGTTGTAGTAGTGTAGAAAATGTTAGTTGTGGTTAGTAACCCAGGAATTCTGGTTTTGTCCACTGACGATACGAAATGGAAATTAGCAATGCCGTGAACAAAACTTTCTTCTGTGTCTTTCTTACATTCTAATTGCAATGAATTACAGATGTTTGAAATAAATTGGCAGAAATATACAATATCCTTATTAGGACTATAATTATCTTTCCTCAGAAGTTTTGAATGGTCAATGTTTGAACAAGTTGCGCGAGCGAGTATTGAGAAGCTGTTCCGATAATTGGATACCCATGCAGTGCCGTATGACTGTTGTTAAACATCGCTTAGAAAGCAGACTCATGATATGTCCTTAATATTCTTGAATTGCAAACTTTTCAACATAAATTGCACGTGCAAGTTGGCGTGTTATATCCGAGTTATGTAGCAACGTGTTACATTACCGGGCTTTAAGGTGTAGAGGTAATTGATATTGAATATCAATAGATATGCCATGACAGCAATGACATGCATGTGGCAAATGATTTAAATACAGTTTCTACTATAGCTTCTGATGTCTATTTACCATTATGACATTTTTACAGACTGTAATTTTGTTCGAACCTCTTTAAAGATATATTACGCTCATGTTTTATTCAGTTGTTTACCTAAGCAAACATGAAAAATATACTTTATCCAGTTAAAACTTCATGTTTTTTACTAGTTTTGTTTGTTAGTAATATGATTAAACAAGACTGTTTTAAACGGTTCTACATGGCAATGGTTCTTGTTAATGATGTTTTAGACTATGTAACAACAATACTGGATGATGCCCATTAAAAAGATTTTGGTTCAGATGGTTATATTATTGTAAGTTTATAAACACAAACGAAATGTGTGTTAAACCCGTTTGGAAATGCAATTGTCTTTTACATTATTTGCATGAACCTAGGTTATATCAGTGAGAAAGAGTATAGCATTCTCGAGACAGGAGGTCTCTTCATTAATACCATTAGTACAAAATCAAATCCCACATAGAGAAATCAAAGCGCTGAAAGTGCTGACAGCAAGGGGCTCACTGCAGATCACAGACGTCACTTTGACATAGATTTACCTATCGCAATAGCCTATCAAGAACACTTTGTTATGTCAGTATATTGAAGGTGTTGAACTCACATGATAGTGTACAACGGATTGGTATAGACAGCCAGGAGGATGGATCATCATCATCATGTCAAATCGACATCGACAATCTGTCCCATAAATGGCAGGATTACGCGGTTGACAACTGTCACCTAGTTTCACTTTCAATACAAGTTACTCGAATCGTTAATGCATGTTTTTCATTGTAAAATGAAGTACCGAAACAACAGTGTTCTGTTTATATGCGACTGTTCAAACACATCTTATCTGCGCACAGTAGCTGAAGTATATTCTCCGTTGTCGTTTGTTTTCGTGGGCACCGCCATTTTGTTCACTACATGGGAAATATTAATATCATTTTGTTTTTGTTAAACTATACCCTTTTACCTTTCGTTATTAATATTTCAATCGTAATATTTAACAGTAGACAATAACAAAAATTTAGAACAGTTTCCGTAAATAGTCGATTATCAACGGAACGATGACGGGAAATTTCATTTCCCATGATTTCAATAAACGTATAATTGTTTGTTGGATATATTATATGTTGCACCGTTTTCTTGTATAGGTATCTCTGCCTACTGTACACTAACTTACACTATCGTTCGCTGAATTATTTGCCTACTACTATCGTCCGCTGAGTTAAAGTGTGCTTGCTTGTTTTCAGTGCATTTCACGCGTAATACGGCTGCGGCGTAAGCAGACATTTGTTTCTGTAATTTGCAATAGTTTCCAAAAGTTACTTTGGGGTTCTTTCTTTTACATAAGTGCTGTGAGCTCAACTCCGTTTCTAGCTTATATCGCAAATGCTTAGCGCATTTTTGGTTATACAATGACTACTTTCTTCAGGGGTATGTAGACTTTGGCGCTTCAGAATTACAGACTTAGAATGACTCATCCGATGAGTGTCCGCGGATTTCGCCTACTATTGCAATCGGCTCTGACGAGCCCCTTGAGAGGAACGGGAATAGAGAAACAAAACGTAAAATACCGTAAAATACATAAAAAATATGGTGCCAACAAACAATATAAAATATTGATAAAGATACAACTGGTTTTCATTTCTTAATTTTATAATTGTCTCATTTTAATAGGTTTTTGTATGAATAAAGGCGCCGCGTAATATGTCCAAATGATTATCGGATAATCCTCGACTCTCTGGACAGAGTATTGTTTATCTAAAGGAGATGTCAGTTTACTCTTGATCAAAATTGAAGAATTTCCAAACAAAGTTCTGTAAAACTTAAACATGCATATTTATGAAACGTGAATATCAATCGAAACGTGCAGTGTTATCTTTTAAAAAAGAAAGGTCTACGAAGATTGCAACCATTTCAAAGGAGTGCATTAGGTCATTACATTAAATTATGTCCTGTCGTTTATATATTTTGGTTAAGCGTCCGCGTGCGCCTAGGTATGAGCTCTTCGAGCAAAAAAAAAAACATTTTCGTAAGTTTAAAAATTTAGCTGGGGAAGTAATCGCTGCGTCATGCTTACGTATGCTTTTGTTAATATTTTGTTAACTTGCATGTTTGAAAATAGTGAGTGAAAACTACTCAGTTTTTCTGTCAGACTTGTAATGTTTTATAAAGAAACACTTTTTTAAATTATTTTTTTATCATGTTTACCTCGTTAAAACTTGTGAAATGATACATCGTCCATTATCTGACTTTGCATTTTTTCGAACCGACTTTGTGTGTTTGTTCGATTAGGTAGCTAGGTTTCGCGAACCAAGGTTGACGCCTAACAAACATATAAAAAACAGCATGGCTTTAATTTCATCGCTGTGCAGAGTCTGCGTATTCACTTTTATATTTCTGTGCTTTGTTACTCTAACACGCCCCAAGAGAATTTTGCTTGTTACCACCGCCTCAATTCCAGTTTGTTTTTCTCCTGCTTTTTCCTGACCCCATTTGTTCCCTGTTTTGTGTGTTGGGGCATCCCATGGCCAGCCTTTCTCACATTTGTGTTGGGGCATCCCATGCCCCGCCTTTCTCACATCTGTGTTGATGCATCCCATGCCCCGCCTTTCTCCAATTTGTGTTGGGGCATCCCATGCCCCGCCTTTCTCACATTTGTGTTGGGGCATCCCATGCCCCGCCTTTCTCACATTTGTGTTGGGGCATCCCATGCCCCGCCTTTCTCACATTTGGAATTTTTAGATGATATAGTACCAAGGAAACTTTAGAAAAATAAGCATGTCTATTAGGAAATGCCTAATACGTGCACAGCCTTCCAAAAACACATTAAAAAAAACATTATAAGCTTTATCAGGTAAATGTTTTATCACGAAATGTGTGGAAACTAACAAGCAGAAGCAACGTCAGTTCTCTTGTCCAACATTAGATGAATATATTCGTTAGTATATCATGGCGTTTCGATGAATTCTTTGTTATTGTTGGCAACGTTTTTAATCAAATATGTAATAAATACATCAAAACAGAATGAATATCGTAACCATTTGATGTGAATTTTTATTACTTCATGTGTTGTCTTTGTATGGATTGATTTTCGATTTTGCTGGAGAGGAATCTTGAATTATATGACTTAATCCAGACAAATACATTCCATTACGTCAGCTTTTTATTTTACAAAATGTTACGTGTTTTGCATTTGGGTACCCTATAACTGTCTAAGACATTCAACTTGTGCAATTGATACATTAACTGGTATAAAGGTACTTATATAAATGCATATTCTTACTGTTTATACTTTTTCTTAAAGTCAATTCACTTAAATATCGATAGATAGATAGATACATAATATTCGGACAGTAAACACTTAAGGTTCATGTAAAGAGTCAAAATGGCAGAGTTACACAAACATACAAAACTACAAAATAACCTACTATATGCAACGATAATGGATGAAATTAGCACTAGGCAATATTAATAGGGTATTGGTCACATATACATGTAAATATTTACATAACACAGGGACATACCTTCGTTATGAACAGAAAAGTACCAACAATATAGAAAGTCATGGCAAAATATCAAGTTCATTTAGCACGTCTAGAGTGAAGAAATTAAAACAATAAACAGTAGCCTTTAGCTACCTTTGAGGTACTATTACTATCATAATACATAAATAAACTGTGTATACTGCACATTGTACATATTAAAAGTACCATGTTTACCGATGGAGGCCGCCATTTTGCATTTTTCCTAGCTGTCAAACTTTCAATTACTACTACTGCCAATCAATAGCAGATATAATGCTATGAAATACATGTCATGAAATGAGATTATATATTGAAAGATTCACTTAAACTGACACTTACGTAATGGACGTGAATTCTTCACTATCGTGATATATTTCTAACCTGTGAAAATTGAAATAGCTCACGTGACAGTGGATTCATACCCTTTATTCAGATGAATAATTGTGTGTAACTTAAAATCTGTACTGTTTGTATATATCGCGTGTTGTGACTGGGATATTCCTATTATTTTGATCTTCGGATTGCCATATAGTCAGACTCGTCCCATTGTATTTGCGGTACCCTTGTATGTGTGCTATTTTTATAGTTAGTAGTTACACTGCTAAGTACCGTGCCATTGGTATTTTGAAATAAATTGTATAAATGTTTTCGCTGTTGCATATTAAATTGAATTTACGACAATGAAAGTTCACTGGAAATTATGAATTATGGCATCAATGTTCGGGCAGTTTGGGGATCCATTGTTACTGGTAATGGTGCTTCACATTTGAAGGAAGTGATGGCAAAATTGGATGCCCCAAGTTTATCGCAGCCTGCCTTCACCAAAATTGAGGCCCATATAGGATCATGGTGGGAACGCATGTCTCAAGATGAATTGCTTGCTGCAGGTAAATATATATTTTTATCCATATTTGTATAATTTGTTAGTTAATTTCTCTAGGTCGCCGCTTAAGAATTTAATGATATTTTGTTATTTACATTATTTTGTACAAAAAGCATGTAACTAAAGCATTACACTCCATTTTAGTAGTATCAAACACGTAAACAAAAAATATTAATCTGTTTACAGACCCAGTTCCAACTTCTCTGTATATAGCAAGGTCTTTGTTCACAAAAATAATAATATTTAAAATTACATTCTTTGAATCTTTTACATAAATTATCATTAAGTTTCTAGATAATTATCTCAGACTATCATGACACTCAAATTTTATCACCGGAACACATTTTCTTTTCTGATCCATACATACGTAAAGATAAGCTTAGAATAAGCACTACTTATATCTAAATATTTATTTCATACAGTTAACGCATCACTTCTATTTGTTATAATTTGTTATGTAAAAGATTAAAAGAATGCAATTTTAAATAGTATTAGGCCATACCAAATTATTTGTTTGTTCTTCGGATTTTTCCCCCCAAAAAATGGGACGAGCGTGCGAAAAAAAAGAGTATATTATGGTATCAGTATGAAGCTGAAAACTGTAGTTGCTGGCACCACCCTAAACTATGAATAAACAGCGTGTCACTGTAACAAATTCCTTCTTACTGCAGTTTCTTCTCCGTTAGTACATGCAAGGAGAAATTATCAGCGATGACTATATCATATCATATTATAATTATGAACTGCCCACTTCAAGAAAATTTCAATAGCACATGTAAAATACAGGTAAAACAGTCGACGCGAATACTTTTTCTCCTTCACAGGACATAACGACAGGCAAAGACACATTTTTTACCTGTCGCAACAATGTTTTACCTGTTGCAACAATGTTTTACCTGTCACAACAATTTCTTACCTGTCGCAATGTTTTGAACAGGATTAACAACTTAAAATCCTTATTTTAAATGTTGTTTTATTACATGTATAACCATTATAATTAAGCAAGATTTCTCAGTTTTATTGTTCAAGTAAAGGTCATGACTATCTCATCATCATTAAATACTAGCCATGGCCTACCTTCTTCCACGAACTAATCAACTTCCGATCAACTGAAAGTCTCGTCTTTTGCTCACTAGATGAATTTGGCAATATGGGCTTGCGCTGGCTTTTTTTCTTGAGCCAATTTTGGAACCAGTCGGCTTCAGTCATTCGGGGGCTACATTACAGCACGCAATCAACAAATATTTAGTGCAGTTTGTCCCCTCAATCCCCAATATTCTATAGCATAGGACTTTGTTATTTCAATGTATCCTTTTTAGTGTTTCTTTGAAATTGCTTTTAATAGTCTACAAATCATTCCTAATTGAGCTTGTGGGATGATTCAATGTAGCACTGTTATCTTATTTCTTGTCTATTTTATTATTTTTATTCAAGTTTAAACAAACATCTCACTATCAATTATTAATTATTCAAATTGAAAGATGAAGACAATGTATACTCCCAAACACAAGTCAATCAAGTGCAAAAAGCAATACATGTTTCAAACAGTCGGCTGTACATAAAAACTAGGTCACAAATGAAACATAAACTAAACACACAGTGAGGTAAATTGTATGTGAATAGTCATAGCACAGACTATGAGACATAAACCATCAGTATATACTTGCGAAAATAATAGTATTCTGAATTTACTATAATAATTTTCATTCCTCGTAAAATACGGAGCGGGCGGCATTACGGACCGTACGGTACGGATTTTATCGTATAATAGACCCGAAAACGAAAGTGATTGCATGGTTATCACATACATTGATCTCAGCCGCTTTTAACCGCAATTATCATCGAAATTGAGTGGAATAAAACATTCACAAATGGTAAATTTTTCGCCCAAATTAGAAAGTCATTCTTTTCGACGGGACCGCTTTCGACTTTTTGATTTTTCTTGAGCAATTTCCGAAAATAAACGGTGCTAACTGAACATTTTCACCTGACAATGTGTCCGACAAAAACAGATATTTCATTGGTCTGCTACAGGTCTGCAAGTCAGTCTAGCGACATGATAACGCGGTAGACGTCGCTGTGAACATGTTCTGCCATTTGCGGATGATAATAACAAAAAAATAAACTTTCCGTAGACTGGTTTCAAATATTTTATGAGTCAAAATAGACCTTGACCATTTGAAATCGTGCACCACATGAGGGAATAAATTAAAAGATTTTAAATGAAATAAAATAAAACAACAACAAAATATTACAAATACTTTTTCTGTAAAACTTTATTGTCAGTGGGTAAAATTATCTTGAATCGAATAATCTTGGAAACAAATTAAGTCACGTGCCGCTCCACGTACAAAAAAAGTCACGTGCCCCTCCATGTACAAAAAAATATCCCATTCCATACAGTACGCCGCACTTCAGTGCGGCGACAATAATGGAACTGCTCGATAATGTTTGTTACATAGTAAAGCCTAAAGGAGTTTAGGTTGTACTGTATACGTTCTTTATTTCATAATGGTTGAGAAATTTTATAGAAATTGAGTAGCATAATTGACTTAGTTTTGAGACAGAATGGTATATTTATATAATAGTCTCTAGCATGATTTATTATATATATACAAATGGAAGGTATGTTGCTTTAGATGATTAACTTTTCTTGTAATTGTATTACAGGTGCAGATGAACGAAGACTTGCCATTGAAAACAATAGCTTCCATCAAGGTGTTCCTGCCATCACTGTCATTGCTGATGGATCTTGGAGTAAGCGAAGCCACAAGCACTCCTACAATGCTTTAGGTGGTGTTGCCGTCATCATTGGACAAAGAACAGGAAGAATTTTGTATATTGGGATAAGGAACAAGTATTGTTACATTTGTTCACATGCAAAAAACACTCACCAACCAGTTATTGAACATGTGTGTTACAAAAACTGGGACTCTAACTCACAAGCCATGGAAGCAGATATAATATTGGAGGGTTTCCGTGAAGCAGAAACAATTCATGGATTGCGGTATATGTGGTTGGTTGGGGATGGGGATTCCTCAGTATATGCTAAAATTCATCAGGAGATACCAGTTTGGGGGAGTGAAGTTAAAAAACTGGAATGTGCAAATCATGCTTGTAAATGTCTCCGTTCCAATCTAGAAAAGCTGGTTGATGCTAATCCCCACTATAAAGGAAAGAATAAGCTTACAAAAGCGGTGCGGATCAGATTAGTAAGTGCGGTGAGGTGTGCCATCCGTATGAGATCAACAGATGAAGATAAGTGTTCAACTTCCATGAAATTAGAAAAGGATATAAGAAACTCCGTCCATCACATATTTGGGAATCATGACAAATGCTCAGACTTTTGTAAAGCTAAATCCAAACCATTTATTGAAAATACTCCCTCTAAAGACAATACCATAACAGCTGAAGTTGATGAACCATCTGATGTATGTTCAGCAACAACCTTAATGTGGCAAGAAGTAACATCTTTAAAAGAACAAGAACTGGCAAGATAGTCAACAACACTGAATTATTCGGACCTTCAATCTGATATGTTGGTCGACATTTCCATTCTTCTGGACAGGGTTGCTAGTAAAAGCAAAAGACTTATTGATAACACAACAACAAATTTGGCCGAGTGCTGGATGCATATGCGTACAAAATTTGAAGGTGGAAAGGTTTACAAGTTGTGCAATCGTGGATCGTGGAATACGAAGTGTTATGGTGACTGCCTCAGGATGAATCTTGGGTCACAGTGGTCCCCCATTGCATGGAAAGAAGCCACAGGTTCATCATCAGGATTCCACGTAAAGTTGTATAAAGAAAGATTCAAGCAACTGTCCTTATCCAATATCTCCAAAAGTAGACCAGATGCACATGCAAATCGCTGGAGGAGAAAAGTAACAGTTTCTCGACAAAGCTCTACAAAATCTGCTAAGGCTTCATATGGCAATGAGGCACTTCAGTGCGAAGATGATGTACCACAGGCTACTTTAAATGACAGAATGGTAAATATTTATCCAATCATATTAATATTTCTACTGAAAGACTTACTGCAATAAATTGTATGACGAAAACCCAATCATATTCTCACGTTTGGCACAAGAAGAGGAAAAAAAGAATTACAGCCTCCAACTTTGGACTAGTTTTGAAACGGAAACCTTCAATTCCTATAACTAAGTTTGTTGAGCAATTGCTGTATAAAAACTTTAAAGGAAATGATTATACCAGGTTTGGACTACAGCAAGAAAGAAACACTATTTATGAATATATTTTGAAAAAGGCAGAAGAAGGGACAAATGTGACAGTTGAAAGTAGTGAATTTGTTATACATCCAAAACATAAGTTTTTAGGTGGTATGGGATGATTTCTATAAATAATGAAAAGGCTGGTCAGGTTGAAGTAAAAAATGTTCTGAAAAAAAAACTGAACTTATTTCATGCTGCAAAAAATAGCTCAAATTTCTTTTTATTAAATGAAAATAACAAGTTGGTATTAAAGAAGAATCATAATTATTACTACCAGTGCCAAGGTTTATTGCATGTTTGCGATCTTCCATGGATAGATTTTGTTGCTAGGACAACCAATCCCTATCAAATCCGCGTTGAACGAATTTATAAAGACAATTTATTATGGGAATCATGGCTTCCAAAACTTAAGGCTTTTTTGATATGGTTTTATTGCCCGAGTTGGCAAGCCCAAGACATGAGAACATTCCTGGAATACGTGAACCTGGAAAATGGGTAGGTTAACACAAACAGTGCATATTCTCATTTATATTTGTGTTATGTTATTATTTGCAATAGTTTTGAGTTTAGTTTTCAACTATGAAACCAGTATTTCAGTATGGACACTAAAGTTTGGTATACCATCTTACATAGTGTAGCTTTTGTGCTTTACATTCAATTATATATGCTAAACAATGACATGATGTTTTATCATTTACATTTCAGTTGAGAAGAAGAACACCCTGTCACAGAACATCGACATCCAAAATAAAGCCACCTAAGGGAAAGGATACAGATAGTGTTGTTGCAGTTTCACTAGATAGGAATATTGCAAGGTATTTTATATTGGCACTAAATAACATTTGCTCTGCCTTTTATTTTAGTTGTTAATCATCTCATTGAACAGTAGGTTTTATGATAAATAGAAAAATACCATTAACACTCAATGTCATACAATAATTTTGCATTTTAAAGCTAGTATACTTTTGATATTGATAAAATATTTAATTAAATCTACTCCATTAGGCAATAATGATAGATAACTATTACAAATGCTATGTTCAGTGTGAATCATATATAATTTATAATAAAAACACTATACAATATGAGCATGATCATTCTTATAATGCAACTAGTCACCGACTTCCACTTTCCAATATCTTCCTTTACAGAAGAGCAGCTTCTACAAGAATTAAGTTTCTTGGTAGGCAAATTAAACATTCTGACAAAATTGAGTGGTATACTGTCTCTGTTACTTCCCTACTATCTGGAGTAGATGGATGTATTTGAACCAAGACATGGGATATTTGTTAAACATTATATATGTACTAGTGCATGGGTATTACAGTGTGGCAGCATTATATCTGTAATAGGAAGACACACACAAGAATTGCATGGTACAATAAAAAATACTGAAAATTTGACTTATATGCCATCATGTTTTGTACAAGCATGGTACTATGATATATATTAAAATTATGAAGTACATAATTCCTTCATTTAGTCAATTTCAGTCCATCTTTTTGGGTAGGAATTTCTCTTGATTCTAATGTTATAGAAACCGAAACGTTACTGCAGTTAAATCTATCGAAATGGTACAACTATAATTAATTTGCTTTCTTTAATTAAGCAAGGTTCCGTAAGTAGCTAATTTTAGAGTAATTACAATTATAAAGTTTGACTTAGAAAAATGTTACCCGAAATGTTTCCTTCAGAGACGATTTATTTTGAACAAAGTCTCGTTGTTCAATATTAACTTTAGGAAAACATTTTAGATTTAGGAAAACTTATAACATAAATACGAGTTGAAACTATATGAAAATTGGACGATAGACTATACTGAACACTCCCTATGAAAATGAATGACAAATATGCATCGGCATAAATAGAATGTCGAATAGTTCACGTTGGGTGACAATGCTTCAGAATATATGTTTGCATGTTACGGTTTTTAGATGCGCTAAGATTAAAATTTGATTGCGACAAAGTTGTTGGCAATTAGAGAAACGTTGCTCTGATGATAGGTAAATGTGCCAAATGAGCCGGTAATACTTTCCAGCTATTGAATGTGTACATCGATCAAAACGAATTTAGACAAACACTTTTCTGTTCTTACCGAATAGAACCTTTATAGCATTCACTATCATACACTCACAGTCTTTACACACAGAAACATACAGCAATCATTGCCCGTCATACACACAGAAACATACAGCAATCAGTGTCCTGCATACACATATAAACATACAGCAATCAGTGCCCTTCATATACACATAAACATACAACAATAGGTACCCTTCATACACACATAAACATACAGCAATCAGTGCCCTTCATACACATATAAACATACAGCAATCAGTGCCCTTCATATACACATAAACATACAACAATCAGTACCCTTCATACACACATAAACATACAGCAATCAGTGCCCTTCATACACACATAAACATACAGCAATCAGTGCCCTTAATACACACATAAACATACAGCAATCAGTGCCCTTCATACACACAGAAACATACAGCAATCAGTGCCCTTCATACACATAGAAACATACAGCAATTAGTGTCCTTCCTACACACAGAAACATAGGGCAATCAGTGCCATTTATACACACAGAAACATACAGCAATCAGTACGCTTCATACACAAAGAAACATACACAATCAGTGCCCTTCAAACACACAGAAACATACAGCAATCAGTGCCCTTAATGCAAACAGAAACATACAGCAATCAGTTGCCCTTAATACACACAGAAATATACAGCAATCAGTGCCCTTAATACACACAGACATACACAGCAATCAGTGCCCTTCATACACACAGACATATACAGCAATCAGTGCCCTAAATGCAAACAGAAACATACAGCAATCAGTGCCCTTAATGCAAACAGAAACATACAGCAATCAGTGCCCTTCATACACACAGACATATACAGCAATCAGTGCCCTAAATGCAAACAGAAACATACAGCAATCAGTGCCCTTAATGCAAACAGAAACATACAGCAATCAGTGCCCTTCATACACACAGACATATACAGCAATCAGTGCCCTAAATGCAAACAGAAACATACAGCAATCAGTGCCCTTCATACACACAGACATATACAGCAATCAGTGCCCTTCATACACACAGACATATACAGCAATCAGTGCCCTAAATGCAAACAGAAACATACAGCAATCAGTGCCCTTCATACACACAGACATATACAGCAATCAGTGCCCTTCATACACACAGACATATACAGCAATCAGTGCCCTAAATGCAAACAGAAACATACAGCAATCAGTGCCCTTCATACACACAGACATATACAGCAATCAGTGCCCTAAATGCAAACAGAAACATACAGCAATCAGTGCCCTTCATACACACAGACATATACAGCAATCAGTGCCCTAAATGCAAACAGAAACATACAGCAATCAGTGCCCTAAATGCAAACAGAAACATACAGCAATCAGTGCCCTAAATGCAAACAGAAACATACAGCAATCAGTGCCCTAAATGCAAACAGAAACATACAGCAATCAGTGCCCTAAATGCAAACAGAAACATACAGCAATCAGTGCCCTAAATGCAAACAGAAACATACAGCAATCAGTGCCCTAAATGCAAACAGAAACATACAGCAATCAGTGCCCTAAATGCAAACAGAAACATACAGCAATCAGTGCCCTTAATGTAAACAGAAACATACAGCAATCAGTGCCCTTAATGTAAACAGAAACATACAGCAATCAGTGCCCTAAATGCAAACAGAAACATACAGCAATCAGTGCCCTAAATGCAAACAGAAACATACAGCAATCAGTGCCCTAAATGCAAACAGAAACATACAGCAATCAGTGCCCTTAATGTAAACAGAAACATACAGCAATCAGTGCCCTTAATGTAAACAGAAACATACAGCAATCAGTGCCCTTAATGTAAACAGAAACATTCAGCAATCAGTGCCCTAAATGTAAACAGAAACATTCAGCAATCAGTGCCCTAAATGCAAACAGAAACATACAGCAATCAGTGCCCTAAATGCAAACAGAAACATACAGCAATCAGTGCCCTAAATGCAAACAGAAACATAACGGTGTGAAAACAATAAAGAGAAGGAAATGCCATTTTCACAAAAGCTTGATCACCCCGCATGATTTGATGGTACAAGTGTGAATGTAAATGATATATTCAAACCCAACATATATTACAACGCAGATGTTGACATGCAAGTCAACCAATCTTCTCTAATCATATTACCGCGTCTGTTGAAACACTTTCAATGAATTTCAGTACCATTTATTACTTTTATTACATCAATGCGTCTGACGAGGCACACTATTTAGTTCAGTGGCTTGCATTTGGTGGTATTGTTCCAAACGTTATATTGGTTAAGCACTTTTTGTTGAATTATTGTGTCTACGAAGGTAATAGACAAAACGACTGGTTTTATTATTTTGTTTGTAATGCTGATATTGTGGCAAAAGTAATAGTGCTGATTAGGTTATTTCCTTTCGACTGATTGATTGTGGATTTTAACACTTTAAGCAATAGCATATAGTTTGTCTGGCTTACAGGTTAGTAGTGTTTGCAAAGTCGAGTAAATTTGTTCTGTCACCTTATCGCATGTCGTTACCGAAATAATGTTGAAGAGTCGTGGAAATTAAAAACATACATACCTCTTATTGCCAAAGAAGTCCAAAAGGACAAGATACATGGTAAATGGGCATCTCAAAAAAATCAGTACAATTATTTTTAACCGTAATTTTAGACTAATTTTAGATAATATTCTATATCAAAATAACTTCTAAGGAAATGAACGCAGAATAACTTATCTCAGAAGATGCGTGGATCGTTCAATATTGAACGAAATCATCGTTCTTTGTTTGTTTACATGGACACGAAATAATCAGTTTGGTAATATCTAAAACTGCATGATTATGCTTCACGCACCAGTAACCCTTCTTAGTCTATATTGTCCATGGAATGCCAACTACTATTTTTGGTTTACAAATGTTGATGAATCTCGCAAAGCCAAACTACTCAAAACATTGGTATCCATTCATATACGGTATTTTTAAATATGTTAATGTTCGATTTCAAAGCCAATGTGAATTCACATTTGACATCAAAAATACAGACCAATAACCAGTAGCAAACCTGATTTTAATCTTTAATTCGATTTGTGGACAATTTTGAAAATGCAGAAATTGTACAACAACTCCTGCAACGAGATAGCCATACTTCTACAACATGATGAGTCAAAAATGAATCATAAACATTACAATACAAAGCAAAATGCATTTTCAAATTTTAATCGGAGCAAGACATCTTTTCAGTCACCGTAAGATAGTTAAATAATCAAAATTGCTTTCAGAACTCATCAATAGTTCTAAGCTGCACCTGTTTAACGTATTCTGAACTTAATTGTATAAAATAATTTTATAACGTTGAATTATTTGATTTAGCGTTCAAATATGTTTTGTTAACAGCACTAGCGGAGCCAACCATCGAACAAATTAATAAATAGTTAAAATTCGACAAGAGTAAAGTGCCGTGCTGTCAGTTTACTTGAAATGGAATATCGTTATCGTTACGGATCAGTGTATGAATTCCGTGTATGTGTATGGTTGATCAGTGTATGTATTCCGTGTACGTGTATGGTTGATCAGTGTATGAATTCCGTGTATATGTATGGTTGACCAGTGTATGAATTCCGTGTACGTGTATGATTGATGAGTGTATGAATTCCGTGTATATAAAGGGTCGATCAGTGTATGAATTCCGTGTATATGTATGGTTGACCAGTGTATGAATTCCGTGTACGTGTATGATTGATGAGTGTATGAATTCCGTGTATATAAAGGGTCGATCAGTGTATGAATTCCGTGTATGTGTATGGTTGATCAGTGTACGAATTCCGTGTACGTGTATGATTGATCAGTGTATGAATTCCGTGTATATGTATGGTTGACCAGTGTATGAATTCCGTGTACGTGTATGATTGATGAGTGTATGAATTCCGTGTATATAAAGGGTCGATCAGTGTATGAATTCCGTGTATGTGTATGGTTGATCAGTGTATGAATTCCGTGTACGTGTATGATTGATGAGTGTATGAACTTCGTGTACGTGTATGGTTGATCAGTGTATGAATTCCGTATATATGAAGGGTCGATCAGTGTATGAATTTCGTGTATGTGTATGGTTGATCAGTGTATGAATTCCGTGTACGTGTATGATTTATGAGTGTATGAACTTTGTGTACGTGTATGGTTTATCAGTGTATGAATTCCGTGTATATAAAGGGTCGATCAGTGTATGAATTCCCTGTATATTTATGGTTGATCAGCTAATAATCCAAAACTTTTTTGGAAAGAGCTCAACAAATTTACTAACAAACTTAAGTCAGAACCTGATATCTCATTAGACAGTTGGCATGACCATTTTAGTAGATTGTATTCAGCTAACAATGTTTCTCCGGTCAATAGCAACGATACACCAATTGCTGACAATTGGAATGAAAATCTTGACGAAGTGGAATAGATCGTTTTTAATTCGCCTATATCGGATGGTGAGATTATTGACAATATCAAATTACTAAATCCAAATAAAGCTTCTGGTGGAAACCTCATTCCCAACAACTGGTATATGGTATAAATGTACTGTTACCTTTTATTCGGAAGTTGTTTAACAGACTTTATGCAAAAGGTGAATTTCCAAACCAATGGAGTCAAACAATTATTATTCCCATATATAAAAAGGGTGATGTTAATAATACGAATAACTATAGAGGTATTTCATTACTAGATGTAATAAGCAAGTTGTATATTTCAATAATTACAAAAAGGTTGACATTTTACGTAAATGCCTATTGTACAATTAGTGAATCTCAGGCAGGCTTTAGAGCCGGATATTCAACAATTGACAATGCTTATATATTATATGCAATTGTAAATAAGCACTTATGTATGAAGAAAAAACAATATATGTAGCTTTTATAGATTTTCAAAAAGCATTCGACAGTGTAGATCGACCTATTCTTTACGATGTTCTAAGAAAAGGTGGTGTTAGAGGTAACCTGTTTAAATCTATACAATCTATATATACCTCTGTTAAAGCTTGTGTACGAACTAGTCAGGGTGTAACAGATAATTTCGCATGTCCTATTGGTCTACGTCAGGGTTGTAATTTAAGTCCTTTTTTGTTTGTTATGTTTATTGATGAGCTGTACACGTTGCTAAATAACCATGAGGTGCGAGGCATTCAACTATTTCCAGATATTATAGAAATATTTTTACTTATGTTTGCAGATGATATTGCCTTACTGTCTGATACAGTTGTTGGTCTGCAAAAGCAATTAAATATTTTAGAGGGGTTTTGTGAAAATAACAAGCTTTCTGTAAACATTTCTAAAACAAAAATACTAGTATTTAAAAGAGGAGGTGCTGTGGCCAGAAGAGAGAAATGGACATATGCCAACCGTAATATAGAAATTGTAAATGGTTTTACATAATTATGTTGGGATATATTTTCGAATAGACTGTCTTTACAAAAAATGGCAGAAGTAATGTCTATTAAAGCGAAAAAAGTATTGTTTCATATCTTTGATTCTTTGCATGATTTTAAATGTTTGCCATATAGTATGTTTTTTAAGTTATTTGACTCAAAGATTGCATCTATCATGTACGGTTCAGAACTATGGGGAATTAGAAATGTATTATGTATTGAAGTTTTACAAGTTTATGCATGTAAACAATTGTTAAACACAAAATCATGTAATGATGCAATATTGGGAGATGTAGGCAGATATCCTATGTATGTATATTCATCAAAGAGAGTTATTAAATATTGGTTGCGTTTGCTTACCATGCCTAGGTATAGATATATACGATTATGCTATGACATGTTAAAGTGTTATTGACAGCCTTGGTTACAGAAATTGGGCATCTGAATTTCGCATAAATTTATATAGTAATGGGTTTGGTTATATCTGGGAAACCCAAGAGGTAAGTAATCCGAAACTGTTTTATTACAATATGTGCAAAGATTAAAAGATCACCACATACAGAGATGGCATTCTAGATGTATAGAAACAAGGAAACTGTGTCATTATGTAAATTTCAAGTTAAATTACAATGTTGAAAAATATGTTACTGCTATAGATGTTGGAAAATTTGGAAAATGTATGGCAAACTTTAGAAGCTCGTCCCACTGTCTGATGATTGAGAAATGTAGGTATTATTGCATCTCTGTAGAGCATCGTGACTGTCCTTATTGCGAATGTGCTATAAAGGATGAATACCTATTTGTTCTTATATGCCCATTGTATAACCATATTCGATCCAAGTATATACCAATTCACTAAGTTAATAATGCTACAGTAGATAATTTTTACAACCTAATGTCGGAAGAAAATGAGAATATACACTCAACAAAATTCCTAATCGGTCAGTTTATATTGAATTATTATTTTTCTAATAATGCATGTATTCGCACAAAATTTCACATACCGATACTTGAACAGGTAATGCAACATTATTTGTTAGGTTCTTGCCACCTGAAATAAGTTGAAAACGGAAATAACCACCAATATAATGGCTACAAACAAATAATGTCAATATTCTTATGAAATTTCAAAAAATAAAACCCACCTGTCGTAAATGAGTTCCGGCCTGTATCATTCCGACGGCTCGGATGCGTTCTTCTTCAGTCATTCTCACCATGTTTTGTGTTTTTCAAAAAGGATTTTCATCAGCAATGACAAAAGTGTACACGAACACGTGCAAATATGTGTCCATGCCCCGCACGTGCAAAACGTGCTATAAACGTCAATACGCCTAATACGATTAATTTCATAGCGAGCCGGCTAAAAAAATCAATAATTCCCTGCATTACCTGTTCAAATATCGGTATGTGAAATTGTGTGTGAATACATGCATTATTAGAAAAATAATAATACAATATAAACTGACCGATTAGGAATTTTGTTGAGTATAGTTCGTCGTTTAGCTATGTATTTACATTATGCATTTAAAGAAAGGGCACAACACATGTCTATATTTAATTGAATTAGAATTTAAATGATTCTTTTTATATTATCATGAAGCAAATTTATGATGTTGATAAGTGCTATGTATGCATTGTGTTTTTATCAAACTTATGCTTCACATTTAAATGTATCAAATGTTGAGACCTGTTGTTGCAATAAAAATATTGTATTGTTTTGTATTGTATCATCGTATCATATATTGAACTGAAATAGAATTTAAATTATTATCGTTATTTTATCATGACGTTAAATTATAATGTTGATACGTGATATGTACGCTTAATATATGTATTACTATTAAACATATACTTCACTTTGTAAAATTCATCAAATGTTGTGTATATGTGTGTACGGGCCGGAGGCCTGTTTATGCAATAAACTATTGAATTGAATTGATCAGTGTATGAATTCCGTGTATATAACGGGTCGATCAGTGTATGAATTCCGTGTGTGTGTGTGTATGGCTGATCAGTGTATGAATTCCGTGTATATGTATGGCTGATCAGTGTATGAATTCCGTGTATATAAAGGGTCGATCAGTGTATGAATTCCGTGTATATAAAGGGTCGATCAGTGTATGAATTCCGTGTATGTGTATGGCTAATCAATGTATGTATTCCGTGTATATAAAGGGTCGATCAGTGTATGAATTCCGTGTATGTGTATGGCTAATCAGTGTATGTATTCCGTGTATATAAAGGGTCGATCAGTGTATGAATTCCGTGTATATAAAGGGTCGATCAGTGTATGAATTCCTTGTATATAAAGGGTCGATCAGTGTATGAATTCCGTGTATATAAAGGGTCGATCAGTGTATGAATTCCGTGCGTATGTATGGCTGATCAGTGTATGAATTCCGTGTATATGTATGGCTGATCAGTGTATGAATTCCGTGTATATAAAGGGTCGATCCGTGTATGAATTCCGTGTATGTGTATGGCTAATCAATGTATGTATTCCGTGTATATAAAGGGTCGATCAGTGTATGAATTCCGTGTATGTGTATGACTAATCAGTGTATGTATTCCGTGTATATAAAGGGTCGATCAGTGTATGAATTCCGTGTATATAAAGGGTCGATCAGTGTATGAATTCCTTGTATATAAAGGGTCGATCAGTGTATGAATTCCGTGTATATAAAGGGTCGATCAGTGTATGAATTCCTTGTATATAAAGGATCTATCATTTTATGAATCCCGTGTATATGAAGGATCAATCAGTGTATGTATCACGTGTATATGAAGGATCTATCAGTGTATGAATCCCGTGTATATGAAGGATCTAGCAGTGTATGAATCCCGTGCATATGAAGGATCTAGCAGTGTATGAATCCCGTCTATATAAAGGGTCGATCAGTGTATGAATTCCTTGTATATAAAGGGTCGATCAGTGTATGAATTCTGTGTATGTGTATGGCTGATCAGTGTATGAATTCCGTGTATATAAAGGGTCGATCAGTGTATGAATTCCGTGTATATAAAGGGTCGATCAGTGTATGAATCCCGTTTATGAAGGATCTATCATTTTATGAATCCCGTGTATATGAAGAGTCGATCAGTGTATGAATTCCGTGTATATGAAGGATCTATCATTTTATGAATCCCGTGTATATGAAGGATCTACTGTGTATGAATCCCGTGTATATGAAGGATCTACTGTGGTTGAATCCCGTGTATATGAAGGATCTATCAGTGTATGAATCCCGTGTATTTGAACATCCCTAATTAGACCCCTGCCAAAACAAATGAAAGATCGGCAAATATCGGCACATTCCGTGACAATTTCGTTGAAGATCGGCTGTTTCCGAATATTTTCGGGAATTACCTGAAACGACCGATCTTCAACGGACTCGTCACGATATTAACCGATATCGGCCGATGTTTCAATTTTTGGCGGGAATCCGTTAGGTATGTTCGACGTTAATACGTATGCAACTAAAGTAATAAATACTTAAATATAAACAGGCAGCCATCCTTAGTTATCTGCATACAGTTTATGAAGACAATCGGACGTACGGTTATGACCTTCGTTAATTGTTCCGACTGGATAAAAGAGAGCAGTAACGTCATTTTAAGGAGATAATACTGTGTTTGAATCCCGTGTATGAATCCCGTTTATATGAAGGATCTAGCAGTGTGTGAATACCGTGTATATGAAGTATATATCAGTGTATGAATCCCGTGTTTATGAAGGATATATCAGTGTATGAATCCCGTGTTTATGAAGGATCTAGCAGTGTATGAATCCCGTGTTTATGAAGGATCTAGCAGTGTATGAATCCCGTTTATATGAAGTATATATCAGTGTATGAATCCCGTGTTAATGAAGGATATATTTGTATATGAATACCGTGTTTATGAAGGATCTAGCAGTGTATGAATACCGTGTATATGAAGGATATATCAGTGTATGAATACCGTCTATATGAAGGATCTAGCAGTGTATGAATCCCGTCTATATGAAGGATATATGTGTGTATGAATACCGTGTATATGAAGGATATATGTGTGTATGAATATCGTCTATATGAAGGATCTAGCAGTGTATGAATACCGTGTATATGAAGGATATATCAGTGTATGAATACCGTCTATATGAAGGATCTAGCAGTGTATGAATACCGTGTATATGAAGGATATATCAGTGTATGAATACCGTCTGTATGAAGGATCTAGCAGTGTATGAATACCGTGTATATGAAGGATCTAGCAGTGTATGAATACCGTCTATATGAAGGATCTAGCAGTGTATGAATACCGTGTATATGAAGGATATATCAGTGTATGAATACCGTCTGTATGAAGGATCTAGCAGTGTATGAATACCGTGTATATGAAGGATATATCAGTGTATGAATACCGTCTATATGAAGGATCTAGCAGTGTTCGAATACCGTGTATATGAAGGATATATGTGTGTATGAATACCGTGTATATGAAGGATCT
The DNA here is from genome assembly GCA_032209605.1 of Mactromeris polynyma. NCBI lineage: Eukaryota > Metazoa > Mollusca > Bivalvia > Venerida > Mactridae > Mactromeris > Mactromeris polynyma. The sequence continues at coordinate 19,031,126 of JASFXZ010000003.1, forward strand.
AGCAGTGTATGAATACCGTGTTTATGAAGGATATGTCAGTGTATGAATACCGTCTATATGAAGGATCTAGCAGTGTATGAATACCGTGTATATGAAGGATATATGTGTGTATGAATACCGTGTATATGAAGGATCCATCAGTGTATGAATCCTGTCTATATGAAGGATCTAGCAGTGTATGAATACCGTGTATATGAAGGATATATCAGTGTATGAATACCGTGTATATGAAGGATATATCAGTGTATGAATCCCGTCTATATGAAGGATCTAGCAGTGTATGAATACCGTGTACATGAAGGGTATATCAGTGTATGAATACCGTGTTTATGAAGGATCTAGCAGTGTATGAATACCATCTATATGAAGGATCTAGCAGTGTATGAATACCGTGTATATGAAGGATCTAGCAGTGTATGAATCCCGTCTCTATGAAGGATCTAGCAGTGTATGAATCCCGTCTATATGAAGGATCTAGCAGTGTATGAATCCCGTGTATATGAAGGAGCTAACAGTGTATGAATCCCGTCTATATGAAGGATATATCAGTGTATGAATCCCGTCTATATGAAGGATATATCAGTGTATGAATACCGTGTTTATGAAGGATATATCAGTGTATGAATACCGTCTATATGAAGGATCTAGCAGTGTATGAATACCGTGTATATGAAGGATCTAGCAGTGTATGTATACTGTGTTTATGAAGGATCTAGCAGTGTATGAATACCGTGTATATGAAGGATCTAGCAGTGTATGAATACCGTGTATGTGAAGGATCTAGCAGTGTATGCATACCGTGTATATGAAGGATCTAGCAGTGTATGAATACCGTCTATATGAAGGATCTAGCAGTGTATGAATACCGTGTATATGAAGGATATATCAGTGTATGAATCCCGTGTTTATGAAGGATCAATCAGTGTTAACTGCATTTAGAAACCTACTTTGCTTATACAGAAATGTTCTGCCACATTCTTACAACACAAATATATAATTTACAAGAACCATTGTTCATGTGCAATAATACCTTAATTATGCCTTGCGTCAGTGAACAATCTTTTGAAAGAGAAAATAATGCTAAATGTAATTGACGATAACATCCAGAGGCAATTGATTTTCGAGATGAAATACGTTGTTACCTGAGGGTAGATATGTCATTCGTGGGAATGTAATGGAAGTTAGTTTCTTAAAAGTAATTGGAACGAAGAAAATATAAGATACGTCTATTTGTTAGATATCTATATAGTGAATTAAATGCAACTTACGAGTACATACATATTATATAATATGCCTCTGTATTAGCCTGAAATAGTGTGATGATGTTGATAGAAAATAGAACATTGATAAATATGTTTTACCAGACAAGACAGTACTTCCGAATTTGTTAAATATAAACGCAATTAACAGAATATTTGAGACATACAGATAGGGTTTCTTTGGTTTTTGCAACTTCTCTTGTTATGCTGTTTATCATTGTCTTTATGAAAACCGATAATCTTCGGAATATATAATACAGACTAAACAAGACAAAACACCGTTGCTGTATAATATGATAATTTATGTATTGGGCGTATCCTGAATGGGACACATGTTTATGAGAATCGTACCTTTCCATCCACCAGTTTTTTTCTAAAGGCTAGTTTTTTTTCTTTTATTTAAATATCTTATGACTGATCTGTCTCTGAAAGTACCCGACGCTTTACCTTTTTAAATGTCTACATTTATTAAGGTATATGAGAAAAATATTTTCTCTTTCCTTTACTTGTGGACATATTGTGGAAGGTATTTAATTGACTTTGATGCAGATTTTGGAGCGGTTGCTTAGTAACCTTTCCCAAGATTTAACATAAGCAGAAAACGGAAGCGCATTTGTATCAAGTAGTTCTCAGGACACAAGATACTGTGCATAGTATGCGACATTTTTCATTATTTACTTTTAGTCGGTTATTTATATTTATGAATGTCGCATGATTCTGATAAAACTAAAGCCAGACGTAACGTGATGAGTTCTTTAAAACACAACACTCTGTTAGTAAACTGACTAAAGTATGGACACAGTTTTCATTTCTGCGGAGAAATTTACGACAGTGTTATTTTATTATTCATAGATTTACAACTTCACCTTCATGGCCTGACATTAATGATTAAGAATTAGTTTACCGATAAAAATGATGACTCGAATTTCACGTCTTGTCATATCGCTTTTAAGTACTCAATTTTAAATATTGGTAAAATAACACCCTTGTATCTCTGTCCGCCTACAGAGCAATCAAAGCAGTTTTATTTAAATGCTTACTGCATAATTCATCATGAGGTATAAGGCGCAATACGGCATATGTCAGCATTTAACTTTAGGGAGAAATTGTTAATACAAATCGTCATACTGCGTAAAGTGGTTTATTACAGACTTTGAGCAATTCTGTTTTTCCTGAGCAGAAACATCTCAGAGTTACGAAATTAATGATTCCCCGAGGCTTTTACCGAAGAGTCCAATTTAATGCCGTACCAATAGCCACACACAGACGTGATTTGTGCTTAACAAGCTATTTTCAAGCGTTCATTGCGATTATCACATTAGGCTTTCGAGGTCAAACACGTAAATGAAAACCAGGTTTCCGTTTTCGATCTTCTTAACCACATATTTATTTTAAACAAATTAACAAAATAACCATGATGGTGAATGTAACCATTAAATATCTTGTTTGCCGATTTTCTGTTTCAGATACATGACTAAATTGTATGATGTTAGGAATCATTGTTTGACATGAACATCAAAGGTATATCAAAATTATAAATATTTGATATACTTTGATTTAATAACAAATTGTTGACATAACTGAAATGAACTAACGCTATGAATAATATTATGTTTTTACATATTCACTGCTTGTGACAATTTGAGTTCGTGGATTTATTGCTTTAGTATAGACGCCTCACGAATAAAAGTAGATTTTGAGAAATGTATACACGTTTTGACATATATTTCACTTCCTGTATATAGCTACCCTATACTAACATGTTTTCCTGTAATTTCATAGAGTTAATACACCTCCATCAATGATATGTCCTTGCAAACACTGAATAATTTTCTTTTGCCACACATTTGTGGCGCTAGTCTCTGAAATTGCGTTGTTCGATTTTAAGACGATTCGTTATATTTGGAACAATTTATTTTCTTTTTGATACACACTGTGCAAAACTTTCTTGGTTTTGTTATTATGGATAATATGAAAGCCTTTGCGTATATAAATCGATAGCTGACGACTTCAGATTTCAAAAGCGACGGCATATTATACGAAGCGTTGTAAACGCAATTTATCAAGCGTCAAAATGTCCATTTTCTTTTTTATGTTAATCAAATAATTATTGCTTATAAAAAGTTGTTTTAAAGTGTGTGAGCAAAACATACACAAGGAAAGCTGCATTCAAAAGGCAGCGCTTACCCAAACAGAAACTCAAAGTTCTAAATCGAAAGAAGATTTCGTTGCAAAGCAATGCATTTAAGGCTGAACACCCCTAATTAGACCCCTGCCAAAACAAATGAAAGATCGGCAAATATCGGTACATTCCGTGACAATTTCGTTGAAGATCGGCTGTTTCCGAATATTTTCGGGAATTACCTGAAACGGCCGATCTTCAACGGACTCGTCACGATATTAATCGATATCGGCCGATGTTTCAATTTTTGGCGGGAATCCGTTAGGTATGTTCGACGTTAATACGTATGCAACTAAAGTAATAAATACTTAAATATAAACAGGCAGCCATCCTTAGTTATCTGCATACAGTCTATGAAGACAATCGGACGTACGGTTATGACCTTCGTTAATTGTTCCGACGGAAGATAATACTGTGTATGAATCCCGTGTATGAATCCCGTCTATATGAAGGATCTAGCAGTGTACGAATACCGTGTATATGAAGGATATATCAGTGTATGAATCCCGTGTATATGAAGGATATATCAGTGTATGAATCCCGTGTATATGAAGGATCTAGCAGTGTATGAATCCCGTGTATATGAAGGATCTAGCAGTGTATGAATCCCGTCTATATGAAGGATCTAGCAGTGTATGAATACCGTGTACATGAAGGATCTAGCAGTGTATGAATACCATATATATGAAGGATCTAGCAGTGTATGAATCACGTCTATATGAAGGATCTAGCAGTGTATGAATACCGTGTATATGAAGGATATATCAGTGTATGAAACCCGTCTATATGAAGGATCTAGCAGTGTATGAATACCGTGTTTATGAAGGATCTAGCAGTGTATGAATACCGTGTATATGAAGGATCTACCAGTGTATGAATCACGTCTATATGAAGGATCTAGCAGTGTATGAATACCGTGTATATGAAGGATATATCAGTGTATGAAACCCGTCTATATGAAGGATCTAGCAGTGTATGAATACCGTGTTTATGAAGGATCTAGCAGTGTATGAATACCGTGTATATGAAGGATCTATCAGTGTATGAATCCCGTGTATATGAAGGATATATCAGTGTATGAATCCCGTGTATATGACGGATCTAGCAGTGTATGAATCCCGTCTATATGAAGGATCTAGCAGTGTATGAATCCCGTCTATCAAGACAATCGGACGTACGGTTATGACCTTCGTTAATTGTTCCGACGGGATAAAAGAGAGCAGTAACGTCATTTTAAGGAGATAAGACTAACTTGAAAATGTGTTTGAGTTCATACAAAGAGTGGTAATGATTGTCTTTGAAACCGTATATTTGTGCAATAAGTTAATAATTTAATATATAATAATTTTGTTTTATTTGTATTGATTAATGACATCTATGGAATTGTGTAACATTGTCTATGAATGTTTGTAGCCCGATTGCGTAACATTGTCTATGAATGTTTGTAGCCCGCAATAAAATTCATCGGAAGCGGTAATATAGCGGCGACGATTTTGACGAACGGACGGACGACCAGATAAATCAAAAATCTTTTCCCAGAATTGAGACGTGTCGTTATAAAATGAACAAAGCAAAATTGAAGAGAAATTAGAGATATAAGTAGAGTTTATATAATAAAGACAATACTCACTAGACAAACGAGACAGCTTTAAATACTTCGTCTTCTAAGAGTGCCAGTCTTGACCGAGTTATCGCAAGATTTTTTTTCTTGCATTCTTATATAAAAAATAGTTATTGAGAGCAGGACTGACTAGAGCGGTTATCTTACTTGGTATTCTAATATAGTTACTGTATATAATCTACTGTGTACGTAGTTGTTCAAATCTTTTATGGATTAGTTACTGCCTAAAATTAGTCAATTTATGTTTATATGCTGGAAACCAATGACCATGTAGCGGTTAAGTGTGAGGTTTGCTAGCTGTTAAATCGATTTTACTCCCAGTAATTTTACTGACAATTCAAAGGCTGTGAATTGCTGTATGAATATTATTATTTTTTTATGTTTAAGATGAATGATCATGTGCAGTTCATCGACTTAATGAAATATTCATGCTATTCCCCGTTCAGCCTGTGACCAGTTGGTTTATTTAGTTTGACCCGTGGTGTATTTCATCCACCCCCAATGGTGTCGCTTAAACTTTACATGGATGTTTTTGATTGTCAATCGGGTTATTCTTTACTTCCACCTTTTCATAAATGTTTGGCCTAGCATCTCCTCCATTCTTAATGAGTTTTCGTAAACGTTGTTTCCAGGGATCTGTGTGGAAATGCATCGTATTGTGTGTGTAATAACTAGGGATGTCAACGAATAGCAAATCAGGTATTCGAATATTCGTTTTTCATTTCGAACGAATATTCGAATATTCGTTCGACACAACTTAGAAAAAAATATTAAAAAATAATATTTCATATACCAAAGTTCCTACGTGCTGTGTGTATTCTACTTTCGTTTTCACCGGAAATTAAGACTCTGGCGAATGAAGTTATTGCAGTTAACAGATCATTTTCTGAATGCCAATATTCGTGTTTATGAATATCTTTGTGAAGTGTTTAATGTTTTGTGTTCGTCAATTGTTCATTATTTTGCAAATAAAGCATGAAAAAAGAATCAGTTCTGTTATTTTTATGATGCAATAACAACCCATTGTGTTTTCAAGTTTTAATACAAGTATTCAACGTTTATCATTGATGCATTCATAAATATACGAAATCAAGAACATGACAACTTGGCAACAGTCCTGTACGCAGAGTACGCAGCTGCGTACACATTGTCTCGAAAAATCGAAAAAATAAAAAGTTCAAATCTGCATTAAAAAAACTTCGTTCAATTCAGGGATTAAGAATGCGCCAAGAAGTACACATCACAAACCTCCTAGCTACGCCCCTGAACACGTTGTATTTTGAGTAAAATGTTTTTAAACAGTCATTTTGATTGGATTATATGACCTACGTGAAAAATTAGTATGCAAAGTATGTTGTTTCCCGTCACCCCATTTTTCGGCATGTTTCTTTTCTCAATTCCATCTTTGATCGTCCTTAATTCAAAAGCGAGTCATAAACTCAAGTCCCTGTCGGTGGTTTTAACTGCCTACTTTTTACAACTTTCGTCAACAACAAAATTACCGACAATTAGACACCTATTTCTTCTATTTGAGACTATGGACTATCAAACTATTACAAACGGTCAGTAATTAACGGATTATCGAAAGAGACAAAATGACATCACCCGACGATATACAATTATATTAGCACCCCCCAATATACACAATGACACTTTTACAAGCGCGTATATTTCAACAACAACAACATCCTTTATTACTCTCATACAATTACGGCCAACGTCGTGGTGGACAACAGTATCGACGTAACTAGGTTACAGCGGGTTTTTGGAATGTTCGGGGATGGAATGCCGATTCCAAATCCGATAGTTCTATTTTACGAACTGCGTGTGCTACTATGAGTGGCTGTGATATTTTAGCTGTAGCTGAAACACATCTTTTATCTGACTCTGTTTTAAATATTGATGGTTTTAAATGGTTTGGGTTAAACCGAACAATGATTCATAAACATGCAAAATCCGGCTCCGGTGGAGTTGGCTTTTTGATTAAAAACAGTATATGTGATGAATATGACATAACGATATTAGAAAGTTCTTTTGAAGGTATTTTATGGTTAGAAATGTGTCATAAATTTGATGAGTATGTATTGTTTCCGTGTGTTTGTTATTTGCCTCCCGAAAATTCATCACGATACGTTGATGTAAATGCTTTTTACGATAATTTATTAACAGATATATATAAATACCAGCATAATGGTCTTTTATACATTTGTGGTGATTTCAATAGTAGATGTGGTCAACTAGAAGACTTTATAAGTGGTGTAGATTATGTATCTCCACGTCATATTGTTGATTTTAAAACGAACAGTTATGGTGAAATTTTTATTGAGTTCTTAATAAATGTGAGTATGTGTATTGTAAATGGTAGAAACTACTCAAATAACGACTTTACATCTGTATCAGTTAAAGGTCTATCTGTAGTTGACTATTGTGTAACTAGTTATGAAAATTTGTCACTTTTTACAGAGTTCTCAGTCGTTACAACTGCTGATCTTATAAATCAATGCGGACAGATAAACAGTTTACTGTCAGGCAACTTACCAGATCACTCTTTGTTAAGATGGAATATTAACCTTGAGTCTTTAAGGTCTGCAAGCAATTCTGATAAAGTGTCTGATGAGTCTGGCCAATTTGAATCTTTCGATAAATTTGACTGTTCTAAAATGCCGGATTATTTTATGCTTAGTGCGGAGGTTCTTGCTAAAGTTAATAATACCATTGACGATATAGAACAGGGTTTTAGAACGCAAAATGATATTGACTCAGCATACAATTCTTGGTGCACTATTTTAAAGGATAATATGTATAGATCGCTTCCATATAAAACCATTAATCCTGGTTCGAATAAGAAAGGTTTTCGACCCGGCAAGCCATGGTGGAATGATGGGCTTGGAACATTATGGAATGATGTAAGCAATGCTGAGCGGAAATGGCTTAATTGTTATAATATTACTGTTAAAAAGAAATTGAAATGTGATTATATTTCTGTTCGTAAGCGCTTTGATCGTGAAGTACAACGTTCTAAACGTTTATACTGGTACTCATTTCAAGATGATTTGATGAAAGAGTGTAATGTTGATCAGACGAAGTTCTGGAAATCTATCGGGAAGGTAGGCGTTGGTAATGCCAGTCGCAAACTTATCCCCATGGAAATTCAGTTACCAGATGGCTCTACCTCTCAGTGTGTCACAAGTGTACTTGACAAATGGAAATCTGATTTTAGTTCTTTATTAAATAAAACGCACGTAAACAATCATACCAGTCAGAATGATGAAAATTTTGTTGAACCTAATCATGAATCTTTTAATGATAATATATCTTTATTAGAAGTTAAAAAGGCTTTGGATAATGCTAAGAGAGGTAAAGCTTGCGGTATTGATGGTATTCCTAGTGAAGTGTTAAAAACTGATACCTCAGTCCTATTCTTACATTCATTGTTTAATGTTTGTTTTACTACTGGGGTTGTTCCTTCAAGTTGGGGAAAATCTATCATTAATCCAATACCTAAATCGTCTTCGGCTGATCCTAGAGACCCACTCTCATATAGAGGCATATCATTAGCATCATCAATGTATAAGATTTACTGTAGTGTTCTCAATTCTAGGCTTAGTAAATGGGCTGAATCTAATGAGAAAATTGTCGATGAACAAAACGGTTTCCGTAAACATCGCAGTACAACTGACCATATTTTGTCTTTAACAAGCATTATAGATTGTAGAAAGAAGAAGAAATTATCAACATTTTGCGCTTTTATTGATTTTAGTAAAGCTTACGATTTTATTAACAGGCAAAAATTGTGGATAAAGATCAAGGCTGCAGGTATCTCAGGAAACATGTTCTGTGCAATCAAAAGTCTATATTCATCTGTAGCATCATGTATTAGAGTCAATCATTATAAAACGGAGTGGTTTGATATCCATTGTGGATTGAGACAAGGTTGTATATTGTCTCCAATATTGTTTAATTTATATATCAATGATTTGGCCATTTACTTAAAGTCTTTTAATATTGGTATAGATTTAGATGATAGTCGTATTTGTATACTTTTATATGCAGATGACATAGTATTGTTGGCGGAAACTAGTACTGACCTACAACGTTTGCTTAATGCTTTAAATGACTGGTGTAATATGAATGATATGTCTATCAATTGCAAGAAAAGTAATGTTGTACATTTTCGCCCAAAGTCTTGTTTAAAAACTGATGTCATTTTTACATGTGGAAATAATTTGTTAAGTGTTGTTGAGAAGTACACGTATCTTGGTATAGTTCTTAATGAACATTTAAACTTTGATATTACTGCTAGAGTTGTTGCTCAGAGTGCACATCGGGCTCTAGGCTTGGTTATTGCTAAATGTAAGTTTTTGGGTGGAGTCCCTTATAATGTTTTTACCAAATTGTATGATTCAATTGTTTGGCCTGTTATAGCGTATGGTGCAGCTATTTGGGGACAAAAAGCGTTTTCGTGTATTGAAGCTATTCAAAATAAAGCTATGCGCTACTTCTTAGGAGTAGGCAAGTATACTCCGAATTCGGCCGTTATTGGTGAAATGGCATGGAAGCCACCTATAGTTCGGCAGTGGAACTGTATTACAACCTGTTGGACGAGGTTAAATTCATTACATGCTTCTCGTCTCACTAAACACATAGCACTCTAGGCAAACTCTCTAGCAAATAATTCTTGTAAAAACTGGTATTACAATGTTAAAAGAAAATTATTTGAACTTGATCTACATCAATATTGTGATATTAATAGTGTTATACCGAAACATAGCTTTAAACGCTATGTAGAAGAACGTATGCTAGATATTTATAAAATAGAATGGCTTAATTCAGTGCAACAGGTTTCTAGCCGTAACGGTAGAGGTGGAAATAAATTACGCACCTATGCTTCATTTAAACATCACTTTACTGCTGAAAATTATTGTAAAATGATCATACCTTTTAATCATCGATCTGCTTTTTGTAAATTCAGATGTGGAGTTGCGCCCATTAGGCTTGAAACCGGTAGATATGAAAGGCTACCTATACATGAAAGAACTTGTCCTTTTTGTAATGTCTTTGTTGAAGATGAATGCCATACAATACTTAACTGCAGTTTATATGATGACATACGTTTTAATTTGTTACAACGAGCTACAGAAGTGTGTGATGTTTTTCATAATTTGTCAGATAACGATAAACTGGGTGTGTTATTTACTCACCCAGATTTGATTCGTATAAGTGCCAAAACCTGCTATAATATTTTAAATCGTAGAAGTTCTTATTTATGTAGATAAGATTTTTTATATGTAATTTAAATAATATATTAATTTTATCTGTATATAATACTGGGCATTATTTATTATCATATATGTGTGTTTTACTTCCTTCTAAGAGGCTGTTGTTAATCAGTTCATCTACGGTCTGACCGGGGTGATAATTGGTATTTTAAGATGTTTTTTAATCAACGCAGTAGTGCCTTCTTTACAAATGTCAGTGTCTTATAATAATTATTACTTAACAACCTTTTAAAACAACGTATTAACAGCAGTCTCTTAGTTTTATGTATGTAAGTATTGCTTATATGTATTGATGTGATATTGTATTTAAGATTTTAGAAAGTGTCAATTGTCTCTTATAATTCAAAGTTGAATGGTTATGTACATTTTATTGGTTTTGATATTTGTAAATGTTTTATGCATGTACATAAATGAGACTGAAATAAAGAATATGATACAATCTTACACAAATCGGGGTCGGCAAATAAATAAACAAACAATATTTTTTATTTTTCATAAATGTTTTAATAAGTATATTTTTTCGAATATTCGAATATTGAAACAGGATTCGAATATTCGAAAATAAAACGAATATTCGAATATTCGAATATTCGTTGACATCCCTAGTAATAACTTAATATTTCCATTACTCTTCAATTCTTTGACAAGAGACACAAAAAGTACTCGGTAAAATCGTCAGCTACAAATTATGAATTATTGATGGTTGCTTGCTACAGTCCAAAAATTAATAAAATTCATTTGTAGATATTTACATCTGCACGGATCAATCTGTTCTAATTATAATACCATGACTGTTGGAACACCATTTAGCAATGTTCAACACATTTGTCACTTTATTATAATTGTCGAGATCACTATTTCTTTCAGCCGTGTGTATGAGGTGTCACGGCATGAACATGCAACGGTACCGCATGTATATAATTGCAACACAATTATTACGAAACTAATAGAAAAGGGTTAATTGTGTTGGTTGTGCGACATTGAATGAAGTCATACCACTAATTAAGTTATTTCATTCCCACTGATATAGCGTTGCATTTACAATGGGTCCATAAAGCACGGTTGTATTATGTTGTGTCTGGCTTCCACAATACCATTACACTAAATAAATATTACATACAAAGAAAAGCAAACGGTGTCTGGAACATTTTCGTTTAAATGCACAAATGCCATTTATGTATGACTATAGTGCAACAACAAATTTCTACTCATGGCTCGGTTTAAGAATACATCTCAATATGTTCAGATTCAGAGTCATTTAGAGTCTTAAAGCAAACAGAAAACGAAAGGGTACTTGTTACAGTTGTAAAAATAGTCACGAAATGTGTCAGTCGGAAAACACATATCAATGAATGTCATTCGCTTGGAAATTGTGGGGTTAATCAAATCGTCCAGAAGTATGTTCATTTTGAATATTTTAACTAATGTATTACGTATAATAACATTCGTACGATGTCTTTATGGTGATATGTGTCCCGGTCACAAAATAATTGACCAACCAGAGCTGATTGTATCATAAAGATGTTTCAGTTGGCCAATTATTATGTGTTACTTAGTTATGACTCGAGAGGAACCAGTCGTGGCCATAATATATGCAGTTATGGGATTGGGTTATCATGAAAGTACCGCTACCATAAGTGTTTCGCTACTGTTTAAAATGTGATACAGAGATCTAGACACACAGTATGTTGGCAAGGCACATTTTGATTCCAAATAAAAAACATTAGTCCTTATCCCAGATTTTGATTGTTCTATCTATTTGTTATGACCTATTTATAAATCACGAAGTTAGCCAATAACGCAATTTGTCCTAGTTTGACGTTAGACGTATACGCATCATTTTGAATTTAGATACATGTACGAGCAAGTTTTAATAAGTGTATACGTTAATTAAGGAATAACGTTATGTTGCTATATTTCATCAGTGAATAAATATGGGTTTGAATGCGCAATTATTCAATTACGAGTGCATAACACGTGCACGGACATATAAACCATGGTTTATGAAAATTAGCAGAAAAACTGACAATGATGTTATTACTTTAGAAGACATTTGAAATTTTGGGCGAAATAGTGAGTAAGTTCTACATGCCAGTATACCTCGTGTCAGTTGATTTAACATTTGCATTTTTATCATTTGTATTATGCTATGAAAGTAAAATAGAAAATTATTTCTCCCAGAGATGTCCGTATATCATATACTTTTTTGTTTTTTCTGAAGTTGTTCGTATTTTTTTGTGTTTATTGTGTCTGTAATATGAAAATATTCTTGTTATAATTTATTTTCAAAATTATTTATGTGACAAACTGTATTCTTGTGTTTTAATTATGTGTTGTGTTAAACGAACGAACGAACGAACGAACGAACGAACGAACGAACGAACGAACGAACGAACGAACGAACGAACGAACGAACGAACGAACGAACGAACGAACGAACGAACGAACGAACGAACGAACGAACGAACGAACGAACGAACGAACGAACGAACGAACGAACGAACGAACGAACGAACGAACGAACGAACGAACGAACGAACGAACGAACGAACGAACGAACTGTAGCAAGAGAAAGCTCTATCAAACAACATGCTGCCTTTTACACCGAAACTATTATTGGCAACACTGCATCAAATTTATTCATTGCAGTATTACCGAGTCTTATCATAAGATAGTTATTGTTGTTACGCAAAGGTCAACCAAACAATGATACTTTATAATAGCTTATATTAGTTCATGATAGATAATAACAAGCATTAGCTATTAATAACTTTAAATCTGTTATTTCATAAGCGATTCAATAATATTTGCATGAATCAGTCTGGTAAACGGCGCCGTAAATATTTTGCCATTTTGCAATTTATAGAAAACATAACGTGCTGTTGAAGGCAATAGCATTTGATTGTTATATATTAACAATTTATTGGAGTTTTTGTTTTTTATTTAAAATATGAACCATTTCATACGTGCGTTCAAATATGTACATCGTATATTACATATTCAAGATTTATTTCCACAAAAGCATATACTTTAAATCCCCGAAGCTTATTATTGAAGAAACAAATCTGCATGATCCATGCGTTAACGTTGTTTTGTGACATTTTACTTCATTTTACAGTAAGTTCGAGGCCAATCATCGTACATTGAAAGCAAACTATTAAATATGGACAGTACAAATATGTATTAAAATATGCAATGTGAAATAAAATAAGGAAATGTAACATTCATGTTCTTATTATTAACAGTTGTATTCAGTGTGAATGCTTTCATCTGCAAGTAATTAAAAAGCAAAAAACTATCGCCTTGCATGTTTAATACATTTAGTTTACAAGTTTTGTTTTAAGCCCGAGTAAAACTGAATTCATTCTGTTTGGTAGTAGACAGCAGCTTGAAAAATGTACTGTAAGAGAAGTGGACATTGCTACAGATAAAATTCAGTCCAAAAATTGTATAAGATACCTGGATAAAATCTTAATTTCAAAGATCATGTTAAAAGAAAATGTCAAACAGCTATGTTTAATTATCTTAGGATCAAAAGCATTAGAAAGTACCTTAGCAATGATGCTACAGAAATTCTAGAATTATCACTGGTAATCTCACATTTAGACTATTGCAATATTATCTTGTACGGAATTTCAAAGTGTGAACTGCAAAAAAATGCAAAGAATCCAAAACATGTGTGCTAAAATTGTTTTAAGACGTAAAAAGTATGACAGCTCAAAACAAGCTCTGTATCAATTGCATTGGCTTCCTATCAAAGCAAGAATAGAGTTTAAGTTGTTAACACTCATGTATAATTGTTCAATTGGCCGAGCTCCTGCTGATTTAACTGAGTTATTGTCAAAACAGGAACCCAGATGCAGGTTAAATTCTTCAAGCTCTGCTACAAGTTGTTACAACGTACCTTTCAACAAACGTAACACATTCAGTGATAGAAGCTTTAAAACAGTTGGACCGAAACTGTGGAACAACCTCTCACTACATGTGAGATATTCTGAGTCTGTAGAAATCTTCAAGAGAAATCTTAAAACATTATATTTTAGAGACTTTGAGTCTTGGTTTTGATGCACTTTTTATCGAACTGCAGTGAACATGCACATGTTGCTTTGTACATATATGTTTTTTGGCTCACATATGAGTTTATTTTTAGCATTGCTTTTTGTATTTATTGTACAACGCCATTGAATATACTTGTGTGTAAAAATAGGCGTTTAACCAAATAAAACAGTTTCAGTTTCAGATTGATAGGGCAGATTCGGTGAAATAAAGTTTAAAAAATAACATTCATTACATTTTGTGATAACATGAAAATGGTTCAGCAGTATTCAGCTACTTCAATTCACATGAAAACTGGTCGGGGTGTCGGTGAATCATAGCAGAGGTAGTGTGTGTATTATGTACGGATAGTGATATTGAAGCAGAAACCCATTTTCTTATTGTATGCTCACATTGTAATGGGAATCGAGATGATAAAACTGACATATAATGATATACTGAATATATTACTGTATAGACAAGCATGTCCGAACGGTAAATATATAAATTCACGAGAACATCTCCAACTCATTGTATTAACAGAAACGATAAATACCTGCATCAAATTATCGTAGTGAAATATGTTGAAATTAAGTGATAAAACGTTATTAATATTAATTGAATTATTTTCACGTTATTGCCTTTAGATTTGTGACTGATTATGTGTTACTATTTTAGTTACGGGGAACAAGGTCAGTATAAGGCTGCTTGTTCCTCCGTGCTCGATTAGTTACTGTATGTCTGTTGATATGTACGTGATGGTTGGTTTATTTTAATGATTAGTTACTGCCTACTTAGTCAATTTATGTATATATGTTGGAAATCAATGACCAGATAGCGATAAGGTGTGAGGTTAGCTAGCTGTTAAATCGATTTAAACCCCCAGTATTTTTTACTGACAGTTCCAAGGCTGTAATTCGCTATATGATTGTTGTTTCTGTTTGTGTTATGAATGTTTTATGTTTCCCTTTCCCCTATGCAATTCTGTCACTTTATAGTGTTCAGAGTGTTTCCTGCCCAATTTTGGCCTATTGTGGCCAGTTGTCTTGAATTGTCCTGTGAGCTTTTCCATCCATTAATTCCCCCCTCCCCTTCCTTTTACTGTCCACTTTGATTCTCTTAATTATTCCTTATGGTCTGTTGGGCCGTTCCTTGTGCCTCTGTTCCTTAATATGTGTACAGTTTGACCTCCTTAAGTGCGTTATGTTTTGTGGATTGTTGTTTTTCCTGAGGTCTGCGTGGGGAGGTATTGTCTTGTGTATGTGGCGTTCCCCGTAGTTACGTATTCTCTCTGTTTGACTATATGTGTTTTATGTATGATTCTTTTTCTATGTGAATTATAACCGCCGTAAGCTGGTAGTGTAAATTGTGTTTGTGTCCTTGTACATGAATTATACACTTGGAGACATTTATAGCTGCAGTTATACAAACACCTATATGTCAGTAACGGTCAGGTAGAATTTATTGAACATTGCAAGAAATGGGGTCAAGACAAATGTGATGATAGTTTACTGTTTTTCGTTCAATAATATATTAGTTTTGATGCACAACAGCGCTAGGTTGAGCACTTCTTACAAACGAAAATTCACAAATCAGCGACTGATTTAATCTGACAGTTGTCATATGACAGGTATGTCATCCCTAAGGTTGAATGACAGCCTTGCTCTCAACTGGGAAGGTGGGGCTGGACATTTTCTCTTGACGCGCGGCGCGGCATCATCTTAGGGTCACACAAGCAGAACGGGAACAAGTCAATTTCCTGAAGCGGGTGAATCGAGAAAAGGGAGAAAGCCAAGACTGTGTCATAGAACAAAACATATAGGGAGGAGGGTCATATATGGTTTGGACGGGTCTGTCCATGCACCACAAGACGAATCTAGTATTCATCGATGACAATCCAAACGTGGCGAGATATTAGAACGAGATCATTAACGATAATTGACCCTCCGAGTTCATCGGTCTTTCTCATTGATATGCATACTGTATCCATAAACGGAACAACGTCTTTCATCTGTAAAATAATAAGTAGGAACCACAGGTGGATGATATATGGAAGGTGATTATTTTCAATAATAATCTCTCTAAGCCATACATCCGCTCTCCTCTTATGAGTCACACACACTCATGTTCCATCGATATATAGCTCCAAGATATTCTACAAGTAAAAAATTGCTGCCTGATGCAGCAAAGATGTGTGCACGGCGTGAACAAAATGAACTAGAACAAACGCTAATGTGAACTAACAGTATGTGTTTATTATGTTTTAATGTGTAACTATATATTAATGTATATGAAATACATTTGTAGTTTTAGTAATAGTTTATGAGGAATTAAATAAGGAACACACTAGTTTTTGTATGAACAGTTAAATATAAATAGAAATTGATAGTGTGCAAAACTTTCATGATAATGACCATAATGCATGTAAATTAAGGCAACATCATGCATTTGAAAATACAAACATTGATTTAAACATATTTACATAAATCACAATCATTAGCACGGTAGATATAAATAATGAAATACTGACAAATTAACATAAGTAGTACTAAAAATTAAAAAAATCGCTAAATGATATTGCATATCATGTCAAAATCTGAGATCACTTCATTTAGCAACATGTCAGTGGACAAACAGAAATCCAGCTTCACACACTGAATTAATCAAGCAATGTAAGAATGTAAAATGAGTTTAGACATTTTGAAAGTTAGAAAAAATAGTGTAATTTAATGTAAATGATAGCTAAAAAGTGACACCTGAGAAAACTATAAAATGATACCCGAATCAACAAGTGGTAGGAAGTGTAAGCACACTGGTTTAGCAGGCCGTAGTATATGAATGACTATTATAGTAAGGCAAGGAACATAGCAAAGAGAAATAAACCGTATTTACATATATCTCAAACATATTTACAGTATCACTAAATGATATAGCACCTTGTCAAAATGTGAGATCACTTCAGTATTTAACAACCGCGTGTTAGCATCACACACTGGATAAGTTATCAAGCAGTGTGAATGTATAATGAGTATAAACTTTGTGGATAATGGTGTAATTGTATATGTAAATGAAAACTTTAAATGATACCTGAATCTACAAAAGTGATAGGAGGTGTACGCAGACCGGTTTAGCAGACTTAGTATTTGAATGACTAGTACAGTAAACAAAAAGAACATAGCAAAAGAAATATAAACGTATTTACATATATCACATACATATTAGCAGTAGAAAGAAATAATGCAATACTGACCAAAAAGCAACACAATTACTCAATACAATCAAAGCACAAAAGAGCTGTGGGACGGTACCACTTGTCTCTGTAGCCAAGCTGGCAACTCGTTGCGTACAAGTTTCCATTTTGTAACTAAACAGTTTTATAATATCCAAGTATGTGTAAATGGGTAAGATGATTTGCATGGAATATGGAATAACACAAAAACGTAAGACATAAATGCAAAAAGAATAACAAATTATTGAAAAAAGAGTTAACATTTTTTCCAAGAGATCTTCAATCCGACTTGTTCTAGAAATGCTAGATTTTCAATCCGAAATAAAGAAAAATGGTCAGTAATAATGGTAGAACCTTAAGACTGTAAAACAAGTGAAATGTTTGTCACAATTGTAAATAAATCGAATGCCGGTTTTAAAGTATTATTTGAGATGAAAGGCAAAATTCATTACTATCTATTGGAAAGTTTGTGACAGTATTTGATTCATTTAATTTTAATTGCAGGAAGAATCTGTATGTAAGGTACAGAGCATATCAAAATAAAGACAGTATATGGTGAAGATGAAACAAAAAATGTAAGGTGGCATTATGGCTCAAATGTGTCAATGAAAACATTCAACCTGGAGACTCATCATGACAGACAATGTTACAAACACCTACAGCAATGAAGTTTCCCTTTCAACAACACCCAAGACCTTAATCACGGTATGTCACATGGTTCTACTGTATAATCAGATTTATTGATTACGTGCATTTTTGTTGTGTCTTGAACAGCAGACAAATTTTGAGATTAATTATTGCTATTATAGGAAATGCTACATAGAAATACTGCTATAAAATTTAAATAGCAATTTCAAATTATGGCAATCCTGTCGCATGTTAAGCTATAATAAAATATTGCAAAAAGTTCTGAATATACTGTACAGTATATATCGTCAAAAAAGGCATAAAGTTTATGTGTCCATTCAGATAGTTTTAGTTTGATAATCTTAGCAGCTGTCAACTGATTATTTTGAAATACAATGTATATTATTATTGGCTAATGCTTTCAAAGGGGTCACATGGCTAACCGGAATACCCTTAAATTTTACATAGAGAAATCAATGTTTAATGGTTATAATAAACTCGTAACTTAATCCATTGTTGAAGAAGGAAAGTGAAGCAAATACACAATTAAAGAATGATAATCTGCCAGAGGGTTGGTATGGAGCAAAGTGAGATCAAAGTCAAAGGAGTCAAGGCGGAAGCATTGATGATGTCAAGTAAAAGCTTTGACTAGATGCAGGGGGTCTGACGTAGCTGTGATGTATATTCTTGCATAATGGCGGGTTAGCAACGATTCACTTATTATGTGTTTCGTCAGAAAGAGATTAAACTCTATATGAAGGGTTTATACATAGCAAACATTGCTCAGATATTTCTTCAATATGTTTCATTAATACCCTAACAATATACCTATACTATTGTATTTTAACTGAAAACAGAATCTCCAGTAGAAGAATATATACATGTACAAGAGGAAGATTTAGGCATTCATATTGTTGCATTGTGTAAACCTTCAATAAGTGTCACCTGCACTTACAAAGGCAGTGGACTTTTATTTATTTAGAACAACTGACACTACAATCAAAGTTGTGCAAAAAACTAGTCACTTCCATTTCTGATATCATTCGGTATTCATTCGTTTTCCAGTATTGAAGGTGTTTATTTTGTTAGGGGGGCATATAGATTTGCCCTTGTCCTATCGTCCGTCCGTCCGTTCTTCTGTCCGTCACAAAATCTTTTGTCACTTATATCTCCGAAAGAATATGAGCCAGTGTCACAAAATTTACAGGAATATAAACAGCCTGTGTAGTTGTGCACCTCGGGTTTCATGTTTGGCTGTGCCTAGTAAATGCACAGTTATGGCCCTTGACTTAGTTAAAACATATCCTACATAGTATGCAATATTGCGCCCTCATATCTCCAAACATATATGAGCCAGTGGCATAAGACTTTACATGCATGTTCACCAACCTGTAGTGTTGTGCACCTGGGTTTTCATGTATGGTTACGCCCAGTAAGTGCAAAGTTATGGCCCTTGACTTATCACCATAATCAGTAGTTGTTCACTTGGTAATTTTGATATCCATTCACAAACTATGAGCAGAATAATAGCATTTGCTTTTGTGACAAAGGCTGCAAGTGGGGGCATCTGTGTCCTATGGACGCATTCTAGTTGTTCTTCTACATAAAGTTGGTATAGAGAAGTTGTCTACTCTTCATCTTCAATACCAATGATTAGATTTCAACAAAACTTTACAGGAGTTTTCGGTATCGAGTCTAGTTGTGCTCCGGTCAGATGTTTTTTGACTGAGTTGCAATGTTTGCAGTTTTTTTACTTTTAATCCTATAAATTGATTTTGGGGGACATATATTGACTAAAAACAACCTTCAAGTTATCACATTTACTTCATTCCAACCTGTTTTTAAACTGTTTATAGCACTTACATTTTTATACCATTCCTATTTCTATGTTTTTAAATTCTTGGCTATACTTTTACCTATTTTAACTATTCTTAGCGGCTTGATACGCAATATTGTCCAAGTCCTCGCGAGAGGTTCAACAACAAAGAAAGATTGACAGAGAGAATAGTAATCAGTAATTAATTGTATAACCACTTTTATCAGTAGAACAACGTTTCTTTTAAAAAATGCAGCTGTATTCCTGTATGACCCCCAATATTTTGAAATGACCCTGTCACCCTCAGATGTGAAAACTAGGACTTCATAGTGACCCTCAATTATAACAGTTGAGTTTTGGAGATGAATAGTCTAAGCAATGTGTTATATATGGAGAAGGCTCACCCGTATTTAAATACATGCATTATTACTGAGACTAAAGGAATAATAGGGGTGATAATATAAAATGATATTTATAAATATAACGATAAATCTAATTTATAAGTAGAGCTTGTAAAAGCTCAGTAGAGCTTGTAAAAGCTCAGTAGAGCTTGTGTTTATCATGTTGTAAAAACCGACTTCTAAATAAAGTTGACTTGACTTGACTTGATATAAGTATTTCTAATACTTCTAAAATGTATTTAAGTATAATTCTTGAAATTTGGCTGATAAATGCTTACAAATAAGTGAATATATATATCAAACTGATTACGTTAATTAAATTGTCTAAAATTACTTTTAAAGCTGTATTTGATATTCAGTCACTTAACAAACCTTTAATGCAGCTTCTTTTGATTTTAATTTATTTCAAAAGTTTGCATTGTTTGTTGAGGTATGAAATTATACATTGTTCTGTCAAACTATTTATTTAATTTGACATTGTATAATTCTATTTTAACAAGCAATACTTCATAGTCACTTCTTATTTGCCCCCCCCCCCCTTAGAGTGGGGGCATAAACATGTTTCTATACACTACTCAGCACTATAATCAGTTACTTAGCTGTGACATTAAACTAGATGTTGTTGTTCAAACAGAAATAAGGAGATTTATTCAAATGTAACTTTTACACATGGTGGTTGAAACATGGTTATAATTGGGGATTATTTTTTACCATTCTGAGTAGTGCATGTGTATCATATACATCATAGGTATATGAAATCATCAATTCATTTCTTTGTTATTTGCTTGACTAGGGATCAAAAAAGTATTTATCTAATCTGAAAATATTGACTTTTATCACCAATATTGAAAGGATGTACCTTGAAGTCCCACTGGGCCAGAGTCTGTTGATAAGGAGACTAGAGATGCTTGATTTAGGGAGGCACAGTGGTTATTTAACATGAAGATAAAGGAATTTTGATCTATAAATTAACAATCTGATTTTAGAAAAAACGTCATATTAATAATGTAATTCACACAAATTTGATTATACTGAAATTGGGGGTGAAAAGTCTAGGATCTATCAAAATTGGGGGGTGAAAGGTCTTTAGGGAAGAAATGAAGTATGAGCAAACTTCTTCTGCAATATGTTTTCTCATTTATAACCCTATTACACAGCACCCATCCCCCTTCAGGCATTTAAGGCTCAACCACCGTGGGCGGCTCTCTTACTCCACACCACAACACTCTTCCTCATTTAGGCATTTTAGGCCAACCACTGTGAGCTGGCAAACACCGTTGCCACCATTTAAGTAATTCAAGGGGAAAAACTGGACTTGAACCAAATACCTCCTAAATACTAGTACGGCTTTATATCAGGTGGCCGCCTAACCCCACACTACTACACATCTCCCTCTTCCAACATTTGAGGCTCAATCGTCAGACACCTCTGCCACATATAAGTAATTCTAGGAGAAAACATGTACCCAATGTAGGGCTAGAAAAGCTAATTTTTACACACATAATACATAATACAAATGTCATGACCCTTTTTCTGCTTTAATGTTTAATAATACTTTATCGTTTCAGGTTTTCAGGATATATTCACAAGATGCTTCATAAAAGTCAACTCGGGTACAAAAAGAAATAGGCTGTAAATTTACAAACAGTGGTCAACAAGTCATAAAATATTTCTTGGAAGATACTCTTGAAGTTTTCCTTGTTCATTCTCAATCCAATTACCATTTTGTTACTGAAATAATTACAATCTGTAATTGACTAAGTAAAAAATTGTGTCGTACATAAACTAGTAGACAGTTTTCTATCAATCTTGAAATTTAGGATTTGAAATGCAGTTTTATTTAAATAAAATTGTAATCACTGTTATATTGTGTGTGTATTGTTTTTTTTCAACTTGGTTTTCTAGATATGGCACTATCTATATACTAATCACAAGCGCTAAGCTGTTGTTTCATCTATGTTTGTATGTGCATGCTTTTGAGGAAAAGTTATCAGGTTGGGAAAAGTACCATTTGTGCAGACTTATGATGTTTTCAACAATTAAGCTTTGCAATACTACAGTTAAACACATAAAACAAGCAGCTAACCAAAGGATTGTTAATAGTGGTTGCTGATATCGCAGACGGCTGCAAATGCTGGGTTGAAATCCAAACAAAATGTGTCTCTACATTCTCAGTATACAACTCATGACATGACATTATCAGAAAGAGCATATTGTATCTATATTATTGGTATCTATTCAAAGCTGGATGGACTGAGGTTTGACAGACATAGATAAAACACATGATAATGACTCTGAATGTATTTGGTTTACATACTTGTAAAAAAATAACATGCTGTTATACAATTAATATTTTTAACCAGGTTTTTGAAAAAAAAACAGGTTATTAGAATGGTGTGTGTCGTTGGGCGGGCGGGCGGGCGGCTGGTCGGGCGTCAAACTGGGTCGTTTCCGGCGAATAACTTGAGTTCTGTTGATTATATTGTAACCAAACTTGGTGTACAGTAAGAACATGTGGAGAGCTCACTTGGGATTGCTTATGGGTTCGGTCCGACAAAGGTCAAGGTCACCGTTACTAAAAATAGAAATTTGGTTTCCGGCGAATAACTTGAGTTACATTGATCATATTGACATCAAACTTGGTGTATAGTAAGAACATGTGAAGATCTCGCTTGGGATTGCTTTTGGGTTCGTTCCGTCCAAGGTCAAGGTCACTTAAAATTTAAAAATCAGTTTCCACTTAATATCTTCGCTATTCGTGGGTGTATTGACATCAAAGTTGTTGTATAGTTGTTGCATATATATATAATATATCTAAGTGTGAGTGTGTGTATGCATGTATCACCTCTGGCACCTTTGCAGCATTGATGATCATCATGTATTCATTATACAAATAGAGCCTTGGTTACAAATAATTAGGTTTAAAACCTGGTTTGTGGGCATTGCCCATTTCTTGTTGTTCTATTTAAATGCTTGATTAATTATCTCATTTAGACCAATAATTTTAAAACGGTCAAGTCATTTTCTACCAAATTATCTTTCTCATATTCCTGTTTTAATTAGTTGCAATTTATATATATTGCATATACATTTGCAATACAGGCTTATTTTCCACTACTAAATAAAGTATAACATCAAACATTACTGGCATTAAAATTTGATGCAATCATTTTGGCAATATAGGTCAACTTGTTAACTTTGACTACCTTATTTTTGCTCAACTTTGATCGCCGTGCAACCTCCATTTGCTGCATTCTGCAGCAACTTTTGTACTTGGATGTTATATGTCTTGTGTAATTCGTTCTGGATCACGATGGCAAACTAGTTAACATTTGTACAGTGTATTTGTCTGCGTCGTTATAACATAACGTCGTCAGACATACTCAAAGTAGCAAATTGCCCAAACTAAGTGATTCTAGAGCACAGAAGCAATTTTGTTTTTCGACAACAGAACATATTACGGCTATGGGAGTAATAATCCCCGATGGGGCATTTCAAGGAGTACAATTAAATGCCGTAGAAATAGTTACACATGTAGACGCGAATGTCTACAACAAGCCATATTTATGCCTTCATTACGATTACCATATTAAGCGACAGTATTTCGAGGTCAAACACATAGGGCAAATCCATTTGTAGCAAATGGAAATTTGCGAATGATCAACATCGTTAGAATCGATTTCGCCGACTCTTTGATTGCTTCTAAATACTCCTTGCGGTGTATAATCTTGTTGTAACGTTACGTATAGTCGTGTTGTAGTACTTACTTTACTTACATAAGTTTCAATTCACAATGTTCATATCCACAATTCGAAATTGGATTCACAACCTAATAATAACAGAACAGAATGATTTATTAATATATGAATCTAAGTAAATAATACTAATCATCCAATGTATACAATATTCAAAATAATAACATTGATATATTCTACGAGAGTAAGTATATGTACATGTATACATACAACAAAGCCAAACGAAATCTTACAATACACTTGACAAACGACTGTAATACAATATGAATAAATATGAAAATATGAAAAACAGCATTATAATTATAACAACCATTCAAGAATGTAATAGATTAGTACGTACTTTAACAGCACGTTGTAGGTACATTGTCAATCTTTTAAAACTTAAATCATTGTGAGTACTAAATAATTGAACAAATTTGTACATACATGTTAGGTTTACGCCAGTAATATTCTTTATGTATCGCCTTCGAAAATTTGATATTTCAACAAGTAAGAATAAAATGAAACTGAAATTTATCTCATTTCGTGATATGCTGTATCGGATTGCTTCCATTCACAATGTGCAGAAAGATGAAATATAGTTAAAATATTTCTACAAGACTTATTTGTAATTTAGTTACGATAAGTTTCCTATTCAAATATATGTTTCAAATGTTTATATGTGCAGTAACTTGCGCTTATGGTAAATTAAGAGGGATGCGCTGCAGCGATACAGATATCTATCGGTTCGGGTTCGAATACCCGTTGGATTATTGGGTTCGGTTATAAAATACATAAATTTTCAATGACTGATAGTTGAATGAGAAGTAGTGACTTGAAATAAACTTCTGACAGATGATAAGAAGAAACAGAACATAATGCACTAATATAACACGTCCCTTCATAGAAACAGAACATAATGCACTAATATAACACGTCCCTTCATAGAAACAGAACATAATGCACTAATATAACACGTCCCTTCATAGAAACAGAACATAATGCACTAATATAACACGTCCCTTCATAGAAACAGAACATAATGCACTAATATAACACGTCCCTTCATAGAAACAGAACATAATGCACTAATATAACACGTCCCTTCATAGAAACAGAACATAATGCACTAATATAACACGTCCCTTCATAGAAACAGAACATAATGCACTAATATAACACGTCCCTTCATAGAAACAGAACATAATGCACTAATATAACACGTCCCTTCATAGAAACAGAACATAATGCACTAATATAACACGTCCCTTCATAGAAACAGAACATAATGCACTAATATAACACGTCCCTTCATAGAAACTAAGCTATAATTATAACTAAAATGCAATGAGCATTAACGTCTGAGTCCTTTTTCTGATTACATTTTATGAGTAGTTTCATTAAAAAAAATTGTCATCTAATACAAATATTTACTTAAAACTGGAACCTATATATACACGTGTATATATACATATAAACACTCATAGCAAAAACAGACATTTTAATATCACAAGTAATAAAACTAAACTGATTTTCGGATGTAAGCGGCCATGCTAAGACGGTGTCATTTACATTGAGTAGTAACCATTTTCAATAATTTTCAAATATTGGATAAAGTTATCGATTAATAAAAAGTATATACATCAAACGATAGTTGTGATCAACATATACAGAAATTCAATAATTGAAAAATGGACGAAATAAGTGAGAATTTAACCTCGCGGGAAAATTTCTCAGTGGAAAACAAAGAAAATGGCGGCGAACATAACATAAGAGCGCCTATAGTGTTTATTAGAGAACGCAGTGTTTTCGGCGAAAGGAAAGTTAACTACACAGAATGGATTAAACACGAGGAACTTTATAAATCAATTGGACATGTAATCGACGTGTCACATATTACTGGTTTACAACGCGTAAACGGAATGTGGAGGATCTATCTAGACAAGTTAGACGACAAGGCACAATTAGTTACTGAAGGTATTTATCTTCGAGCATGTCATGTTCCAGTCCTCATCACAAATCCTCATCGACCGGATGGAGAACAAACTGTGCGTATAAGAATACAAAACATTCCCCTGTCCGTAGACGACAATATTATCAAAAGAACTTTGATCATCAAAGGCATCGACATAATCGATCTCAAAAGAGAAAAACTAAGAATTGATGTTAAACTGACCAACTGTAATACTGGTGATCGTTTAATCACAGTGAAACAACTAACAGTTGTTAACCCTCTACCCAGATTCATGGAATTTGGACAATTCAAAGCCAAAGTGATTCACAAAGGACAAATAACAAAAACGGCTAAATGTAAGAAATGCTTTCAAGAGGGTCGTCGCACTGATGAATGTATTAATGATTCGAAATGCCTTAAGTGTAATAAAATTGGTCATAAACAAGGCGACTGTCCCATATCTGAAGACTTCAACGAAACGTATACAGAAGTAATCGATCAAAACAACCAAATCAATTCAGATACTACACAAGAAATGGATAATTACACAGACGGTTCAACTCAACAAACGGACGATGGAAAACACACATCAAACAAAACAACTGACGAATCAACACCACGTAGAGAACTTCGTGCTAGATCACAAAAGAGAAAACAATCAAACATGGACAAATTCATGAAAAGTGTAACAGCAAATACCCCATCAAAACAGAGAAGTCGATCAGTTGTTCGCTCACCACCGACTCCACTAGACAAACAACAAGAACCTACAAAGAAATCTCGTAACTCGAATCATAATACGAAACTATGATCTTGACTAAAAACAATCGATCAAAATCACCGACAACTATACCCGTTCAATGGACACTGATTGTGAAAATCGAATTCAAACACATGCAAATATGATGATAGCATCAAGCTATGCACCGATATTTAGCATAGTCATGTATACAAATGTAGTAATGTTATGTAGTCATATATACAAATGTAGTAATGTTATGTCATGTCTAATTTTCCTTTTAGAAGATGTTGTAACTTTACTTGTTTTCATAAGAGAATTATTATTCTAAACATGTATAATGGAATCATTACCACCAAACTGTCACAATATGTTTTGTTTAGAAAATGTTTAATTTTACGTGTTCCTACGACCGCTTTTTTCATAAGGACAATTACTTTGCATACAGTGCTGTCTATATACGTAATGTACGTATATTGACGTATCTACAATAGTGTGTGTCAACATAAAATATAGTATAACTCTTATTTAAACTATAATATATATATTTATATATTACCGTTACAAATTTTTGTGTAGAAGAATGTTACACGAGAGTACATTTCTTCATACAACCGTTCTACGAGTATGTTTTTTGATGAAATGTATCCAATCATATACATGTATAATGTTATCATTCATTACGATCAACAGACTGGTTTGACTAAACAAAACATAGTATAAATCCAGCGGGATAATGGATTCTGTTCCATTAAATGTAAACAGGTAAATCAGGATTGATAACGGTAAAACATTCTCTTTTTTCACATACGTCACAGAATCTTCGCTTGAAAGTAGGATTATATACTAGTTTAATTTCGAATTTTATATAAACCCTTCGGTATAGCGCAGTGGTCTTGAGAGTAGTAAAGTGTCTTCGTACATGTTTATCGATATCCCAGTTCCAGGTTCGAATCATCCTGCCGTAAGATTTTTTCATTAAATTTATAATTTTCAAACCATGGAATGTATATTTATGTATTTAAAAAATAGTTTTGTTTATTTTATTTTATTATTTTTATTTTTTGTTTGTTCATTTTTTCTCTCTATTTTTTCTCTCTTTTTTTTCTTTCTTTAAATATAATATTTTATTATTCATTTCAAATACAATACATAATTTATTACAATTACATTTCAAAAGCGGTGTCAGTGTCGGAGTAGTCGGCAGCATCACTGGCAGTGTCGGTCTCTGAGTCGGTTTCAGTGGCTGTGTCAGTGCCCTCCTCATCAGTGACCTCAATAATACAATTATCCATGACCTCTTCACATGCTACGTCTGACCTGCGGAAATTCTCCTCTACGTCCCGGACGTGGCGACAACATGCCTTCCAGTTGTCGGCTGTTACGGAGTAGATGGCATCCTGGGTTACAGCAATAAGTCTTTGACCCTTGGAGAAGGGGATCTTCAAAGACACGTCCGCAGACTGCCAGCACTTCTTCAAAC
This sequence comes from Mactromeris polynyma, assembly GCA_032209605.1. Classification (NCBI taxonomy): domain Eukaryota; kingdom Metazoa; phylum Mollusca; class Bivalvia; order Venerida; family Mactridae; genus Mactromeris; species Mactromeris polynyma. The sequence continues at coordinate 19,059,485 of JASFXZ010000003.1, forward strand.
TGTGGGTAGTGTGAACATAGGTTTCGTCAGTATAGACGATTGACCGGCCTTCCTCGCGATACTTCCTGATTTGACGGAGAAAGTTCACCGAGCCACCACCACGTCTGATCGCTCCATCAAAAGAGTTCTGGTGGATCCACATCTCTTCCACTCGAACCCAATCTCCTTCAAAAGTCTCTTGAGAAAAGTGATCTGCCTTGGGAAGTCTTATCTTCTCACGCACAGCTTCTGCCTTTCTCAATAAGCTCATGGACTGTGCGTCGGATTAGATCCCTGTCAAAGCTGTCCACAACGTAACAGTATGATCGTTTCTTTCTTGGAGCCTGTGATGTAGCAGCCTCAGATCGCCAACACGTTGTCACGCTGCATCCAGTGTAATGGGCGGCTCTGTCAACGGCGTTCTGCAACGGGACCACGAGATCTCCTGCACGTTTTTCTTCCCTGCAAACCTAAAAATATACAACACAGATTTTATAACAAATGGCTATACAATATTGCTAATTAAAAGCCATATATAACAAAACTAGTTTATACAAGTAATTCAACGACAATAACCTTTAAAACGTTTCTGACGATCGACTTTGCGTTTGAATTCAAATTGTCCATAGTCAATAGCCTAAAATGTTGAAGTATATTCATATAACGATCAGCTTATATCGTCGGAGTGCAATTTAAAACTGTTCGTTGAAAATCATTACTTTGATTTTTTATACTACATTCATGTACACATGCACGTGGAAATGGTGTCAATCGAAATTCTTGTCAACGTATTAACGTGAAAACATTTTCGTAAAAAAAAGGATCTTACCAAGGACCGATCTCGGGAACTCCTGGATGACACATCTTCCCTTGATCCACTGCGCTACGAATCCTACAGACAATTGTCGATCTTGAAATAGTTAATACCTAAACCCGTCTCTTCGCATCAATAACTATATAACCTGCTTTACCCGTAAGAGTGTTATTGTAACAGTTCATTGTTTGTTTTGATATTTCACCTTATCCCGACAGATTTTATACTCGTCTGCCGGCAAATTGTTTTTCTTACGGCTTTGTACCACTACTGTAATATTCACATATACGAGAATTTATTCGTAATGTTTATAGACGTATCTATAATAGTGTATGTCAACATACAAATGTCAAAAGATATAATATTTTACTTCATAGAATACTGGGTGGAAGAATGTAATGAGTACATTTCTTCAAACAACCGTTCTACTTTTAAAAAACTCGGTGATGTAATGTACCCAAGCATGTACAATGTTAAAAATTTTCACGATCAACACACTGATTTACTTTTACAAATCTTATTTTGCACCTGTCGGCAAATTGTTTTTCTTATGGATTTGGACCACTGTTGTAATATTCAAATACTGTTATCTGAACTAGTATACATGCGACTTTGTATACTGGTCACATAGTATGTGTAGATAGCATGTGACGTTTTTACATACATGTAAAGCTACGCATACAATTTATAAAACTTGTATTATCTGTTTATAACAAACTTGATGTGACTGTTTTCATACCTCGATACACATATGACAGCTACTAAAATCCACTTTCTTTCACTTAATCCACAATGATTAATAACTAATTTAGACAGTATAAAACTTTCTCAGTTAGCTGACGACACGACACTATTTGTTCAATCAGAACAAGAAGTTAATTGTGTTTTGAACATGATTGAAAACTTCGGAAACTTATCAGGATTACAATTAAACAAAACCAAAACAGATGGTGTCTGGATAGGATCTCTTAAAAACTGTCAACGTTCCCCTGGTGGCATACAATGGCTAAATAAACAAATAAAGGCATTAGGAGTTTTCTTTGGAACAAACCGAACTGAATGTAACAAACTATACTGGAATGATAAAATTGAATCTTGTAAGACAGCAATTCATAACTGGAAAAAAAGAAATCTTACGTACTTCGGAAAAATTGAAGTCATGAAATCACTTCTACTACCAAAATTTACCTATTTTTTCACTCCTTGTTAGTTCCAAATAAGGTAATAAAACAAATTGAGACCATGTTCTACAACTTTCTATGGAACGGTAAAAGAGACAAAATTAAAAGAAAGACATTGATCGGCGATAAACGATTAGGAGGACTAGAAATCTAGAAATGCTAGATAGTGAGTCATATATAAAGTCGTTAAAAATAAAATGGGTACAAGCTATGTGTGATAATAACAAGGCTAAGTGGAAAATGATACCCAATTTATACTTTAAACAATACGGTAAAAAGTTCCTGTTATTATACATGAATCTAAACAATAAAAACTATTAGATCTAAAAATACCAACATTCTATGAAGACATTGTAAACATATGGTTACAGTTAAAAAGCACAAATTGTGCAGAAATTAAAAATTTCCGCGAAATACGCAAAGAAGTAATATGGGGAAACAAAAATATCAAGTACAACGGTAAATGTTTAATATTCCCAAACTGGATAAACTCTAAGTTACTCTTTATTAATGACCTGCTAGACAAACACGGTGATCTAAGTTCACAAACAATTCGTAACAAACTTATTAGCACACACAACTGGATATCTGAATACAGCATATTACTAAAATCAATCCCTAAATCATGGAAGCATACTTTAAAATCCACAGAGTCAAAACAAACATTAGTTAATACTTCTCTTGAGATAAAAGTCAATAAACTAAGACTTGAAAATATTAACAGCAACTGCATTTATAAGTACGTATCTTATATCGTCAAAATTCACCAAACCGTACATGCATGGTCACTGGGAAGCTGTACTTAACTTACACATTGATTGGTCTGCACTATACTCCTTTATACATTCAATCCCAGATAACAGAATAAAACAATTCAAATACAGAATTATTCAGAATATAATTACAACAAATGAACTAAGATTCAAATGGAAAATATCCGAAACGCAAAACTGCTACATATGCAATGTTACCGAAACATATAATCATCTTTTCATCGATTGTCCACAAACGAATAAATTGTGGACTGATGTTCAAACTGTATTCAATATGTGTGGGATAAATAATAATGTCCGGAAACTAAAACATATAGTTAATGAATATAAGATAAGTAATTGCGAATACCATTATATGAACCAAATACTATCATTAATAGGTTTTTGCATTAGCAAAGCATACCTTGAAAGCGACAATTGGATTAAAACCAGCAACCTATACAATATATTTACATACGAATATAAAACACTGGCTATGTACCTTAAACAGCGAAAAGTCAATGATCGTTTTTTAACAGTCTTTAATGGCGCAGTCACACTGTAACGTATAGCAGTAACGTATGCCGACGTATGAGAATTTTCACCAACACGCTGGTGTACGTTGAAATAAGTTACGGGTAGGTTTGGTATAAGTTGTATACGCTAAAAGCACGCTGGTATAAGCTGGCATACGTTGTTATACGCAGAGGCCGAAATAATTTTTTGTGCATGCACAAAATATTTGGGCGTATGCCGACGTCCTCTTCATAGGTTAGGCATACGTTAGGCATACTCTAGCAATACGCTAAGTACGTTACAGGTAGGTTACTCATACGTCGAGATACGCTAAGTACGTTAGAGGTAGTTTACTCATACGTCGAGATACGTTTGCAAGAAGCTCGCTGACTACAGTATGAATGCGGTAATGTAGAGACCGGCGCCGTATTTACGTAGAACTTCACGTGATCGTCGGTAACACGCCGAGTGCGCTGCGCATAGGTTTATCATAAGTTACTCATACGTTGGGCATAAGTGGAGAACGCTGGACATACGCTGGTCATACGCTGTGATACGCTGCCATAAGTTATATATAAGTTAGTGATAGGTTACTTATAGGTTAGACGTACGATATGTATACGTTCAATACGTTATGCATACGCCCAATTTATTCGATGCTTTTTGGGCGTATGCCGACGTGTTGACATTATTTTATGATTTTTCATACGCTAGGTATAAGTTTCTCTAATACGTCATAGTGTGACTGCACCATTACAAACACCTGCCTTTAATCTAATCAAGAACTAAATATAACGTTATCAATGCTTATACTGTAAGCATTCCTCGTTGATTTTTCAACAACTGTTTTAACCAAACATCGAAATGATCTAGTCTCTTTTCGTTTTTCGTACTCACTGGTATGCAACCATGTCAATGCGTGATGCAGTTCTAAACGACGAAGCGTCATCGATTCGCAACGAAAAATGTCATCGTTTCTCTCCACTAACGAGGACATGCAGACCATTTCGCTGTATGGAAGTCTAAAATAATTAAGTTCCAGAGACGATCGTGATTTTTCTTGGCTGCGTAATTCAACTTTTGACAGTATGTAATCCCAGCTTATGTATTCAATGTTATGTTTTCGGAAATTATACGGATAAACACAATTATTGGCACAATTGTACAACTGAGGTTTAAAAAATATTATTAAATATCATTTATTTCAGTAAATATACTTTAAACGGCAATGGAATAATGCACAACAAGAGTTTTAATGAATTTTATACTCATGTTATATAAAATCATGTGCACTTGATCTATTTTCGATGTAAAATAAAGCTTTGTTTGGTGTTAAATGATGTTATCGATGCCTCAACAAATGTCACCATTACTAAACGAAATCAAATATTATGTCATCGTTTCTAAACAAAGGTGTTACAGATACTAAACGACGACCATGGGAGTTTCCTATGATGGAGGATATGTTTTCGTTAATACGCTGGAACTAAGTAATATTGTGGTTGTGGAATCGACAGAGATGCAAGCCAGACCTGAGCAACACATCTTACCTATTGGAATAATTAGCTTACCAGTCTGTTTATTGAGAAACACATTGTTAGGATCACATTCTATATCCCTACCAAACACAGTAAAAGAACGTGATTTAAACTTCACTTTGCCATCACATATTAAAAACTGCAAAAATGACATTTTTTCATGTTTATGATAACGTATATAATGCCTTACTGCCCTCTCTGCGCTGTCATTCCATATGTCGCAAAAGCTGCATTTAAATCGGTGATCCTGAAACAGAAGTAAAAGAAAAGCGAAACAGGTCGATGCAAGTGTATACAACAAAGTGGTCTTAAGATTGATAATATGATGCGCAACTCATTTAACTTAAATGATTTAAACAAAACAAAACGATTTGTTCAGTAAGGGTGCAAGCAAACGCTAGTAGTCCGCCGGTAAACAATTTCATGACGTTTGATGCCGAAATGATGCATGCAAGTGCAACGTATACAAATGCATCCATGGTGGTCATTGTGCACACTCGACTGGGCTGGAACAATTTGGATAACAGTGGTAAAAGGAGTATTCCTGTCAGCGCGAGATAACTCTTGACTTCTTACTCTAGTTTATGGAATGGTTTTCTGATCGTAGGTTGTAGACTGAAGATTTGCAGCAAATATGATAAAATAAGCAATTCGTTCTTAAAATTTATATAAAAAGAAACACATTAAATTCAAGAATAAGAGTACGCTCTTACCATTTTACTAACAGAGATTCGTAATTGATCGCTTGTTATCCTGAAACAAAATTAAAAACGCTTAGAAGCTATTCCATTTGCATTAATGCTTTCGTTTAGAGATCATTACACAAAATCCGATTTCGTTGAGACATCATGACACACTCTGCGAGAAACCATGACATGCGAAGAAAACTTAATCGTAAAACATACAGTTACCAGACGTTATTTTTGTGTGAAATTAGTTGTTTTGGCATTATATGGACAATGTTATACTGAGAAAATCAAAGTTGTGATTAAAATGTATGTTTTAAGCCATTGAACTGCAATGATAAAATACACTCCAAAGTAAACGATTCTAAACGATAATATGACAAAATACCAATTTCACTCGTACTAGTGTAGCCGAAATAAATACTGAAGGACATAGACATGCACCGTGGTTCATACCCTGGCTGAAAAACGAAGAAGAAACATTTGCTCTGTTTTAAAAACAACATAAGATACATACTTACCGAAATGTGTCCTCATAACAGGAGAGAAACGATGACATTTTTCGTTGCGAATCGATGACGCGTCGTCGTTTAGAACTGCATCACGATTGACATGGTTGCATACCAGTGGTACTGTAATAGTATACTAGACAAGATTATATCAAAGGTGTGTCTGGTTTCTATTTTTTTCCAAATACAAACCTTTTTGTCATATTGTCACATTTCATATTTTTTTTACTGTGAATATTATTATGAACTAGCAATATAATAGATATAGAAATACCTACAATGTAGTATATATTTAAACAACTGCCACGTTTATTATGCATTTATATATACATGTATATGATAAGCTCTTATATGTTATGTATGTATGTTTAAAAAAAAAAAGAATTATTCATTAAAAAAAAAAAGTAATAAAACTGAACAAATTCTTCAACTACAAAATTCAGTCCATAAACATTCGAACATTTTAGTTTTTTTATCAGAACCTTTTTTTCTTTAAAAAATATAAGGGGATCACTCTGGCAATAAACACTAGCTGAAACCACATCTCCTGTTGTGGATAATACGCTGAAACCACATCTCCTGCTGTGGATAATACGCTTTCACTTGCCACATTTGTGGCTGGAATGCTGATAAACACTTTGGCAAGTTTAGACAATGAAAGAAATGTATTCTCATGAACTTTACAGTTTCCACCATTCCAACGGATTTGAATTTAAAGGCACATTCCTCTCACACGTGTAAGACATGATTTTTTTCAGCTTAAGTTTCAAGTGAATAACAATGTTCTACTTCAGTTGAGTAGAATAGAACACAGTCCAAAAGAGATCATCCAAAGCATACTTCCTTTTTCTGAGCAGGTTCGTCCACTTTGACTATATAATCCCAGACTCTAGAACTGTAGTGCTAGTAGTCTCTGGTAATATAGGCAGTGGTAATTCATGATCGTCGTCAGTTTCCTGCCAACGGCTTGCCAAAATGTGACATAACCTCATCACTGTTGCTCTCGTGTGTTGATAAGTAAGGCATTGGTTTGAATCTGGGATCAAGACAAGAACATTCATACAGAATTGAGAACTTCTGGATCTGCATACCGGAAAAATAAAGACATTAATTGTTTGCATAATTTTTAAACTGTATAAATTTCAGTTATTCATACTTTAATGTCTTAAAATGTTTGTTGGTATTTTTTTAATGTTTTTAATGTTAATTATGTGATTTGTTTTAGAAAAAATGTATGGATCAAGGTACTTCTACAATAAATTTCGATATACACATTTCTAAAATATGATTCCACATTGTACAGGTATATATAGAATCGTGCTACCATTGAAAATATTTATAATGAAATCTGAATTATTCCGATAATAATTAAACTTTTGCTTCAAGTCTTGTTCAATGGTTGTATTCACATGTTGAATGAGTGTGCTTCCGTTCTCATTTACCTCTAGAGCTCTAAGGATCTGTTCTTACAATTGGTATAGTTTGAGACTTTGAATCATTAAGAATTATTGTAATTGTCTCTAAAGCGTTTAAGACTCTTATTACATTTTCAGCATAAATGTTCTCGCATTTAGACAGAATGTATATCCTTTGTAAATCTCTTTATATACCTTTGATTATATATGAAGCGATACCTCTATTTTAGAATGCTGTTCGATGTATCTTTCAATGATGCGACGTCAGTGATAAATTCATTACAATGAAAGCTCATTGGAGTATGTGTATCACTGAGAACAGATGCGACAGACGTGTTTCTGTGTATCACTGAGAACAGATGCGACAGACGTGTTTCTGTGTATCACTGAGAACAGATGCGACAGACGTGTTTCTGTGTATCACTGAGAACAGATGCGACAGACGTGTTTCTGTGAAAAAAGCTAGCTGACCTACGAATCGTCAAGTTTCCTAGCCTATCCATTTGTGACACAAACATACTGGCTAAGTTAATAGTGTGGGCAAACCATCCGACATGGATTGATTTCGCTATCTTGGCAACATTAACAACATTTTAAGGCATTTTCTGCTGTTAATGAATGAACGCGACCATTCGTTTTCAAATCCCAGTTTGATAAATAATTAGTGAGACGATTTAAGGTTCTGACATATCAGTATGTGGTTATTATTTCTATTTATGTTTATGGATGTATGTTAATGTCCCTTTTCCTCATGTGAAGTTCATTGCCTCGACAAATATGTGTTCCTTCTTTCGACCCGTGGTCACTTGCTTTCTAAGTAGTATATTCCATCCATACGTTTCAGTATCCCCCTTGTTGTCCTTAAAATAGTTATGATTGTTATGATAGACAATTCCTTCCTTCCGCATTCATAAAGATATTTGCCCTTACAACTCGTAATGTTCAAGTCTTAGGTTGATTTTCCCTGAGATCTGTTTTGGGAGGCATAGTTTTGGGTGTGTTTAACATAATTTAAGGGGAACTAAAACATAAATAGAAATGTATAAGGTCTGTGAATTTGGCTGTTAGTTGTATGTTGTTAATTCAGATGTTCGTTCCCGAATAAACAGCTATTAGTTGTTAGTTCAGATGTTTATTTGAAAAAACATAGCCAGAAGTTAGATGTGAGTTCGGATATGATGGAATAAATACACAGCTGTTTGTGTTAGTTCAAATGTTTATTCGCATATGATGCGGCAAATACACACCTAGTAGTTGTAAGTTCAGATGTTTATTCGAAAAAATATTGTCAGAAGTTAGATGTGAGTTCGGATATCATGTAGGGAATACACAGCTGTTAGTTCAGATGATTATTCGCATATGATGCGGCGAATACACAGCTAGTAGTTGTTAGTTCAGATGTTTATTCGAAAAAAACACAGCCGGAAGTTAGATATGAGTTCGGATATGATGGAGTGAATACACAGCTATTTGTTGTTAGTTCAAATGTTTATTCGCATATGATGCGGCGAATACACAGCTAGTAGTTGTTAGTTCAGATGTTTATTCGAAAAAAACATAGCCGGAAGTTAGATATGAGTTCGGATATGATGGAGTGAATACACAGCTATTTGTTGTTAGTTCAAATGTTTATTCGCATATGATGCGGCGAATACACAGCTAGTAGTCGTTAGTTCAGATGTTTATTCGAAAAAACATAGCCAGAAGTTAGATGTGAGTTCGGATATGATGGAAGGAATTCACAGATATTAGTTGTTAGTTTAAATGTTTATTCGCATATGATGCGGCAAATTCACAGCTAGTAGTTGTTAGTTCAGATGTTAATTCGTAAAAACATAGCCAGAAGTTAGATATGAGTTCGGATATGATGGAGTGAATACACAGCTATTTGTTGTTAGTTCAAATGTTTATTCGCATTTGATGCCGCGAATACACAGATAGTAGTAGTTAGTTCAGATGTTTATTCAGGAAAAAAATAGCTAGAAGTTAGATTTGAGTTCAGATATGATGGACGGAATTCACAGCTATTAGTTGTTGGATCAAATATTTATTTGCATATGATGCGGCGAATACACAGCTAGTAGTTGTTAGTTCAGATGTTAATTCGTAAAAACATTGCCAGAAGTTAGATCGGATATGATGTAGCGAATACACAGCTATTAATTGTTAGTTCAAATGTTTATTCGCATATGATGCAGCGAATACACAGATGTTTATTCGAAAAAACAAAGCCAGAAGTTAGATGTGAGTACGGATATCATGTAGGGAATACACAGCTATTAGTTGTTAGTTCAGATTCTTATTCGCATAAGATGCGGCGAATACACAGCTAGTAGTTGTAAGTTCTGAGGTTTATTCGAATAAAACATAGCCGGAAGTTAGATGTGAGTTCGGTTATGATGGAATGAATACACAGCTATTAGTTGTGAGTTCAGATCTTTATTCGCATATGGTGCGGCGGATACACAGCTATTAATTGTTAGTTCAAATGTTTATTCGCATATGATGCAGCGAATACACAGCTAGAAGTTGTTAGTTCAGATGTTTATTCGAAAAAACAAAGCCAGAAGTTAGATGTGAGTACGGATATCATGTAGGGAATACACAGCTATTTTTTGTTAGTTCAGATTCTTATTCGCATAAGATGCGGCGAATACACAGCTAGTAGTTGTAAGTTCTGAGGTTTATTCGAATAAAACATAGCCGGAAGTTAGATGTGAGTTCGGTTATGATGGAATGAATACACAGCTATTAGTTGTGAGTTCAGATCTTTATTTGCATATGATGCGGCGAATACACAGCTAGTAGTCGTTAGTTCAGATGTTTATTTGAAAAAAAACACAGCCAGTAGTTAGATGTGAGTTCGTCTATGATGGAATGAGTACACAGCTATTAGTTGTGAGTTCAAATGTTTATTCGCATAATATTATGATAATACACAGCTGGTAGTTGTCAGCTCAGATGTTTATTCGAAAATACATAGCCTGAAGTAAGATGTGAGTTCGCATATGATGCGGCGAATGCACAGCTAGTAGTTGTTAGTTCAGCTGTTTATTCGAACAAAAACATAGTCGGAAGTTAGATGTGAGTTCGGATATGATGGAATGAATACGCAGCTATTTTTTGTTAGTTCAAATGTTTATTCGCATATGATGCGGCAAATACACACCTAGTAGTTGTTAGTTTAGATGTTTATTCGAAAAAAACATTGCCAGAAGTTAGATGTGAGTTCAGATATCATGTAGTAAATACACAGCTATTAGTTGTGAGTTCAGATGTTTATTCGCATTATATTATGATGTAGCGAATACCCAGTTAGTAGTTGTTAGTTTAGATGTTAATTCGAAAAACACATTGCGTGAAGTTAGATGAGAGTTCGGATATTATGTAACGAATACACAGCTATTTGTTTTTAATTCAGACGTTAATTCGAGAAAACATTGCCAGCAGTTAGATGTGAATTCGGATATGGAACGAATACACAGCTATTAGTTGTTAGTTCAGATGTTTATTGACATGTGATGTAGCGAATACACAGCTAGTAGTTGATAGTTCAGATGTTTATTCGGATATAATGGAGCGAATACACAGCTATTATGTGTTAGTTCATATGTTTTGTCGAAAATGCATAGCCAGAAGTTAGATTTGAGTTCGGATATGATGTAGCGAATGTACAGCTCTTAGTTGGTAGTTCAGATGTTCGTTCCCGAAATCACAGCTATTTTGTTTGTTTATTCAGCGGTTAATTCAAGAATGCACATCCATGAGTTAGATGTCAGTTCGAATATGAACCTGTTAGTTGTTAGTCCGTACGTTAGATCTCGAACTCATAGCCAGATATTAGTTTATACCGAAATAAACTGCATTTCAGTGCGTCGGTTTCGATATGTGTTTGCTTATCATGAAACTCTGACTAACATAATTTATTGCCTAAAAACAAATGCCTGTTTCTAAATTTGTTGAAGGTTAATTAAATTTCATCATAAGATTTAGCAACATCTCCTAGGGTGGTGCCATCACCAAACATGACTTTGTGAGTTCAAATAGAAAAATATCATTGATGTACATAATAAACAGTATAGGCCCATGAACATACCATTGAGGGACGTCTGGTGTTATATGACCTGCTTCTGAGAGCTATCTAGATACATTTACCTTTTGATATCTGTGTGTCGAATACAATTTGAACCACTGAAGTGATGATGGATTGAAATTATTTGATTTTTATTTGTCGAGAAGAGTTCAATATTTCACTAAATCAAATTCCTTTGATAAGTCCAGAAAGACTGTTCCGGCAAGTTTACATCCACTGATGGCATTTATCCACCTGTCTATTATAGATGTCAATGCAGTGTCAGCTCTGAGGCCAGACTGAAATTTGTGTATTAAGTTTTTTGCTTTCAATATATCTTTGTAAATGATCAGAAACATGGCTATAACACAATATAGTATACTTCAAATTATTGCTGGTGAAGTCAGTAATTTCCGTGAAATATCAAAACTAAATTGCAATCGCTCAAACTTTTATTGAACTTTATTAATACTACAATGACTATGACGACCCCCATGGGGAATAATTAATATCTCTTAAGATGGTAAATTGTACTGAAATTTGTGTACTTTGGGTCCAAGGTGAGGGCGTGCCTAATCACGGAAGCATCTATGTATATATAATTGCAGAAAACACACTAATGGAAGGCATTATTGGCAAATTTTCTCCGGTTTTCTTATAATATGTACATTTCTGACCTGTTTCTGAATGTTTCATCTATCTTTATTTGGTGACGTCACGTCCGGTTGATCATAACAACTTTTGAAAAGTTAACGTCAAAATTTTAGTAAATAATTTACTGACGTCTAAATGCAATTAAAAGTGGCATTGAAAGAACAATCATAATGTAACGATCATTTCTATGGCAAGTATTTCAAAATCGGAAAGGAATGAACGTAACCACGGTATGTAATTCATCTCCGGTAAACAAAAATGGCTACCAAACGGAAGTGACGGAAATTAGAAACTAATGTTTTTTAGTTGTGTGGGACTTAGGAAGTCGTTGTTGTTTTATTAATTTGGTTATTAACATTTTACACTGAAGATGGACGTTTTGAAGAGTATATTACTTGTTTCTGTATTGATTTTACGATTCTACACCAGCTTATATGGCACTGATTCCAATCGGTCTTCAGATAGGCTACAGTTCGGACATCTTTCTAAAAGTTAACATATATCCAGTTTTCTCTTTAACAACATTGCTTTTGGCAAACTCTCCTTTTATGAACATTTTGTCACATCGTACCATGCTGTTGACAAGAAGACTATACCTAAATCCAACATTGTTGTACAAGATATGTCAGAAGTGAGATTCAAATGGATAGGAATGTGTTTACTTCTTTGTGGGGATGTTTACCCTTGCCCATGTCCTCAGGCTTCTGACTTTAGTAACTTCAAAAAGAGAGGACTCCACTTTATTCATTTGAATGTCCGAAGTTTACTTTCCAAAATCGACCATATCCGTTTACTATCAAAGTCTACGAATGCATCTTGTATATTTATAACGGAGTCCTGGCTAGAGGAGTCCATATTCGATTGTGAAATTGCGATTGATGGATATACAGTACAACGTAAGGACCGTAATCGTCATGGTGGAGGTGTTTGTATGTATATTCGCAAGGATATTGCCTTCAACAACAGAAACGATATGAGCCACGAGGGACTAGAAGGAATTTTTATTGACATTTTACTTCCCAAAACGAAACCTATCTTGTGTGGTGTTTTATACATACCACCAAAGCAGTATGATTTCTATGACATTTTAGAATCTGTTCTTGTATCATGTTCTTCTATAAATTCATCTGAAACTATTATTTTAGATGATTTTAATACAGACTTGTCTTCTAATGCCAAATGTCAACTTGTTAGTAAATTAAAATATCTATGTGATATGTTTAGTCTCAAACAAGTGATAAATGATTTTACAAGAATAGCTACAACATCATCTACAACAATTGATTTGATCTTAGTAACATATCCTGAGAAGATTTCGAAGAGCGGTGTAATAGACTTTTCTGTTAGTGACCACATGCTGACATTTTGCACAAGAAAGGTTTCTCGTGCATTTATTGGAAAACACAACAATGATAATATTCGTTCCTTAAAACATTATTCCAAAGAAAGTTTTCAGCAATCCCTTGTGGGATTAGATTGGTCACCTGTCCTATTTTGTGATGATGTTAATATTGCCGGGAACAATTTTAAAACAATGTTTATTTCTACCTTGGATAATATTGCTCCTGTAAAAACTGTACGCTTAAAACAAAGAACTGAATAATGGATTGACTCTAATATTTTGGAATGCATTAAGGCTCGAGATAAAGCTTTATATAATTTTAAAAGAAGTAAAACTCTAGAAAATTTTACTCATTTTAAGTCTCTGAGAAACAAAGCTAGTTATATAATCATGAATGCAAAAAAGAACTTCTTTAAATCTTCACTTGAGAGTAACACAAATGACCCTAAGTCTCTATGGAAAGTCTGAAAAATTTAGGCTTACCATGTACAAATAGTCAGTGTTCTAATACTATTGGCTTAAACATTGATGACAACATTTGTTTTGTTAAACATAAAGTAGCGGTAAAAATCAATTCATTCTATACTTCTGTTGTTGATAAACTTGTGAGTAAATTGCCAAAGACTTGTAATAAGTTTGGTACCAGTTTTGTTTCAAATTTTTATTCTTCTAAAGGTGTTATACCCGACAGTTTTAAATTTTCAATCACTACAGAAAACAAAGTGTATAAATACTTGAATAATCTAAGGTCCTAAAAAGGCATCCGGTCTAGATGGCATACCATTACGCTTTGTTAAGGACTCAGCTTCCATTATTGCTGGTCCCATCTCGCACATCGTTAATCTTTCCATAATACAGGGTGTGGTACCTGATGATCTCAAGTCAGCTCGTGTAGTTCCATTGTACAAAAAAGAATGATAAGACAGATGTCGGCCATTACCGCCCAGTCTCAATCTTGAGTATTGTCTCTAAGGTTTTTGAGCGAGTAATGTATGACCAATTAGAAGAATATCTTGTCCAAAATAATATATTATATGAGTTTCAGTCTGGGTTTAGAAAAGCATTTTCTACCGATACCTGCTTGATTCATCTTACAGATCATATTCGCTTTCAATTGGACAAGGGGCATTTTGTTGGCATGGTCCCTTTAGATCTTCAAAAGGCCTTTGATACCGTAAATCATTCGATTTCATTGATGAAACTCAAGGCGATGGGTCTCGCTGAAACGTCCGTCAGATGGTTTACTTCTTATTTATCTGATAGAAGTCAGTTAGTTGAAGTTTCAGGTATATACTCATCATCAGCTACTGTATCTTGCGGTGTGCCCAAGGGTCTATTTTAGGGCCATTGCTTTTTCTTATCTATGTAAATGATATGTCTGTTGTTGTCGAAAATAAGTTACTACTTTATGCAGATGACTCAGCAATGCTTGTGCCCGGTAAAAGTAAAATCGACATCTAAAATATTTTAAGTAACGAACTGAACATTGTTAGTCAGTGGCTTATATGTAATAGGCTTTCCCTACATCTTGGGAAGACAGAGTCTATTCTCTTTGGATTCCAACGTCGGTTAAAATCCCAGTCTAAACTTGATATAAGCTGTTACAGCCAATCTATTGAAACAACAACATCAGTTAAATATCTTGAAGTTACCATTGATCAAAATTTGTCCTTTGCGTCTATGGCAACGTCTGTTATTAAAAAATCCAATGCAAGGTTAAAATTCCTGTATCGTAAAAGTGAATTCCTAACTATGCAAACAAAGAAACTTCTGGGGAGTGTTTTATCAACGGTCGCATCGCAAATCGCAGCTGATAATCGCAAAATTGCAGACAAAAATCGCAAATCGCGTTTCATTAAACATCGTAAAGTTGCGAGCACACCTGTTAGCCTGTATAAAATCGCAAATATTAGCGACTGGGTTCTGGCACTCGCAAACTGCTGTATTCATCGCAAAAATGACCGACATACATGTTATCATAATAACAATAAGTGTTAAAAGTAAACAGTAAGCGAATAACTCGCATTCATATTTTTGCAAAGAGAGAGCATTCACAAATAACATTTGTTTACAAAATTGTAGTGACCTTGGAATCCGGTCTTAGTCACAGAACGGTTCGTGTGGGTTTTATCTATGCAAAAACCGCGGGAGTAGACGTAGGTTGGCGGGGAGTTAAGAGGCCATCTTGTGAGAAGCAGCCGTCAACACGGCGTTTTTCATCTCTGTAATGTCAGAGGAGTGGTTGAAAGCTCAGCTCGAGCTTCTCAACATGTCTGTTTGACAGAATGCGAAAACAGGTGCGCTTTGTGACGTCATTTTACAGACTGCGTGCCTTTTGTTTCTTAGTGGCGAAAAGGAACTTTGCGATCGGCTTTAATTGACGGAAAGTATACTTGCGATGATGTTGATGAAACGCAAATAGTGGTAATCGCAAATGAACTAGCAAATGAAAGCGATCTGCGATTTTATGACATCGCATCGCTAATATTTGATGAAACGCACCCCTGGTCTCTTCCCTTGTTCAATGTCACTTTGGTTATGCATCTGGTTTAACAGTTTAACACAAGATTTAAAGAATAAATTGCAAGTCGCACAAAATAAACTGGTGAGATTTGTATTGAACTTTCATTCTAGATCACATATTGGCACAGAACATTTTTCCCGTTTAAATTGGGTACCCGTAGAAAGTAGAGTGAATCAAAGTACGCTATTTCATATATATTAAATCCATTCCCAACTTTCCCCTTCTTATTTAAATTATCAATTTACTCCCATCAGTGAAATCCACAAATATCCTACCAGGTTCAGAGTCAAGGCTGATGTTACCCCTGATGGAACAAATTATTTAATGTCAGAGTGTAAGAGATTTGCAATTCCTAAAGTCAAGGGTTTTGGAAAGAAATATTTTGCTTTCAATGGTTGTTGTCTTTAGAACAGTCTGTCACAGGATGTGAGGGATGCCAAAAGTATTTCTTCTTTCAAATGCAAAGTAAAAAAACACATTTGTAGCTCGTCTTAAATAATGTATTGTCTTTCCTTTTAAATCATGTTTATCATTTGTAACCTAATACCTTGTTAAATGTTTATTTGTTTAGCTTTTTCATCCATTATTCCTGTCGGAGATAACTTATTGTTTTATTGTTTCATCGTTTTATCTATTTGTTTATAAACATGTAACACAATGTCTTGACTGTGATAACTTTATTTATAACTTATAATTCTTCCTATGTCACACAATACTATATATTAAGGACCACAATGGAAATAAGAGTTTTTACTTGTACTCTTTTTTGTGTTATCCTTAACATATAATGTTGTTCGTCCCAGTTAAGAAATATCTTAGTGTGTTGAATAACAACGCAATGTCCACATTCTTGTGTTTCTTTTCGGTTTTATAGAATAGTCCACTTGATTTGTGTTTTTAAGGTCAATGGCTTCATAAAGCCCCATTCTCACTGTCCCGGTTCTGGTCCCGGTATCTCCCGGTGAATACTAGCCGGTATACCGGGATGATTCGGGACATTTTTGCCAAAAAATTAAATGCATTCTCACATTCCCGTCGTGTCCTCCCCCCCCCGGTTTGAAAGCAGGATGTCTCCGTTTGATCCCGGATTACCCTGGTTAGATCCCGGGTTGGCACGGTTCATTTACGGTGTCGTGTCGGCGTGTTTCCCGGTCCATCCCGGTATAACCCGGTGTGACCCAGGTCGTGTCCCGGTGGCCGCCGGTCCAACCCGGTATAGTCCCGGTCATGCGCCACTGGGGTCCCAGTGCCACCCCGGTGGCCCCCGTTGGTAACCGGATAGTATATAAACCGGAATCACCCCAAGATTAGCACGGATTATCACGGTAGAGCCACGGTATTTCTCCCGGTGTCTCCCGGTTGTATTAAACATTTTAAAACATCCGGGATGGTCTGCCGGATCGAGGCGGAACAACCCGGTTTGACAAGGTTTCTCCCTAACCATCATCCGGTACGTACCGGGGTGCCAATGCGGGACAGTGAGAATTATATGCATTCGATTTGAGAAAAACAAGGTGTTTTCATCATTACGTCTCAAACGTCGCGTTGTATTACGTTCATTTAGTCGTTACCGACGTTAAAATAATGATGACTATATATTTTTGACAATGCATCTGTTACTTTAATTTTGTGGTGTCGAATTGGAAAAAACTCACCAGACGCTTCTCTTTTGTTATTGTAAGCATGTCAAACTCCATCGTGGGAAGTGTGCTACATCGCTAAATGTCGTCCGAGTTGCTCATACATTCTATCAATGAGCAGTGAATCTTATTGACTTCTACATTTATATACCAATGAACTAAATTGGTGTTGATTGATATGTTATTATTCGCCATGTTTTAATTCCCCCTAAGTAAAGCAAATAGAGTATTGCATCGAATGACGTATTCAGTACTCGTTTTTCGCCCGTTACCTTACCAGTCAAATTCACATTTCCAGATTTGTACTTAGAACATTTGACTAGCGTATACATATCTAGTAATGTCATCTTTCTTGCCGTTTACTCAAATTCACTTATGGAATCAATAAGGTTATCTTATCAACATTCTTCCAACTTTACAAAGAACCTGATTATGGATCCGAAACGACCTGAATGCCGTGAGGTCGAAATCAAGTCGGGGCGGGGAATTTCTTAGCGAAAATTTGAACCATATGTATATTCGTCTCCCACATCTGAGAAATCTGGGAAAAGTAGTCAGTCGTTTGCAGTGGGGAAATCCAGGATTATTGTGTTAGTAACGCAGGAGCAAGAGTTAGGTGGACTGTCAATCAAAAGGTTTCGTAAATGGTTGATAGAAGTTTGAAAACGCTACATGGCTAACTTGCTTGTTATTTAAACCTAACACATTAATTTCCATGAGAAAATAATCGATTAAAAGCGAATGAGAGCAATGACAATATTAAGAATTTTTAGACAATGCATTCGGGAACGAAAATCTGACCTAACATCTAATAAGAATGTATTCGCTACATCATACACGAACTCAAATCGAACTTCAGACTACGTATTTTCAAATAAACATCTGTACTAAAAACTAACAGCTGTGAATTCGGGAACGAACACTTAAACTAACAACTAATATCTGTGTATTCGCTACATGTTATCCGAACTTACATCTAACTTCTGGCTATGTTTTTTCGAATAAACGTCTGAACTAACAACTACTAGCTGTGTATTCGCTACATCATATCCGAACTTACATCTAACTTCTGGCTATGTTTTTTCGAATAAACGTCTGAACTAACAACTACTTGCTGTGTATTCGCTGAATTATAAGCGAATAAACATCTGAACTAATAACTAATACCTGTGTATTCATTCCGTCATACCCGAACTCACATCTAACTTCTGGCTAAGTTCTTTCGAATAAACATCTGAACTACCAACTACTAGCTGTGTATTCGCTGAATTATAAGCGAATAAACATCTGAACTAACAACTAATAGCTGTGTATTCATTCCATCATACCCGAACTCACATCTAACTTCTGGCTAAGTTCTTTCGAATAAACATCTGAACTAACAACTAATAGCTGTTTATTCGGAAATGAACATCTGAATTAACAACTAACAACTAACAGCCAACTTCACAGACCTAAATATATTCACATAAAGATATACAGCCTTGTAAGTTGGCAGTGAAAAACAGGGAATTTAAATCGATTTAACAGCTAGCTAACCTCACACTTAAGCGTTACATGACCATTGATTTTTATAACAATATAGTATTACATTAATTGACTAAGTAGGCAGTAGCTAATCCATAAAAGTTATTGAACCATTACACACAATAAAATGCACACGGTAAACTAGTGTATTAGTCCAGTCAACGCGAAACGTTTTCTCCTTCACAGGACATTGCGACAGGCAAAGGCACATTGTTTACCTGTCGCAATGTTTTAACCGGTGTGTTTCAGTCATTTGCGGACTATATTACAGCGCGCAATCGACAAATATTTAGTGCAGTTTGTCCCCTCAATCCCCGATATTCTATAGCATAGGACTTTGTTATTTCAATGTGATCCTTTTTAGTGTTTCTTTGAAATTCCCTTTAATAGGCTACAAGTCATTTCTAATAGAGCTTGTAGGATGATTCACTGTATTCTTGTTATTAAAGTTAAAACTATACATCTCATTATCAATTATTCATTATTCATATTGAAAGACGAAGACAATGTATATACACTCAAACACAAGTCAATCACGTGAAATACATGTTTAAACTATGAGTCACAAATTAAACATAAAATTAACATACAGTGAGGTAAATTATATGTGAATAGTCACAGCTCAGACTATGAGACATAAATCATCAGTATATACGCAAAAATAATAGTAATCTAAATTTACTATAATAATTGTCATTCCTCGTAAAATACGGAGTGGGCGGCATTACGGTATGGATTTTATCGTATACTAGACCCGAAACCGAAAGTAAGTCCATGGTTATTCGCGATTTCTTGCGATGCTGGAGTAAATAGTTAAAGAATTAGACGTGGGTTGCTGAAAATATACACGTTTTCAACGTCGTCGTCGGCAATTTCAAGTTCATGAGATGGCATTTTCAGCGATATTAGATTCTTATTCTAGAGAATAATAATTAGTAAATTTCTGTATAAAAGCCGCCATTGGCTCAAGAACTAACGTTTATTAATAAAGTCACCTTTCAACGTGTAAACAACAGTTTGCAGCTTTTTCTATTGTCGGTATAGTCAATCGTTATTCGGCGTATCAAACACTGCAAACAGCGAAATATTCTTGTATCATCGCCCTTCTTTATTTTGCACACGGGATCAGTTATTCGTGATTGACCAATTTAGTGTGTTTGTATTTGTATTTGCGTTTATTTATCGTCGCCACCGGTTTCCCATATGGGCGACGCCTCTAGAAGAATGTTAGCCATATTAGATTTTTGGAGGATAGTGCATGATACAGGAGATGCGCCAGTTCCAGAAGCACCCCTGGTTCTTTTACGTGCTCGATGTAAAGCATCATACACGGGACATCGGTTTTTGAAGGCACGTCCGAAAGACTGTTAGTACGGTCAGTGATTGAGCGGGGAATCGAACCTGCGATCTAACATAGAATGATATTTTAATAGACCATGCTTATGTCTAGACAACCTGGTTGTTACCGCTAGTTCTCAATTTAATTTTACCACTGTCGCGTAACCTAAAAAACACATTATATTAAGTAAGAAATATACATTCAATATTTTATCACATACTCGGTAGTTTAATTTGAACTTTTTTCTTATTTGATGACCGCAATATTATCTCCAGGTACCAAACTTCATATGCAGACTTACTTCTTTGTTAAAGTGTAAAACTGTAACCCGCTGGTTCTCACTTTAATCTTACCACTGTCGTGTGATTTCCTAAGAAACACATTATATACGTAACTGTACATCAAAATACATCAAAATGGTTAGAGATCCAAATTGATTTTACATCTTGATATAATATTACAATAGTTGTCTTTGTTTTCCAATATTTCACTATCGCCAATAAAAATAGCTTCACATCGTAGCTTCCAGACCGCACCATATTGTTGCGCGTCGTTCTCGATACATTGACACTACAATGTCACTCGCAAGATTCCATTTAGGTCTTTACTGTAGTGTAGTGAACATTCTGTTGGAACCTTAACTATGACTTAACTCTACAAGAACCACAAACAGACGTTTTCATAAAATACATATGTATTAGCATGTGACTCAAAGTACCAATAATTTTCGATACGAGTCCAAAACCTGCCTCTATTAACATACAGAGTCCAATCATATAAATACAGTACATGCTACGTAATACAGAACAGTAGCGGATCCGTGGTCCAGTGGTAACGCGCTAGACTTGTAATCCAGGAATCGCTGGTTCGATTCCCCGCTCCATCACTAAACGCAAATACAAAACAATAATACAGACCCATACGACCGGAATCGTTCCTTCACTGACCGTGCTTGCCTACGGAGTGTCCAGTTCACAACAACATTAACAACATTATACAACATATATCACTGTCACTAGGTGTATCTCCGCATTTCATTATGACCCTCCGGCTTTTGTACCTGTCCACCTGACTGATTGGATTCTGTATTTACGCATTTCAATATACATGCATCTGTAATATAATAAAATACAATTAAATGATAACATCTTTCTTATATATATTTGTTATGTGTATATGACTACACGACATAACGCGTGTTATTCTGTTTGACTGTCATAATTAATATTTACTAGTCAAGCGAGGTTTTCCCAGTAAGAGTTTGATAGTTTGATAAAAACTGTCTCTCATTGTCAGAAATATGACCAAACTTACCTATTTAAACACTAATACATGTTTGTAAGGCGGATACTGACGAATTGCGGGTTTAGGTATGTAACAGTATGTAACAAGTGCTACAATGATGATTCAAAAATGTGAAATGAAAATGTTATCGAACGCACTTCATCTCTTATCGTGCGCTTATTCTCCTGCCCTCGAGCTTTTCCACGTAACAAAATATAACCAACTCATTTCTCTTACCGACGTATCAAACACATTGAGTAAAAGAGTATCGAACGGACATTGTTTGGTTAGAGGCATCGTATCTAAGGCTATTTTGACGGAATTGTATAACATATTAAACGAATATATCCTCTATCATATTCCTGGCACTTGCCTCCGAAAGTTAAGAAGATCTAGCGTCACACATCAATCAATTTACAAACTCAGACTGAGTTCTGCATCAAGAACAGCCATTTAAACATGGAACTACAAAAAGCAATTATTGCATTTAGAACCAAGAAAAATGAAAGCACAGCGCTCATCTTTTACTAATGAAAACCGCATATGTTCGTGCATTAAGGCGATTTGTCTTTAAACAGGATACTTGCTCTCCATAAAGAAGTCTTTCTATACACCAAAAACCGTTACATTAGTATGCTCTGTTCTTTAAAATGCACAGCAATAAGTATGCCATCCATTTCTTTACAAATATTGAATGTATAGCATAAAACCTCTAAACATATTTTACAGTGTCAAGATTCTAGATACACTTTGAATCTTTATTATATGTATAGTTTCATATTGTACTACTAGTCGTCATCTTTTATTGGACTAATTTATGAAGCATTCTAATAGACAGTTCCCATATTTACTATATTTACCTCTCTTGTTCATAATTCAATTGTCAGCCATATTGATAGGCAAATTCCTTATAGTGTATAAGGAAACATAATTGAAACGATGATAAACTAATCGGATATAAAAATAACTTATACATTACGCTCATGTGGACAGTTGGGTATTTTAAAGTTGAAGAAAAAGTGGTTGTCACATTTTTTGGTATTTTCTCAATTTATCTTGTATATGGAAAATACTGGGCTAATCAGTTTTGCATATCAAAATGGCTGATGATTAAGAACAAGGGAGGTATATAGTGTAGATGTGGGAACTCTATATTGTTGTTTAGTGTGTATTATGTGTTACTTTAATCATGATCTCAGTAATTTGTATTAAATATTTTGAAATTCTACACAATTTCGTTGCCTTTCCTTTGTAGAATATTCGAATGTTCTTGTTTTAAGCCATCATGTTTGTGAAATCTCTCAAACTTGTTATGCCCCCCTTCGAAGTAGAGAGGGCATATTGTTTTGCACATGACGGTCGGTCGGTATGTCCGTCGGTCGGTCCATAACCTTTTCGTTTCCGATCAATATCTTGGGTAGCAGAGGAAACCTATTGATTTTGGGGTCACAGGCTTAAAGGTCAAGGACACAGGAGTCAGTTGTTCTCAAACCGTTTCCGATCAATAACTCCATTGACCTATCATACTCAAATTTGGTCCATACATTCATCTTTGGTAGCAGACTGTTGACTGTTGTTTTCCCTGGGGACTGTGTGTGGAGTCATTATCTTGTGTATGTGGCGTTCCCTGTAGAAAATTTTCTTTCCTTTAAACATAGAATGAGATTGAGTTGACTTCTTAATGACATCAAAAACACGGGTAATGCAGTTCAAAACAGAGGAGATTATACTGTATTCATATCGCCTTGTAGGAAAACATGAATGTCACGTGAGGTCCCATTTCGAACAAAATGAATGCATTACTTTGTTCAGAACCAAACACAATAGCCATGACTGATGCTAAATACACGTTAAACTTCTGTGCACTCTTCCGTTGACTGATCAATTTATTGATGTACGTCGGTTGTTATTTTCCTATTATACAGACAGTAATCCAAGATCAGACATAAACAGTCGATGTATTAGTTTATTTTTGCCGTTCAAGACATACGACTAAAAGCAAAACCCCCCAACATTTTGTGAACTTTGAGCAGTGGGTATTTTGATAAGTAATATACCCAACACAAATATAAAGTAATTCTGCTAAGGTGTTTATATTTTAAAATATGATGAAAAACTGGCTTCAATAGCTTTAAGTAATAGACTTTTACCAGACGTTGTATTAGCATATACATGTATGTATCGGTCAGTGGTTTAACACCCGTTTATCATTAAGTGTGAATATCAGACCACGCATTGACGTAATACGTATGTTATTCAATCCAAAATGATTAAACAATACTGTTGCATAGAAATCAATTAATTAAGTACAACAATAACGATAGCAAGTACTATGCAGAATCACTAGTTTCTGACCTGCTGAGCAATATTACTTGAACACCATTCGATGTCGCGTTATGCTATAATTTTACGGCTGAAAAATTCAATAAAAATACGTTTATTGAATCGTGATAGTAATATTCAATGTGGATCGCAAAATACTTATTTATGTTCTAAACACGATGGTGCTAATTTGCCTAAAGGAACTTATACCAATCATTGAACTCATGTCGTAGACAAAAAGTAAGTTATAACAAAGTTATATTGGTTAACAGAAAGTCTACACTTATTTAATTTGCTTGACTGCCTTTGGTTCTTTTATTTGTTTTGTTATTTTAATTTCATTCAAGTCACATCTTATTATACATCGTTTGTATCTCAAATAGATGTTCATTTATCAATCGATGTTGTTTACTATTCAGAGTGCAAAAAAGCAAGGCATTCCGTAATTTGTATGTTTCCTTCCCAATCGCTTAATTATGGGGTAAAAGTTCACATGAACTTGACTGTTGATCGAAGACCAGTCAATTTCACCAACCTTGAAATAACCAGTCCGCAAATTACTTAAATAAATGAATAATGAGTCCAATTGAATTTGTTTAAGTGAATAACCCAAAATAATGAGTTCTTCCATTTCAATATCCGGTGTTCATTAAGGAGAATTGCTGGGGGATATTTATAACACCAATACACTACTACTATGTACAGATGGGTACTTTGGATTTCAATCTTCTTGTTCCACGGTGCTCTGGTTGCAATACGATAACTGAACATTGAAATTTAAATTGTTCATAGATTACTCCTGATAACTATTCCTCCAAGAATTACATTGGATGAGTTCGAACTTTTTTGTGTATTTTTTTAATTTTCATTTCATATAGGTGCAATGTTGAATTGTTTCGTTGTTCGAATTTGGACTTTTTGAAGAAGTACTGTTTGTAGATCCTAAATAGATTTCGGTAAATTACACAAAACAGACAATTGGCACAAAACACAAACATAACTGATGGATTTATTCAACAACTTTAAAATATATATCAAACAAAACACAGGAATATTTAATTAAATTTGCTAGTAAGATTTGATACATTTACATTCTGTTGATTTAAACGGTCGTAATATGTATCTTTAAAGTCACGCGGCAATTAATGTGCACTGTAATTGTAAGTCCAGACAAGTAGTCGTTCACCAGTTGCAACATTTAGATTTCAACTGTCCAAAACTATTATCCCGCTGGATAACTACCCGACAGACACAGACTAAAACGGTTGACCCGTGATCCCAATAACAAATGTACACGATGACTTGTAAGACACAACCCATCCGGTATTCATTTTCACCACATTGGCCTTTTGCGTAAGTGATGTCCCAGTCCGACTTCCATTGTGGTGCCAATCGACAAACAGGGACGATAAAAGTGAGTATGATCTTTTGTTTACTACAGAGCTGTTAGCATGAACTTTACATATCGGGCAATGTAGTTCTACACAAATATGTCCAGGCTTTTGTTAAATGCAAACTATTTCGAAACTAGAAATCCCCCACTCACTTCCGTCACAAAAGCAATGCTCATAAGTCTGCCCTAATTTGATGAATGTCCATCAAAATTACCAAATCCACAACTTCACATGCTGATAAAACATTCCAGAAAAGTTTGATGACTGTAAATGGAATACATTTTCATCTATGTGTCACACAAGTTGCAACAAGTTAGAAATATACATACAATATTTTATCACATACTCGAAGTTCAGTTTGAACTAAAGTCAGAACCCTTATTTCTTATTTGATGACCTTAATATTATCTCCAGGTACCAAACTGCACATGCAGACTTCCTTCTTTGTGAAAGTCTAAAACTGTAACTCATATACTTTTTGAGATAAATGTTATACTAAACTCCAAACTCTATATGTCTAAATTTAATGACGTCAAGAACTATAACTCTACTGCTGGGCACATCCATAAAACAGGACCCCAGATGCACATCTGCACATGCTGATTAACACTCCTCATAAAGCATTCACGATAGCGGTGACACAAACATCATATGCTTATGCAATTTAGAAAGTCAATGGTACTTTTCTTTCTGGAAGCAGCCACAAGCAATTCCCCAAATTCACAACTTCACATGTGGGTTAACATTTCTGTAAAGTTACATTACTCTGATACTTTCTTAGATATGGGCGACAATCTCCTTTGGCATCGGGCGCATATTCCAATACATTCATAATTACCCTCTGCTCTATAGCTTTCTCGTACGACTGATATTTCTTTTTTAGACAGGCGCCCCCAGTTAATCAACGAGCCACCTGTAACGACTAGCCTGCGTCAAATCAAAGGCATTTACACAGGCTTCGGTTCTGCGCAATCCGTGTATTTTATGAAAATGTCGCCACAATATTTCAAATGCTTATCACTACAATCCTCGATAACGGTACGAAACATTGACTTCTGTAAAGGCTTGAATAACGGGAAATTAAACCGATTAGCAAGCTCATCAAAATTTCCATCGACACGTGAAAAATACTATCACGGGAAACAGTGATACCGTTTATTACGACTATATTATTGGCTAAACCATGAAGGTTAAAAAGGTCAAGGTCAATATATGCTGGGTTATAAGGCAGCTTGTGAATGTAACGGCAGTGGAATCGAAGCGCTCTGTGGGAGTGTACAAGAGTCCATGCTCTTTATGACATTTCTTCACAATGTCAAGGGCTATAACGCTGCACTTACTAGGTCCAGCAACACAAAATCACCGGTGCCCAACTTCACATACTGGTTATCATTCATGATAGGTTTTGTGACTCAAGCTCATAAACGTCTCGATATACCCGCGACACAAGCTTTTGTGATGGACGGACATATTAACAGACAGGCGGACAAGTGCAAATCCTGATACCCCCCCCCCCTTCTTTTAGAGTGGGGTCATAAAATGCAAAGTCCGATCGTTTAAATCCCGCATCGTGTGTTCGAGCATAGTGTTGACCATATCAGAATCAGAATTGTATGCTTATATTTATCGATGTTAGGGTTAAATTGCATAAGATTATGTAAAGATTTATATGCACAAAAACAATTTTCTTCTGCAGATAGATTTTATATTTTGACATTTCTTTCAGACATGCGTCACAGTAAATGATTGTTTGTACATAATAGCAATCTACTGTCAGAAACAATGCTCCTTTTCTTCATGTAATTGATTGTCTTACAGTGACATCTATTAAAGTGGTATTCAATACTCTGAGAATGTTGTTCACTTTCTGTAATATCTTCAGCAAAGTAGTTTTTCGGCGCAGCCGTACTAACATGGCTTTGCTATTTGCATATCAGTGTTGTGTAAACCAATCAAAGCTTACGTTAACCACTAAACTAACTTCTCTTCAACCAAACAACGTTTGTTACGCGGATTTGGTAACCTTTCGATAAGGGGTACGTTAATTCACCGATATCCACTGAATTTCGGTAAATTACCGAAATCATTTTCCATAACGGAAATCCACTTCTAATACAAAATCTGCATTATTATAATGTTAATAATCAAGAGTTTTCATAATGGCCTTGTTATTGGGCTGAAGGCTGTCATATTAGCCTGAGAATCAGCATTCCGAATTTTCCTATTCAAAATGGCGTCGATTTTTTTTCTACGGATAGCGTTGGATTCATAATGGCCGAGTTGAACAACCAATCAGAATGTCCAAATCTCATAAAGGTCGTGTTTTTTCATAATGGCCGAGTTGTTTTCATAATGGCCGTGTTTTTTTTTTGTAATGGCCGAGTTCTCTCTCTATAATGTCGTAAGAAACTTTATATCGGCCCTGAATTGATAGTGTTAACGCGCCTAATATTGCTTAGTTAATTAATAAATATTGCTAATTTCTTGTTATAATATTAAATATTAGGACGATTTATATCGAAAACCGTTGTTACCTATATAATGTATACCGAAGTAAACTAACTTCGGAATTTGAAAAAGCCGTAGTTATCTAATAAAAATGCCGAAGTTAGCTAAGTCCGGGCCCGAAATTTAAGTTCGGAATTTCAAAGCCGAACTTATTTAAATCAGAGTTCAGTTGTGGAGGACAGGTATGGGTTTGGTATTACTGTGTATGAGGTCGCCCGTCGCCGCGCACATTTTATAATGCACTTTGGTGGGAAACACTGAAAAGTTTTTCTGTTTTATCCGGCGAGACGAGGGATCGAACCCACGACCTTCAGATTCGTAATCAGCAGCGTTAACCACAGGGCCACCTCTTTGTGGAGGACAAATTACTTTGGACGCATTATATTTAGTCGAACTGTCACAGAATAATATACACTCTCTAGAATAGCAGTCGAGCGTTCTGTCGACTGAACTAATCGGGGGGGGGGGGGGGGCAATTATTTTGGATTTCAGTTTTTTTGTGTGTTTGTAATTAAACTAGTTACCATGCGAACCTTTACATTTAAGTGTTCATTGTTCCGAGAAATTCCACCTGTTATCTTGATTAAGAAACATTTTAATTACAAAATACATCCAGATATCATTGTTTTGCTTATTAAAATTCGAGTATCTTTGCACTTTATCGCATATCTGTGCAGTTTCGATCATGTTTCGTTTTAGCTTAAACGTATCAGAATGTGACTGTCACTCAGAGAGGTTGCTGCTATAGCCGAAACGATCTGAGCAGAATAAACGATTTGAATTGCAGAGTATTATACAATTTAACCAATGC
Source organism: Mactromeris polynyma (assembly GCA_032209605.1). Classification (NCBI taxonomy): domain Eukaryota; kingdom Metazoa; phylum Mollusca; class Bivalvia; order Venerida; family Mactridae; genus Mactromeris; species Mactromeris polynyma. Next base: position 19,088,292 of record JASFXZ010000003.1, read on the forward strand.
ATTTCTTGTCTTAAACAGGTTTATTCACAATGCCTAACGCTAGTTTATGTTACTTAAGTTGGTTATTCCCCTGCATGTTAACAAATACTGATACTTCACGGCAATGTTTGGAACGAATACTGGCTTGAATTTATCCAAACGCTCAAAACATTATAGCTTTTTTCAGACATACAGTCAAATCATTCGTGTTAGAAACGAATATACATATTAAGCAACATAACTACAGCATAGCCAAACAACACGGTCATTTATTTAAGTGTCTGAATCATTACTTACGAAATACCAGGTTTTGTATCGTGTAGACATTTACCCCCAAAGATTGTGTAACAGTATACACTGAACCACATGAAACAATTGTCACAGTCAAAATTCATGTATTAATACGAGACTGACACGAGCATACGGCAATTATTACGAAGAAGCAGACACTGCAAAGAATAAGATGACTTTAATGATGTCCACTGTCTCATATGCTTAATCTTGTTAGAAGTATTATACTGTCCCAAACGTATATCACAGCACCATTGAGATATATATCACAATAAATCTAAATAATATGCTACGGAAGCGTATTATGGCCAAATGAATCTACTTAATAGACATCTTATCTACATTTTTGCTGACCAAACCATACTCAAGATTTGAACAATGTCGATTGCTTTGTCGTTAACAACCTGTACTGCACGATAGATGATATATATCTCTTATTATTTAATCTATATATTATGCAATATTGGATAAAGAAACGATAGAAATTAAACCGGTCTACCGTGTTGAAGTCCACGCTCTCATACATAAATTACAACATTTGCAACAATGCAGTCACTATCGTAAAGATTTATATTCACAAAACAATTTTCTTTTATGAAGAAATCCATTATTCCTTGGCAGATACATTTTATATTGTGACATTTCTATTAGAAATGCTCTACAATAAATGGTGTTTTGTACCCATTACTGATCTGCTTGTAACAGCTGTTTTCTTGACTTAATCAATTGTCTAAGTTCATTCATACCGATGCTTCTATAAAATGTTTAGCAAAGTAGGTTTTGTAGCATATCATATTTAACAAGAAAAAACATTGATGCATAGCATCAAGTCGGCGCAGAACCTATTGTACAAAGAAAGCTTAAATGTTTATGAGAGTGTGTTGGAAAAGATATGATGTTTGGTTAGAAATGAATATACCATTTCTAATGGAAAATTTATGGATTTGAGAAACATCACCAATAACAACAAAATGCAGAATATTTCTGCCATTTATTGACAGAAAATTTAGTAAAATATTTCCATAACATAACAGTTTTCATGATGTTATTTATTTTATTATTTACATACGTTAAATGTTTCTGTGATTTTAATACAAAATATGGTTACCATAACAACCGATAATATAAAAGTTCCATAATAATGCCCACAATATCATTCTCACAAGGATTGCCATAATATCTTTGTCAAGATACTATTAAGAAACAATATTTCCAACGGTTTGAATAAAAAAGACTTGTGTCGAAATAGCTCTGAATTTCCGCAAAATTAGTTTCTAGAGGTTATGCAAAAGTATCAAACAAATCCTTCCATCCAGATATCTCATCCTAATCCAAAGACAGCAATGAAAATCCGGTGATGGATTTCCAATATTTTTGCATAGTTAGGAAATTAAATTTAGACAAATATGGTTGCTATGGTAACCAAAATCTTAAAAAAACCCATAAAAACATCAAAATATTATTGTTTTACACAACAAATTTAATGCAAATACAATAAAAAGCAATTATAATCCCCTTTGGTTAATTACATAGTACTTCCTAGCATTAAAGTGTATACATTTTCAAAAATAATCATAATAGGCACATAACTTGAACTTAAATGTATGTGATAACATAAACAAAGTAAACATTTTAAGCAAGACTTCAATAGTCAGTGAAACTTAGTATACAGAAGTGCAACATAAAAAGTAAATACGGTTGCTATGACAACCATTACCTTAAACAGTGTAAATATTGATAGTTTTTCACAAAATTCAATACAGAAACTTAGTGTTTTGCCAGATGTAGTATACATTTACACATGTTCTATTAGAAAGTGATAGTAAAAATTGAATAGACTCAAGTTTAATTTGTATTGTAAAATCACATCAAATGCATGTACGCTACACAGCTACCAGGAAAAGTTCAACACTGGTCAATTCCAGACAACTAAAAAATTCAGCTCCATATCATTTATAGGCCTTAATAAATTAATGACTGTTCTTTGAACACACAAAAAAGTGACACATAAACTAACAGTCAAATTGCAGTAAATTCTGAATAGTATTTATTTCCAATAACAGAAAGTCTAAATAATTTGTAATTCTCATTTATATAACTAATGATAAAATGTCTATACAACATTACATTTATTTTTTCAGATAACTATACAAATATAACTATTGCAGCACAAAGATGTAGAGTAAGATATTTATGAATGATGTAAATGAAGCTGGAAACATCAAAGTACAAAAACAGTTGCTATGCCAATGACTATAGTTTATACATGATATAAATATTCAAGATATTGGTAGTCTATCAGGAAGACCAGATATATCAACATTCCTTTTGAGGATTCTTATATCTTTCTTTTGTATTCTTGGGGACATACCTGGTCTTGTTGACATCATTCTAAAAAAAGTAAACCCATATTAAAGAAAAGTATTTTCTGTATGTGGATTACACAGATGTATAACTACACATCATAAATTAAAAATTAAACTTCAAAAGCCTAGTACAATGTACTGAGGTTATGGTTTAGCAAACATTAATTAATTGAATATAATTTCATGAAGTAAATGTAAATCTGAAGTATATTCTAAAATCAATCTATAGGGATTACCAGTTCTTACAGAAGTATTATATAAATATCAGATCCTATGGAGGGTGATAGCATATAATGTTAACCCGAGAAAGTTAATGTTAAGGAGGTTGACATTAACATTTCGAGGGTTAACATTATATGCTATCACTCTCCATGGGATCTGATATCTATTGCATTATACCTAACAAATATTTTTATATTGAAATATAAAACAATAAAATCAATGTGAAACAGAAACAATAAAGTGTTTGCAGGTTTATTAGGACTGAACAGAGCACCATTTCAAAATCATTTAATTAAAAACTTTTTAGGGGAATACTAGTATAAGATTTGAAGTTATTTATTGCACTGTCACTCTTGTGACAAATATTCCAAGCAAGATGTTCAGATTACTTTTTGTTCAAAGTCAGACTGGACATTAGTCTACTCTATCATCATGTACATTAAATACTATACCATACATGCACTTACTTAAATGATTCATAAATATTCTGTATTTAGCAATATACCTGATGCCTCATAGCAAACTCCATAGCACTGGCACTTCCTTGGCCCATTGAAAAAGAGGGGCCCATCCTGTTGTGCATAATGAAGGTAAACCACCTGCTGCGCATAGTCAAAACAGTAATGTATGTGGATATCTGTGCTGCATATGATGTTTGACCTAACAAAAGAACAAACAAATAGTTAAAGATATCACTTGAAGTAGATATACATCCTCATGGGTTGTCCAAAAAAAAAATGAAAGTGCAGTACATGGCAATACACAATAAAGGTCAGTTTACCCTTTACAATCACAGAATTGCTGACCATGGAAATGGCATGGTGCAATTGTTTGCATGAAATATGTCCTGTGCTAACTGATCTATGTCAGGGGATTCGGTTTCAAACTACAGATCTTCTACAAGATCATGTTCATAATCAATCATCAATTGTCAAAATTATCATATTCAATAATATCATCATCAACAATACCTTCCGCATTTTTGTTATATAACACAGTATTGTCACTATCAGCATCAAAATCAACGTTGCCAAAGTATAGGCCTACAACCTCTAGGGGTAGCACGATTTACCACACACTACCACACACAACCACACACACTATCCCACACTTCAAAGTAATGGCATATAGTTGTTTTTTGCTTCGTTTTTTAAATCAATAATGATGTTTTAATTGTTATTTAAATTGCTTTAATTAAGACCACAAATTTGTACCTAAATCGATTACAGAGAAACTTCATTTGTGCGACCTTTCTATTTTCTAAACATGAAAATCACAGTTATGTCAGTCATTTCTAGATTTTTAGGATTGCTCTTTTGATCTTTAATATTAATATAATAATGAAAAACTTGTTGCCATTATATATTACTGGCCAGGATACTTGTGTATGGAAATGAACTCTACTTTTGATAAACTTTGCAATTCTCACTGTGTGTTATTATTACAACTGTGAAGCATTTGTTATTTCATCTCATTTCCAGTCTTGAAAGGTGTTATATCAACAAAATCAACTTCAAATGGCATTTTAAAACTGAAAAAAGGTTAAAACAACAATTATATGCCAGTACTAATTACTACTATGAAGTGTGGGGTAGTGTGTGATTGTGTGTGGTAAATCGTGCTACCGAACCTCTAGTTCATCAACAAAATCTGGAACCAAATGGCTTATTACCTCGTAAGGGATAGTACTGGCAGATGAAACCTGACTACAGATTGTTTTCAGACTGACCTGGGTTAACCCAGTTTTAAAATGCCATCTAACAGTTCATGTGACAGATGTAAACACGCTTCGATGTCACGAATGTCATTCCGCCATTTTGTTGATTTCACGTCTGGACGTCCTGACTAGAACTTATCGTCTAAATTACAAACAAATTACACAATAACACAACACAATTTCACAACAACATATTTTACATTCTCATTACTATGATAAACATAAAAAGCACTTACCTCTATGAATATTTCATCCGGCAGAGACAATAATAACATATAAACGACGTCTAATCCAGTACACGTCTGCAATCATTTTCAACAAACATTTCGCGGGTCACCTAGGTTCCATTTGCATACTAATTTGGTCTATAATTAGACTTGGGAAACCACAAAACAGGACAAAAATAATGAAAGGATAGTTCGAAACGTTCTTTGTATACAAATATCAGTCAGTGATCGGTAGCTTTAACTGAATTGAATAACTTCCACACTTGTAAAAGCACCATATAAAAGGGTAATACAAAATAGAATGTTATTGTGTATTAGCGCGTCACGATATGTGTATTTACTTTTCGGTAAAATTTACTTTTCGGTAAATACATGTACTTACTTTTCGGCAATTTCGATAAGGAGGCGTTATTATTTTTATTATATTTTTTTTACAGCTACCAAATTGCAACGTTATGCATTTTATTGATTCTTTTACCAACATTACTAACATTTTTGCATAGCACGATCACTAAACCTGTGCTTTGGTCACAGCGCTCTTCTTTACATAAAACAAATAGCGATCTTCTTTAATGACTGATCCCTAAGTTAGGCTATATCTTTGATCGCCTTCAAACCTCGTAGATATCATATCCATAATCCGTACAAATATCGTGCAATTCAGGTATATGTTTGTTTATTTGAATCTATATATATATATATATATATATATATATTAAATATATATATATTAAATATATAAAGAATTCTTGAAGAAGAATGAGTCTGATACATGTCTCATAGCACATTCGGTATGACCTGAATTAAAACAGACAATTGATGCTTGTTTGATGGTATTTTAACAGTAGGCTGAAATGATCAGTTCACTGTTCACAGTGAGCCACTGTACATATACAAAGATGTAGGAAGTGTTTCCAGATTCTTCTGGTACGATTATCCTCACTACCCACTACGCTCCAACAAAGCGATTGATTCCACTGCCGCTACATTCACACGCTTCGTTATAACCCAGCATATTTTATATCCTCAAAATCAAACGTAGTAATGCATATAGCGTTAATGATCTATATTTGAAGAAGTTTAATCTATGAGCTGAGTAGTAGCTGACCTAGTAGAAACACCTTTTTTCAGTCAAGTCAGTCCATCAACATTTTGTTACGATAAATCAATTATAATGGAGTATTTTATCGCTCAGTATGTCCAATACTTTATCAATATTTTTCTTACACCCGACGTTAATGCATTCTCATTTTGTTTTATTTATCAGCATCGTCCAAATGTGCGACGACGGTTGGTATGTTTATGCTATAAATAATTCATATAATATAAACTTATGATTAACATAGATAAATAAATTATTCTCCAAGGAAAAATGTACATTTGTAAAGTTCAGATTTGTCCATTATGTGTTTAACCATTTAGTTTATGCAGACTGTTTGCCGTGACATAAATGCTTCTCGAGAGAGCCGGTGTCTGGACGTATTTCAATCTCCGTCTTTGATGAGTATATACTGTTTGGGTTGGTTGATGTTTTATATTATATTTGCTACCATATTTCACTCCACTGACACTCAGTGCGTTTGTGCACTAGGGAAGTTACATTGTTGCATTAATGTAAATATTATTATACTAAATTGCATAATGTCATGTTTATGATTGCTGAGCGCAACAATAACTGTTCTGCTCGTCTCTATCTGTTATTTATCGTTTGCATCAAAATTGAGATGCAAACATTGCTTGTATGCTTCAGATCAAGATCTGATCTGTGCTGCATTGTCATATTTTGTGCCATTTTACACATTTAAATGCACAAGAAAATGCCAAACAGCCCCCTCAAGAAATCAACAGCATACAAAACATTAGGCACTGAGGTGGTACAATGCTAAGCATGTATGGGAATACATATTCCTTACATTCAGTTTTACTGAGTAGTTGTGAGAAAAGAAGAAATAAGCTATTTTGGAAGCCATTTGACGACTACGTTCCGCATTAATATTTTATTAATGTTCAGAATATTTAAGAGAGCTACAAACTTTATAAAATATTATGAAAACATATGAATCACTGTCAAGTAAGTACCTTTTAATATCTGGTCAGTTCTGTAAATTGCACTCGAAGGTTGTAGATCAACATTGAATCGTGATCTAGGTTGAATAGAGATGCATTACTAATATCGTTATCCGACTTACAGATACTCGTATACCATCAATTGCAGAGTTAGGCCTGACATCGACTTTCGAACGTTTCCTTAGCGAATATATCTATATCTGCCAATAATATTATGAAATTTCGAATAGGTTCGTTAGTCGATTCCAGATATACGCGGACCCGTGCGAAAGGCGATATCAGGGGTAAGCTCAGAGTGTGACAACAGGGTCATGATGACTTTGTATCGCTCTCCTAGGCGGCTGAAAACCTGGTATCAAGGTCCTGTATCAAAATGTGCAATATTTCGTTGAAAAAAAAAGAATCTCACGAAGTTAGCAAAAATTATGATTTCCAGAGTAGGCACTTTAATCATACTGTTAACATATCAGGAATGCCACCCGCCCCCGGAAGCCATGTTTTTTTAATGAATCACACAATTTGAACAATGCTGTTAGAGGGTCATCAAAGCAATATGCGCGTGGAATTATTTCGAAATTGGACCAGCATATTTTTTTTGTTTCCACTATATACATATGTATCCCCGCCCCGGACAGTTTTGGAACAATTTGAAGAGGAAAGAATAAACAAAGTTTGTCAAGAGGTTTAGGAGGGGCAGAAGTAATGTGAGGACGGACATACGGACGGGCAGACCGACGGGCGGCGATTGATCACAATAACCCATCCTTAGCTTTTGCTAAGGCCAGCTACAAATTCGGATAACGAAAATCATCAGCTATATCAAAACGCGCACAATTTAGTAATAAACAGAGAATGAAAACACTAGGACATCTTATTCATATTGTATTACTCGCATAACATAGAATTAACATTTTTACAATATTATTGAACAAAATATAGATGATGTATACATTCATCATTGTATAGCGCTTAGAAAGCTAAATGCGTTTTATTGACTGTCATGTAAAGTATATTGATATGTTTTGTAGACAATATAGTCAAATATATGTTAGAAACTTTTTGTATTATTACTATAACTCTGTGAAAAGCTACACTCATGAGAATGTAATATAGTTCACTTGTTAGAACCACTTTGATGACAAACGATTGATTGAAACGACTTCGTATTTTGCGGATAAATGTTATTTGGTTGTTATAGCTCGCACTTAATGTGACGAAAATTGATACTCGGTTATAGATTTAATGTCTTATGGCTATGACGTCAATTTACTTTTAACTGGGGGATTTGTTTAGCAGTATAACAGTTCAGTGCGAGGTTCAAGCAAACTGGTTCAAGAAAGATTAAGTTGCTACAGTGAACGCCACATACGCAATACAATGGCTCCCCACACAGACCCCAGGGAAACAATCGCCCACGAAACATTAGGGACAGAGGTGGTGCATTGGCAAGGTAAATGTTATCTATCTACTTAAGACACATCCTGAATTAAAAGATTTAACGTAGCACCAGCTCGTCATGCGAGATGATTTTGGTCCTCCCTCACATTTCAACCGTCATTTATGCATTTAGCTGATAAACAAGACAGTACAAATTTAGGAATCTTTAAATAAACTTCTTGAAAAGTCTTATTTATTCTCCAATTATTAAATACCATCTCGGTATTATCGAATATTCGGATGTACGAACATAGAAGTATTTGAATAGACGTTGACATCCCTAGACACTAACATTGATGGAATTATGAAATAATTATCAGATCTATACCCTTAACAGTAATAGTTTGAGTAACTCCAGACGCCTCTTGCGGGTTTCATAAATAGTGAAGTCTGCTTTTTGAGTCCACACAAGTCTATTCCATAAACGTATGTTGAACGAACCAATGTATAAATATGCCAGGTCTTTAAATCGCCAATGTTTCATGTTTAATTTTGCAGTTATTGATTTAATCTAAAATCAAGTCAAACTAAAATACCCATCTCCAATTCCCACTCATTGACTCATTATAATCAAAACACAAAAGTGCACAGGCCGGTACCACTCGTCTCTGTAGCTAAGCTGGCAACTCGTTGCATACAAGTTTCCGTTTTGTAACTAGACAGTTTTAAAGTATTTGTAAATAGGTAAGATGGTTTGCATGGAATATGAAACAAAACTAAAACATAAGACAGAAATGCGAAAAAGAATAAAAAATTATTGAAAAATAGTAAACATTTTTTCCAAGAGATCTTCAATCTGACTTGTCCTAGAAATGCTAGATTTTCAAACCGAAATAAAGAAAAATGATGTTGAGTTATCTTGTTGTAGGGCCACACCAACTTATTATTTTGTTCTTCTGATTTTCCCCCAAATAATGGGGCGAGTGCGAGCGAAAAAATATTAAATATATTTTTTCAGACAGTCTTTTATTCGAGCGAGCGAAAAAGAAATGTATATTATGATATCAGTATGAAGCTTGAAAAGGGTAATAGAAACTATACAACAGGATAACCACAACAACTGACTAGATATCATGATTTGATAATTAAGTGCCAACATTTTAAAGTAAGGAAACATGATAGACAGACGCGACAAATGACAATATAAAGGTAAATTTTATAGAATTTGTTATGCCTGTATATACGTTTGAAACTAATTAGCCTTTGCGTATGTATGTTATAAATGTGTTTAAGAAAACGATGGGGCGGAGCGAGCAAAATATGTATCAGTATTTTTTTACTTCTCAAAATTTCACAGACGGTAGGTCTTTATTTATCATTTTATTTTTCTTATATTGCTCAAAATTTCACTGACAGTGCTTTTTTCTCCAATTCTATCCATTTATTGAGTAACAAAAACATTGAGCAATGCTGGCTGCAAACTTAAAACTAGACATCAGTGAGCCACCCACTTAGACTTGAATGTTACCATGAGATGCACAACTAGTTTCTGTTAATGGGTCATAACTCCTTAATGCCTTGGTGGACATGCCTCAAATATGGCTTACATAATCTACACTTCTGATAGCTTCTGTTTGCCACGTTACATTTCCTTGAAAACTGATTAAGAATTTCTCGTTGTGTGTTCTAAATTCTTGTTGTGTAGCTATTCTTCCATGCTATCCTAGATTAATGCATTTTCCCAATCAAGACGTTTATAACGAAGCATCGAAGCGTACACATATGTGTTGATCAGAATTATAGAATCTTGAACTTTGCTTGATTATAAATGCGATCGAATATTACAAAATTTTAACCGAACAAACTGTTGCTACAGGTCTGCAAGACAGTCTACCGACACGATAATGCGGTAGTCGCTGGGAACATGTTCTTCCATTTGCGGAAGATAATAAACAAACAAAACCCCGACAAATTACATACGGAATTCACTTTTTTTCGTACCGGGAAATTTCAACCCATTTTCAAATCCTGATAATTTGGTGCGGGAAATCCGACGAACGTGAGATCATTTGGTGTGGCCTAGTGGGGTATTTTCCAATTAATTTTCCAAGCACAGAGTGAGAGGTACAAAGAAAGATAACACCGATAATTCGTAGTCGTGCTCAACGAGACCATATCTACGATAAACCCAAAACTGTAAACAAACTCATATTGTATTAATACATTGCTTTAAACCCATATGAACTCCACAGAAACAGCTAATTAGTTCACAAACCACTTTAGCAGGTCACCTTTTCAATATTTCATTTTATTGAAACGTTTATGATATTATCAAGGTCGGTAAAGTTTGGAACTACTTTTCGCGTAGTAATTAGGACGATAAGGATGTTTTTGACATGTTACCGGCTTTCAGTCTGTTTTGGAGGCTTAGTTGGTCTTTGATCTGTGCTTACCATAAAGCGACTAAATGTGAGGTACTAAATCTCAGTACTTTACTGGCAGTTCCAAGGAGCTGTATGATTGTTATTTCTGTTTGTGTTTTAGATTTATGTTAAATTTCTCTTTCCCCATGTGCAATTTCACTTGATTTTCATTTGAATCGAAAATCGGATCAAATATGTAATGTATTGTTTATCAGACTGTTTGAATACCATAGACATAAACATTCTCCCACTTTCGGCCCGTGGCCACTGGCTTGATTAACATGCCTGTTGTGTATTTCATCTATTGAATCCCTTTCCTCATGCGTTGTCCCCTAAATTCTCCATGATTGTTTTTGAGTCAATTCACATGTGTGTTTTTGTTGGAACGTCCGTCCTTCCGTCCGTCATAAAATCTTGTGTCACTCATATCTCTAGAAGAATATGAGCCAGAGTCATAAAACTGTACAGAAATGTTCACCAGTCTAAGTAGTTGTGCACCTGTGGTTTCATGTTTGGTTGTGTCCAGTAAGTGCAGAGTTATGTCCATTGACTAAGTTAAACTATAGCCTACAGAATATGCAATCTTGTGTCACTTATATCTCCAAAAGTATATGAGCCAGAGTCATAAAACTTTACTAGAATGTTAACGGGCATGTTTAGTTGTGCACCTGGGGTTTCATGTTTGGCTATGGCCAGTAAATGCACAGTTATGGCCCTTGGCTAAGTTAAAACATAGCCTACATAGTATGCAATCTTGCGTCACTCATATCTCCAAAAATATATGAGCCAGTGACATAAGACTTTACATGAATGTTCACCAACCTGTATAGTTGTGCACCTGGGGTTTCATGTATTCTATTATTCCGCCGAGTTGTTAGAATTCGAAATCTATATAAACGACACAAATGATCGGGAAGCAACATTCTTACAAGTTACAGTTTGTAAGAGAAATTTAAGTGTAACAAGTATGTTGAATTGATATCATCAACCAGTGTGTTAAGTGTTTTTTTAAGTTAGATACCAACTTGATGGCCGCCTTTAATTTGAATTTGTTTTGAAGTGAACATGCTCTTATATAGTATAGCATACATACTATTAGATACATAATGTTCAAAACGATAAATATTGTTAAAGTCGCAACGAGAATCGATACAAATTATCAATGGCTGGCTAAGTTTGGTTCGTTTAAGCAATTGAACTCATTTTTCAAACAATAACGACAAAAGACAAAATTCGTATCTCCGTTCCTTTATATGTTTGAAAATCAAGAGTAACAATTTGAACATTTAATTGATTTTCCGTGTTATTTACGGAGACAAATATCCGTACAAACGGCTAAACTGATATTGATCAATTTCGTTTAGCGTTTTGATAAATTGATACTTTAATGGCAATATTTAAAGATTTTTTTACCCAATTAATCAAACAAGTTCGACAGATAAGGAAAACGAACCTCTAGAGACATAAAATGCAATTTTTACGCAAGGACACAGTAATAACGAGTATCTAAAATGAATATAAAAGTCTCACAGGGAATATTACATGTACATACAAAACACGTAATCAATTAAAAATACAATATGTCAAAAGTCATAGACATGATGGGTGAAACTAGGAGTACTGCCTTGTGTATAAAAACCACGGTTGTTACATCTGGTTTAAGGGAAGCACCCAACCAATAATTCATACTGTGTAATCAATTCAATCCTGCTGGACAACACCCCCGGCTAGAGACGGCGACCACAAGATAATGCATGTAACGCGAACCAATATTATAGCCATATCCACTTTTGTCTACAATATTCAACTCGATTCAAAACAAATTAATTTTTGCATGTTCATTACCTCTTATTCGACGCGGTTAATACGTTACGTCAAACGCTATATTATAGGCGGTTAGCTGCGAATTAAAGGAAAACAACGTTTTTCATTATCTTAGTTTACGCCTTTAAAACATAATTGATGTTTCACAAGCTCAAATATAATCTAAAACAATAGATCGCCGTAATTGTTTATGAGATGACAAATGTTAAATTGGTACCACCGTAATCAACATGTTGACTATTCTAACAAGACATGCACGCCATTGCTAAATAAATATGATTCAATGATTCAAAAATTCATTCTTATTTCATTTTATCTATTTAAAACTTTTCTATTTTGAACATTTTAACATTGTTACACCAATATTCAAAAAAATAATATCACATTGTGATTGTTTTTTAAATAAACAGCATTTTATCCATACCCCACCCATCTGAAAATACAGGACGACAAGGGAGACAACGCCAAATTTCCAAAGAATATTTGTCTTTCCTTTCTGAAAAAATCAGTTTAATATATTCCAAGAAGAAAACACCAAAGAAATATATCGTGATTTCGAACCATGAACAATTTAGAAATATAACCCCGTCCAAGTTTGACCTTCTCTCTACCACTTTACACGTAAACAATAATCAGGAACCTATCACAAACAGCAAAGCAAACTTTTGCAAGGTAGAATAAAATTGTGAAGTCCATTAATTAAAATTATATATATACACGTTCTTACAAGTCAAATTGAAAAAATCCACACACAACACGTCATCGTAATTATAGCAATTGTGCAAAAGTGATGCGCATAAGCTATTGTGAAAACGCGTCGAAGACATCTCTTTTCATTTGAACGTTTATGGACATGCGATACCAAAAACACGAGCCTTATATACTGGATTTTAAAGGAGACTAGGCTGTTTTTTTGTCAACTTGTATATCAGCCATTGGCGTAAACACGTATTTTGGTCCAAGCAGCTGCTATTATGCAATTTAGCGAAAGGCTTCTTTAATCAGGTGATGGATCTTTCTCTTTATCGTCTTTTATTTCTTCCAACCATGTGTGAGGTTTGTTTGCATCCGATGCTATCACAGACGCATTTGTTATTCTTCTTAATAATTGATATACACAGTATGCTTCCGTGTTCCAGACGCTTCCCATTTCATTCTCCTGTCGACCCCTAGCTAAGTAAATGATCAGCAGGCATGTATTTCGATAACACAGCTGAAGATGGCGTTGCAACCCACAGAGGCAAACACTTTCTTAGCCATTTATGTTCCCATAGAGTAAGCGGAGACAACAAAAATTACCGTAATACAAGTAATACAAGTAATACAAGTAATGCAAGTAATGCAAGTAATGCAAGTAATGCAAGTAATACAAGTAATACAAGTAATACAAGTAATACAAGTAATTTCATATTAAATCTAGTGTTCTCCAAGGTAAACCACTTCATCCCGGGTTGTTCCTGCGTCATCGACATATACAGGGTCAAGGTCGAACACGTATACTTTTTCACCGGTTTATTTAACAAGACCATTACCGTTCAATGTCGAGTACCAGGTTCAAGGTTGAATACCAGGTTCAAGGTCGAATCCAGGTTCAAGGTAAAAGAAGCGTTTCATCGTGTATATAAGGAACACATTTTAGCATTGCTTTCACAGCTCGAGTTTACAGAAGAAACCTTAAACTATTTTAAAGAAAACGGATTACAAACTGTTCAGTGGTCACCTGTTTTACATCAGATCCAAGCTAAATTGGATGAAAAACTAATACTTGTGGTGAAAAGTGGAACTTTACAACTAAAACTCAGTGTTGAATAAAACCAATAACTGTGCGACTTATAAGAGAGTATTCTTATGCTGAAATCCTTCCTCGATGGACAGTGAACGTCATGGAAATTACTGACAGTGTAACAAAGACGATTTTCGTAAAACTTGTAGCTTTTTCTTTTACACTGTCAGTAATTTCCATGACAACGAATTATATGAGTTTTAGTTTTATATTTTAGTTCGTGCGCGAACTATATGCGGCGCGGCCTATTTGTGGCACTACACAGCACTCGTAACATCTTGGCAATTTGTTATGTTGCACAACAAATCTTAAACTTTAGATTGCTTGCTTTAGATTTCGCCGTCGATATTTTTTTCAAGATTTTTCTATTATTGACATCATTCCACCACAGTTGTGCCACCGTTAATACGAATAAGAGGTGCTGCAGGTACCAACCATCACCACGTTTTGCAAATTGTAAGTGGAAATGAAATTAGTTGCATTCGATTTGCCTATCACTTGCTTTTATGCCCCTCATCTCATTATTTTAATGAAGACTGGGACCGATTAAACGCTTGCAAGTTAACAAAACAACGAAAAAGGGAATGCACTAATACAATTGATCCAGTGCCGCAATATCGCGGACTCTTCATGAGAATAGAATAACAAAAATTACTTATCATGAATTCCAGTTATTTGTTTGCAAATTTGTTTCATCTTGATGCCATACAATCAATTTAACAAGTGTACAAAGTTCATTTCAATATAATAAATTATATAGAATTATATAAATGTCTATACAGGTGCATGCTACAATCATCTCCATTCATTCTTATTGTTTCATCATGTCATCGGGAAAACGAGAAAAAATCAGCTCAAATGTAAGGTCAGCCGAATATCTATGTTTGACAAATCGAAATATCGTATGTATGGTACTGGTGTACCGAAGATGTTTGCTGTTCTTCAGTAGCTATTAATGCATGTCACGTAGATCACGATGCGTGCTTCAGCTAACTATGCCATAAATCAACATTTGAGGGCAATCAGATATCTATATAAGGATATAAAACTGAGGTAAATAAAAGTGCTTCAAATTGGTGCAAATTGTTTGTTTTACATAAGATAAAATAATGATAATGTTCCCAACGTCTGTACTTCTTGTATGGATGTTTCAAAGTTACGTGACAGGTTCATATTAAGGCATTGAATCTGCGGATTATGAATTTATTCTAGCATTTTAAGGTAATAAATGTCTAGGCAATTCAATCGTTGATATTTTATTCTATTAGATGCAGACGACAATTTAGAACTATTTATAGTTCCCTTTTTTGTTCAGTTTTTAATTTGCCAACCTGACATAAATTGTAGAGACACTATAGTGCAAAAGACGCGGGTATCAATCAACTGGGCATTAAAAGTGTACCAGGAAGAGAACTGTACATAACTGTTGAGGATATCAGGCACTCACATATGTTGGATTGTTGTTTTCCCCAAGGTATGTGTGGGGAGGCACTTGTCTTATGTATGTTCCGTTCCTTGTAGCATCTCACGTTTTTTCCAGAACCCCGAATTGTTGGCGGTTTTGAGTATTTGGTATAATTGAAACCGTCTTTCCAGGCTTTTTCTATCTGTACTACTTAAATAAAATGCAATCCCATATCCCCGTATGTAATTATTCTCTACAGGAGAGAAATTTTAAAGTTGTTCTTCTCAAAAAGACGAAAAACAAGTATAGATTTCTGGAAATAATGGGACGAAATTACGTAGACATTTTCTTTTGCTTCATCAGATGCCAATATGTTTACCATGGTGATTTAATGTTTGGTATTACCCGGTGCTTTTCTAGCGTCATTTCGCAGGTTTCCAATTTCCATCACATTGGCTGCAGGCTAACTGTCATGGAAGTTGCCGAGACTATAGTGTAGACACCCAAATAATGAGACCATCTCAAAATTAAGACCCTACTTCTCAAGTCACTTGTCACTAGATTTTTCTCTATTCAACCTAAATTATAGGATCTTTTTGAGGTTTTGATGTACATTTATTTCTACTTATGATCTTTATATCATTCTTACCCATTTAATTATACTTTAGTTACTCTTTGATAATGATTGAATAATAAATCTCACATTCAGTACATCAGCGGAATGAATTCGCTCCGAAATGATGCAAACATTTACAGAGCAAAGTACTATGTCTTTATGAAAACAGTTGTTCCGTATTACCTTTCGGTGTTCTAATTGATTAAATACACACAATATATCTTTACTGAAGGACAACGTCATAGATCACAGGGAACCAAGGTATGTTCAAAGCAAAGAATGCATGGCGGTTTTTGAAATCAATCGGCGAGTTGTCTCTGTTCTTCACTGAATAGAAAATGAAACGGACATACCATAGGGCGTTGTCGTAATTTAAATTCCTGTTTTTTTGGTATCTTAACTGTCATTGTCAAATTCAAGCGAAAACATCTATGTTTCTGTATGTCAGTTTATAGAGTTAACTACACAAATGTCCTTGTTATTTTACCCGCTTCAAGTAATTAAACCAGTCCTGAGAAAAACGATTAATATTTGTCCGTCTGGAGAAAGTCAGTTCTTTACATACATGTATACATACTCGTATATATGTACAATGCGAGGAGGTTATGTAAATTCATTCATAGCTTTTATTTATGCCCTAGTGATTCGCCCTCTGGTTACAAACTATATTATCGTTGCTAATGGTAAAGTCTTTTTCCGTGTTTGTAAAACATGATTTCACAAAGCAAATGCTTTCATTCTGCTCATAGTTTGTCAATGGATATCAAAATTACCAAGTGAACAGCTGTACTGATTATGGTGATAAGTCAAGGGCCATAACTGTGCATTTACTGGGCACAGCTCATATACTTTTGGAGATATAAGTGACACAAGATTGCATACTCTGTAGGCTATGTTTTAACTAAGTCAAGGGCCATAACTTTTCACTTACTGGGCACAACCAAACATGAAACCCCAGGTGCAAAACTTCACATGCTGGACAGACGGACAAGGGCAAATCTATATGCCCCCCCCCCTTTTTCACTGACGATAGATGTCAAAATTTAATTGTCATTTTGTTGCTAACACTAATACGTTTTCAAATTAAATTCATGATTTTCCAAGAAAATTGTGTTTCGGCATCGATACCGAAGCTACATCGTGCCCTCGAGATACTACAATGGGTGTAGTATACGTCTGCTAGTTATTTCGCTCGTCACAATTGCCTTCCACCATTTAAATATATCATCACTTACTGACAAGTAAAAGAAACATGTAGCGTAGTAAGTCTAATATTCTGTCTACCAATTTACAAGGTCTACATAACTTCCCGATAGCATAGTTGACTATTTCAGCTGGATAATTATTATCTTAAATCATTAAATTATTATGTTGATCCATAAATTTTGTAAATGAATATTTAAGAGAATGCATGCCAAGCTCAAGAAAGTCCATCATCTAAGGCAATCATTTGTCATGTAATTTAAACGAATAACTGACTAATTTAAAATCTCGAGTGTATGAAAAATGCACTCTTTGTTTGAAAACGGATTATATATTTGACAGAAGCTTGTATGAGTACACGGCATAATGGTTTAAACAAACACTACGACGTATGTGTTTAAAACATTATAGAAATAGGACAATGAATCGTATCGTTTAAACTTTTGGGACTTTTTAAGAGACTAGCTTCAAATGTCTCTCGCTTAATGAATGATGAATGTAGTGAACGAAAGTAGTTTCAAGATATTTCCGTAAATGGTGAAGTGTTGAATGAGATGCGCTTCTTTACCGTATCATCACTGGCTGCGGCTGTTTGATCCAGAAACAGTCTTCCGTGCGAAAGAGATCGTCCTATTCAGTTTATATTCATGTTATTTCCGTCAATCTATGGTATGTTCAAAACCTCGTAATGTTCATAATTCGACACAAAAAATTATTTTTACCAAGTGAGCAGCGGACTTGATATGTTCACGAGTGGCTTAACCAAGTGAAAATTTAAGTCAGATGTGCACGTGGTTTCAAGAGTATTACCTAGACTTTGTGCGCCTTTATCGAAGTAGACAGGTCCAATTATTATATATTAATTTTACTATATTGTAATTTATCTTTAATTTAGACACGATATGACTGCGTAGTATCGTTTTAATGCACATTTCCTCTGAAAGGCCATTGGACAATGCAGCAGCAGTAATGTGTTTTTGTACATTTAATTTTGCGCGTTATTACATTTTGTTGAACATCTTTGATCATTGTGTTCGGCTTGATTATTATTGTATAATTTAAGTATAATTACTCCTTAAATAAGATTTATTTCGATGACGTTAAACAAACAAAAAACGAACACACAATGTATTGAATTGATCCTATTAATGTGTGTTCGTGTTATAACTGAATAACAACAATATCTTTGCATATTTCATATTTGCACCGATAATCTTTTTAAAGATATTTATTGTTACATCATTATTCTTCTCTCGTGCTGTGGTTGATGAATGATGAAAACAAAAAGGCGAAAAGAAAATTAAATCGGACTATCCTCTACAGAGTTATTGACCTTAAATGGATTTCAAAAGCATATTTGTCTGACGTTTAAAATCGGTTCATATTCACAAGAAGCATATCATGGAAAAGGTCTCAATGACACAAACAGAATAGTGCTTAAAATGTTGAACAATGATGTTAAACACAATACAATAAACAATCAAAGCGCTGAACGCACTGGAGTTGTTCGGTATTCACAGAAAGTGCAAGGTAACGTCTGGTCATTTTGTTCAAGTGAAATTCGATATTAGGGCGAAGCGATTTACTCGAAGATGCTCATTTAAATTAATTGAATTTACACAATGCATTTTAGTATAGAAATACAAAGCCATTGTGAGCATTTAACGATAATCAAAGCATGGGAGGTGCTGAGAGCGAGGGGCTCACTGAAGATCACAGATGTCACTTGGACATAGATTTAGCGATCACAAATAGCCTATCACGAACACTTTGTTATGTCAGTATATTGAATAATATAGGATTTGTTTACATAAGATTGTATACACATAATTGTTAAAGACAGTCAGAAGGATTGATGGGGAAGAAGTAAACAGTTCTGTTAGTTAAAGAATAACCTCAATATTAAGACCACCATTCGGACTCATGAAAAACGGTCTTCTTATTGAGGTGATTTTAATATTGAGGTTGAATAAAGAGCAAAACATTGAGTTGGTCTCATTTATTTAGGTAATCTTTAAGTGAGGTTTGAGCTAACTAACGTAGTTCTGAAAGGAGACAAAGGGACTAAAAAAAATTGATGGATGCACAGTAAATTTATGTCTTGTACATCTACAAATCATGTTTCATGGTACAAATGTACTTGTATTACCAAAGTTCATTGCAATCCTTTGTTCTCTTAGCAACACGAACTACATATGTTATACATTGGACAGACAAACCAATCAACAGGGTGATTCTAGTATTCACCTTGATAAACATTGTTTGAGGGCGTATAAATACAAGGCATAACAGACTACTAAGACCATTATTTTGTAAAACTTATTTAATTATACTGTTTAACTATTTAGTAAAACAGTCATCAAGAGTTAAAAGCTTGACTCTACAATTTATGTAAAAGAAGTATGCATAAACTAACCAGTCTCACAGAAAGAAAAATGCTCAGCAACTTAAGTGAGCAACATCGCTCCACTTTCTTTCAAAACTTTATTAGTTTCTAGAAAATTAGTTTTCAATATAATAAGTTGAATAATTTCATGTAAGTGTGTACTTATCAATGAAAAGTATGTGCAAATGCAGTATCTGCAGTTTTGAATGAATCATAGACCAATAAAAAATCTAACAGCTAATTACAGATAATAAAGACAAACTCAAGTTTAGTATAAAAAGTTTTCGAACACAATCAGCCGCTATACACAGACACACACAATAGACAATTCCCAATGACATAAGCTCTCTGGCCAAGTCAAAAATCAGCATCGAGTAGCAGTAACGCCATTGCCATGGTACAAAAGGGACAAAATTGGTCCATATATCGCACAGTGTCTGCCCCAGCTGGCGCTTAAAATAACTATTGCACCATAAATATACAGCTAACTTCGTGAATTTCTTATTTCCAAACTGTCATGCAGTCGACTAAGAATATTCAGCGTTATATTATTTTAGAAATAGATATTGACGAAAGATCTATAACGAGCACCATTTACTATTTTGACACGGGCCGGTAATTAACTTATTTACCAAAAGGATTTGACTTTCCCCTGAAATTCATTTCCTTTTAGATACAAATTAGTTGACGTCAGTAACTCTTTTTGCTGGGAAAATGGTATTCAATGATTTTTTATATTTGTTTACAGGAATTAGGGTTGAACATTGTAGTGCAGTATTGGTTCATATACTAAATGGGTTTGTTTTTGTGCAAATAATGGTTGTCATTAATATGAATCTTCTTGATGCTATATATATTCTAAGTAATATTGAAGTTGTAGGTACGTCGATGTTGCTTTACGAAACTTCCCAAAATATGTCAGACTAAATGTGGACTTAATTAAATGTACTGACATTGGATTTCACAAGCAGCTATGTGACTCCCGATTTATTGTTTGACCGAAAGCTGCAACGTCTTCATGGCGTTGATCATTTCGACCTCGGGATACTGTAGCATTTACTGTTCAAACGAATCAAACTGTGTGGAACTGCATCTACCTACATTAGTCATGTCATGTTCTGTACACATGATGTGCATACATTATCTTGGGCGGTTGTGAATCATTATGAAGAGAATTCTTCGATTTGTCATGTAAATTCTAAATATTCGAATTCTGACTTGATGCAGTAGGGGATGCAGGAGGGAATTACACAAATGACAAAATTCAAGTTTTAGTCATGTACACGAGTCAAATGTTTAAGTACACCATTTTAGAACAAGAAATAATCAAAGCAAACTTCATCGCGGAATGTGTTTAACTATTAAACATCGTCCGAATTACTAAAAATGTTTTAAAAGTTAAAAGTGAATCGTTGATAACTGTTACTTTTATATAGAAATGAAATTAATCGCTCCTGGTTGATATATTGTTCTTCGATTTCAGAAGTCAGTTAGCTAAATAACAAAATGAATCTTGCTTCGAATATTGCGTTCAGTATGCGTTTTCCGCTTCTTTCCTAGTCATTAGCTCGTTTCCAGCAATTATGTGCAGGTTTGAAATCATGAAGTATTTCTGTAGCACTTAACTCGCTTGTGATATCAATGGGCAATAACTCCAGAGTGACAAAACGATCTGACTGATTATTCGACTTGGTCGAGATATTGTGCTAAAAAACATTTATAGCAAATTTGGTAATGATTGGATTAGAACTGTCTAAGTCAGAGAGTGCACAAAGCCAATTTGGTCAAATTTTGGAAAATCAAAGCCATAACACAAGAGAGACTGGGGTATGCCGGTTTGTTATCAACATTCGGCGAGATATTGTATGGGTTAGAAGACTTTAGTGTCTAAGTTAGAGAGCGGACAATACTAATTTGGTCATTTTTCTGTGTAAATTGGTAAGATGGTTTCATGGAAATATGAAACAAAACTAAAACATAAGACAGAAAAAGAAATGAATATTATGATATCAGTATGAAACTATACAACAGGATAACCACAAAAACTGACTAGATATCATGATATGATAATTAAGTAAGGAAACATGATAGACAGACGCGACAAATGACAATATAAGGGTAAATTTTATAGAATTGCTTATGCCTGTGTATATACGTTTGAAACTAATTAGCCTTTGCGTATATATGTTATAAATGTGTTAAGTGTTTTACTGGCTTTAATAAAAGTCCATTTGGCCACACCAAATTGATCATTAGTTCTTCAGATTTTTTTAAGAAAACAAGCGAGCAAAATATGTATTTGTATTTTTCTTATATTTCTCAAAATTTCACTCACAGTGCTTTTTTCTCCAATTCTATCCATTTATTGAGTAACAAAAACATTGAGCAATGCTGGCTGCAAACTTAAAACTAGACATCAGTGAGCCTTCCACTTAGACTTGAATGTTACCATAAGATGTACAACTAGTTAATAGGTCATAACTCCTTTAATACTTTGGTTGAAATGCCTCAAAGATGGCTTACATAATCTACACATCTGATAGCTTCTGTTTGCCAAGTTACACTTCCTTGAAAACTGATTAAGTATTTCTTGCCTTTAACTAAATACATGTATGTTATTTCTGGACACAACCACTGACAGACAGGGTGATTCTGAACACTGTATATAGTAGTGGCAATTTTGAGAGGCATACAACAATTGGTTCCCGTTTTCAAAACGCAAAAAAGACTTTACAATTAAATATTCACAAACGTTACATAAAGCATATGGTAGTGATAGCTATACCAGTTGACAAAATTCGCTAAAACTAATTAGGAAGTTTTTAAAAAAAACATATTAACTCAAAATAGTTTTAAGATCTCTGCGTAGTATATAATTAAATGATACATTTTTATCGTCTAGACACTAACTCTCAAATGTATTGTTTGATATAACACATGATTCTGTAAACTATTCATATTTGAATTCATATGTTATATAAAGACAGAAGAAATTATTATTACAATACTTAACAAGATACAGACATGCAATTTTAATATTTTAATGGTGGCTATAAAAAGCACGTTGTGTTACTTTGTCTACCATGTTCACATAAATTTCCCCGAACATTTTAGAAAACGTTCTATGTCATATAATAGTAGAGTTCGGTATTGGCATTCTTATAATTGAATATGCTTACAGATTTTATTACATCTCGTAATAACGGATATGATTTTAAAATTTAACGTTTGAAGTTTTTTGTAACATTACTTTTTACTTTGCATATTAATTTTGTTTTCTATGAACAGTATTTCATGAGTTCTGCTATTATAAGAGAAGAGAATAAGTTGCTACAGGGATATCTACATTCATAAGACAGTGTCTCCCCACACGGACAATCCATAAAACATAAGGCAATTGAGGAGGCCCAAGGGTACATACGTAAGGGAACAGAGGCGCAAGGAATGGTCTGGCCGACCATAAGGAATAACTAGGAGAATCAAAAAGGACAAAATATGGGGGGATTTAATGGATGGAAAAGATCACAGGACAAGTCTAGACAGCTTGCAACAATAGGCCAAAAAACTGGGCAAAAAACAACATAAACACTATATAAAGGGAAGGAATTGCACAGGGGAAAGAGCCGCGGCCGTGGTCCAGTGGTTAGTGCGCTGGACTTGGAACCCGGTGATCCGGGTTCGATTTTCGGTCGCGGCAGGTCATACCCTTCCATGAAAATTTGACTAAAATGTCGATTTTCCTCCACATGTGGAGAAGTTGCCGGCTCCTTGTGGAAGGGTAAGTTAGTGCTGGTTAGAATTCAGTCCAGGTAAAACTGGTTAGGTGAACCGGCCGCCGTATATAACTGAAATATTGTTAAACCCGATGAAACAAACAAACACAGGGGAAAGGCAAATATAACACAAATTTAAAACACAAAAAGAAATAGTAACTATACAGCGAATTACATCATTTGAACTATCAGTAAAACACTGCGGGTTTAAATCGATTTAACAGCTAGCTAACCTCACACTTAGCCGCTAATACACGTCATATATTTCATTTTGATGTCCCCGGTATTCCAAGAATGGCAAAGGGACATAAAGTGTTACCCCTGTCCGTCCGTGTAAAATGGTACCCGATCAATAAAAAGGATGAATTGAATCAATTCATTTAGGACCCATATAAGCATAGGATAATAAGATACAGGTTTAGTTTGATTTCTGTTACAAAGTTACCAATTTTGAAGAAGGTATGTCCCTTTTTCGACTTTAGGGCCCATAGCGGGGGCATCCGTGTCGTATTGACACATCTAGTTTTAAATATAAATCCTATGCAGTTTGGCTTGGCTCTTTTCTGATTCTGTATTTTTGGCAGTTATTAGCATTAGTTTTATTGATAATATGACTGATACTCCAGTCCCTGAGGACGTCCCGTGTGCAAAAAAGGTCCACGGATAAGTTTTATATCAATGTAAAGCTGAATGTTTGAAGTTTCCAAAAAAATTGGGTAGACACGTGACATCATGGTACGTTTTGAGAAATCCAAGATGGCGGCCAAGATGGCCGCCAGATATTTGAAAAAACACCGATTTCTTGAGTTGCGGGTGAAATATGTATGGAAACGAATATCTTTCTTCGTAAATTATAATTAACAATCACTGGGATTGTTGGATATTGTAAAAATATGCCAATTGTTGAACATATTCTATGTTTTATGGATTTTTATTAATAGACATATTTATTTTAGTTTTGAATTCCCTATCACTAATATATTAGAATTGTTTAATTATTAACTACATTATCGAGTTGACCTTACTAGTACTTTGCATTATTAATTTGAAATTTTAGGGTTATTTCACATTCTTATGTTACTAGTTTAGTTTAGTTACTGGGAGCAAGGTCAGACTGAGGCTGCTTGCTCCTTCGTGCTGGATTAGTTACAGTGTCTGTTCTTATGTGCGTGATGGTTGGTTGCTTTTAATGATTAGATACTGCATTCTTAGTCAATTCATGTATATATGTTGGAAATCAAGGACTGTATAGCAATTAAGTGTGAAGTTAGCTAGCTGTTAAATCGATTTAAATCCCAGTGTTTTGCTGACAGTTCCAAGGCTGTAATTCGCTATATGGTTGTTGTTTCTGTTTGTGTTTTGAATGTGTTTTGTATTTCCCTTTCCCTGTGCAATTCTGTTACTTTATATAGTGTTCAGATTGTTTCCTGCCCATGTTTGGCCTATTGCGGCAAGTTGTCTTGACTTGTCCTGTGATCTTTTTCATCCATTAATCCCCCCCTCCCTTCACTGTCCACTTTGGTTCTCCTAGTTATTACTTGTGGTCTGCCGGGTCATTCCTTGTGCCTCTGTTCCTTAATATGTGTACCGTTTGACCTCCTTAAGTGCCTTATGTTTTGTGGATTGTTTTTCCAGCGGTCTGCGTGGGGAGGCACTGTCTTTGTGTATGTGGCGTTCCCTGTAGTTACGTTTTCTCTCTGTCTGATTCTATTTATAAGATTGTCATCTTATATTAATAGATAATTTATTTCAGCTAATATGTGTCATGTTTAATAAAAAAACTTTTGAACTATAATTAAAATTTCGGATACAGTGACGTAATACCAAAACAATGATGTTTAGATTTTCATGTAACTCGAAAAGTGAAAGGTTGTGCAACTATTGTCTATAGTAGTAACAATTTGAGAGGCATACAACAATTTGTTCTCGTTTTCAAAGCACGAAAAAGACTGAAAGCCGGTAACATGTCAAAAACGTCCACATCGGCCTAATTACTACGCAAACAAAATAGTTCTAAAGTTCACCGAACGAAATAATATCATAAACGTTTCAATAAATTGAAATGTTGAAAAGGTGACCTGCTTAAGTGGTTTGTGAACTAATTATCTGTTTCTGTGGAGTTCAGATGTGGTTTAAAGCAATGTATTAATACGCACGAGTTTGTTTGGTGTCAGCCCAGTGCTTTTTCGCCCTCTTTATTATATAGTAAAACTACAAGATTTGCACTGGAATTGTGAACTCTTATAATTGAATATGCTTACAGATTTTATAACATCTCGTAAGGAAGACTTTTCTATCTACAATGCGATTTACATTTTATGACGTCATTTGACAATACCAAGTAAACTTTTCTTAATATTCGTTGGGTGCAGTCGTGTTTTTGTGTTTTATTTTCTTATTAGACATTTCTTTTAGTTATAAATTCCATTTCCCTATCAATAATATCTAAGAATTTTTATTAGTAAACACATTATCAAGTTGACTTTATTTTAATTTGACATTTTAAGGTTACTTCTATTCTGAAGTTACTATTTTAGTTACGGGGAACAAGGTCAGTATAAGGCTGCTTGTTCCTTCGTGCTCGATTAGTTACTGTATATGTCTGTTGATATGTACGTGATGGTTGGTTTATTTTAATGATTAGTTACTGCCTACTTAGTCAATTTATGTATATATGTTGGAAATCAATGACCATATAGCGATAAGGTGTGAGGTTAGTTAAATCGATTTAAACCCCCAGTATTTTTTACTGACAGTTCCAAGGCTGTAATTCGCTATATGATTGTTGTTTCTGTTTGTGTTATGAATGTTTTATGTTTTCCCTTTCCCCTATGTAATTCTGTCACTTTATACAGTGTTCAGAGTGTTTCCTGCCCTATTGTGGCCAGTTGTCTTGAATTGTCATGTGAGCTTTTCCATCCATTAATTCCCCCCTCCCCCTCCTCTACTGTCCACAGAATTATTCCTGTTGGGCCGTTTCTTGTGCCTCTGTTCCTTAATATGTGTACCGTTTGACCTCCTTAGGTGCGTTATGTTTTGTGGATTGTTGTTTTTCCTGAGGTCTGCGTGGGGAGGCATTGTCTTGTGTATGTGGCGTTCCCCGTAGTTACGTATTCTCTCTGTTCCACAATATGGCCCCAGCTATTTCCAAAATCTAGTCTTCAAATACAACAACACTAGCACAGTAAGTCCACACCAAGAAAACTTTTCTGCTGTCATTCAATGTATACAGTATCTGTCAAAATGTGCAATGCACAACAGCCGACACCGTTTACAGTTCTGGATTTATCGTAGATATGGTCTCGTTAATTAATTGGAAAATACCCCACTACAACAAGATAACTCATAACCTATGGGCAAGCTAGTGATATCATAACTTTATGCCTGGGCATACTGATTTTACTGTGCGTGCTGATAAAATTTGATATGTCATTTTATAATTAAATATCCACAAACTTTACATAAAGGGTCTGATATCTTTGTATTTAATTTATTTACAATCGTGACAAAAATTTCACTTGTTTTACAATTTTAAGGTTCTACCATTATTACTGACCATTTTTCTTTATTTCGGTTTGAAAATCTAGCATTTCTAGAACAAGTCGAATTGAAGATCTTTTGGAAAAAATGTTCACTATTTTTCAATAAACTTTTATTCTTTTTCGCATTTCTGTCTTATGTTTTAGTTTTGTTCCATATTCCATGCAACCCATCTTACCTATTAACACAAACTTTGATATTATAAAATTGTCTAGTTACAAAACGGAAACTTGTATGCAACGAGTTGCCAGCTTGGCTACAGAGACGAGTGGTACCGTCCCACAGCACGTTTGTGCTTTGATTAGCAAGGGGCTCGTTGCGAAATCCCAAGTATTTCATTCTGAACCGCATACTCCTGGAGAAAGTAGTATCTGTCTAACAAAAATAGCGGTAAGCATTTGCGATATCAGCTTTAAAACGGATTTGAGCTGACTTCACTTACGCAAAAGAAAGAACCCCAAAGAAATCAGTAGGTAGAGAAACGAAAACGGTGCAACATATAAATATATCCAACGATAATTATACGTATATTGAAATCATGGGAAATGCAATTTTCCGTCATCGTTCCGTTGAATATCGACGATTTACGGAAACATGTTTCTTGTTGTATTGTCATCCTGTCTGTAGGTCGGTCGATTGATTGGTTCTGTCAAATATACAACATAATTATGTAGTTTGTGTAGCACCTTATTCTCTCTCTTTTTTTGACTACTTCTTCAGTTTTCAATGGATTACAATGCAGTTTGCTACCATGATACATGATTTGTACACGTGGAAGACTCAAATTTGCTATGCATCCATCAAAATATTTTAGAATTCTGGCCCTTTGAACTGTAAAATAAAGTAGTCTCGTTTAGAACACATGTAGCAAAATACTTTTGTTTTCTATGGATTGCATTGAAACATGGCATATAATCAACATTAAGGTGCTGTTTACTTCTTCTTCATCCATTCTTCTGACTTTCTATACCAATTCTTTGTATATAATCTCGACTATTTTACTCCTATATTATTTAATATACTGACCTAACAAAGTGAAATAATAATTGTGATATATAAATCTATGTCAAAGTGACATCTGTGATCTGCAGTGAGTCCTTTGCTGTCAGCACTTTCAGTGCATTGATTGTTATTCTGTCCTACCTTGAATTGAAACTAATTGTCGACTTATTTTTCAGTTGATAAAAGGCCATCCTCGGTACCCAGGCTATTAATAACATATATGAAACCCTGGCAAAATTGGCTAGCGAAACTTCGTAATGCATGAATATCCGTTAGCATTTCTCCACTAATGAAATAGACGATAACAAAAAAGGAGGAATCTCCTGAGCTATCAATAAATTCGACAAATGGCAGCGACCGTTAAAGATTTGTTTCGGGATAATAAAAAATAAATCGTACCTAATGTTACGCAGTGAGCAGTGTTAATCAGTAGGGAAATATTTTTCAGCAACCTATATATTAAATTTTGTGTGTGTGTCAAGTGGTTGTATTTATCTGTGAGTCTTTTAATTATTCATGCGATTTTATAATCGGTTTGCCCAGTGTTTTATATATATTATGAATAAATTGGGTACCGATACTTACAAAACAGGTTTTATAATACTTTACTATGAAGAGAAAATTGTTAGTGGTAGGAGTCAATTTATAGTAAGTGCATAAGACTTATATCAAGCAATACATGTAATATTGCTAAAAAACCTGTTATTAAGGTGTTTACAATTTTTCTTCATTCGGCAATAGTGACATTGACTTGATCATATCAATATACAATCCCGTTTCCATAAGGCTTTCTACATACTAAGTTTAGTGACAAAAAGTCAATCCAAACTACGGTAATCTAGCGGAAACCATCTTCCCAACTGACCATGTTCTGATGACGCCCAAATACACCCAAGCTTAGTCACATAAACTACAAACACAATACGGTGACAATAGTAGAAAGAAGAAATTGCGACGGGGAACGCCAACATTACACAAGACAATGCCTCCCTACACAGACCTCCGGGAAAAAACAGTCCACAAAACACCAGAAATTGAGGTGTTGTGATTGTTAATACATTGGGCGCCTGGCTGACCATAAAGGAGGACAAACAGGGGGTTTAAATAACTTGAACACTATAGCAATTGAAGAAATGGGTAAAGGGGAATTAAACATCGTCTAACACATAAATAGAAATAATAACAGCGATTTACAGCCTTGGAAATGTCAGTTAAAATACTGGGGGTTTAAGTAGGCAGTAACTTATCATTAAAAGCAAGTAACCATTACCAACAACAAACACACTGTGTATGATCCAGCACGAATAAACAAGCAACCTCAGCCTGATAGGTCAATTAAGTTACTGAGCCGAAACGGTTGATTTAATTCTGCCCTAGTTACATTAAATAATATGAAAGTTAAAAAAAAATACAAAATCCTTCTATAATCTTCATAGGGATAGATTAATTAACAAATTTTCACTTACATTGTTTACAAAAGAAAACTGCCGGGGTTTTCCATTGATTAAGATGTTTCAGTGTAGCATAAAATATTTGTACCACTCATTTTCTACACCGACTGTGTCGGCATTTAGTTCCGTAACAGTGTCTGGATTTGATTCGCTATAAAACTGTTTCCTGAATTTGATTCACCGAGTTATCTGGTACATATGGTTATATTTGATTGATTTCCTTTCGAATTATCTTTTTTGTTTCCTAGTTGAGAATTTGAATACCTGATGTACTAGGTTGATTAGTGGACTGTATAGGCATATCATTCACTTTCCCACTTCTAGTGGCACCGGTATTTGCTTTCTGTGAGACATTGTCTATTGTATATGAAACACTCCAATACATCATATTGTGCGTTCAAACATACATGCTCCGTAATTGTTCAGGTCATCATGAACAAGTAATTTAAAGATATTTCTATCAGCAGCCGGAAGCATTGAAATAATGCGTCAGTTCTTATAACGGCAGCGGCTCAATGGCGTATTCTCAAACATCAAAAAGGGCTAAACTTAAATATATATACATGGCTCCAGAAAGATAGGGAATACTTAGGGCGTCCCCTTATTTATATTATATGGCGCATAGATACGATAAAAAATTATTTTATAATATGAGATTAGAAGAAAACAAGAAATATCTTTAAAAAAGATGGTCGGCGGAACTTGAAGTTTGCAAATTGGTTGCACTCTCTAGGTTAAATTTTGTTGTAGAACATGAAAAATGCCTAAATGTCATTCAATTACGATATACTACAAATACTCGGAGTACTGTAATCATTCGTAACTTCTTGGCGGAGCCAATAATGCCGAGGTGTTCCGAATTAGACGGCATTATAAATAACTCCATAGTGTGATCATAGACACACTATAGTCTGTTACAATATAGTTCAACATTACTTATTGCGTCAGTCGTGAACTCACACATCCATGTTAATAAACTTGTAACATAGCGATTTATTTGATTAAAAGAATATAAATGTTCGCGACTGGTACATAAAACCAAGAAAGTCTTACTCCATTGATACGCCGATTGACGCCTCGATCGTATCTCCATGCAGACCCCTTTAAACGCCTCTACCGTATCTCCATGCAGACCCCTTTTAACGCCTCTGACTTTCTGACCAAAATTTATTGACTTATTCTTATGAAAAGATCGCTCTTTCCTTAAGCTAAAGCATTAAAAAAATATTGGGTTACTGCATAAAGTTTTTGCATAAACTGCAGTTAAAACATCACAGGTAGCGATTGTGTAATTTCTTCACATACTCGTGGCAAGTTTCCAATAAATTTTCCGTAAGTACCGTAATTTTAACTTACCCTAATGCAAAGATTGTTAATAATAACAATAATAACAAGGCTACTGCTACTCACTGGATAAATCTTGAAATACACTATAGAAAATGTTAACAAATCTGCTTCAATGTTACAGCTATTTTTAAATTGAAGAGAAAATGCGCGAAATTGCCTTGGTGGTTAACGTAAGATTTAATAGGTTTACAGATAACTGAATATGTAATTAGCAAAACCACGTTAAGTACGGCTGCGCCGAAAAAACAGAAATCATCAGTGATATTGTACGGATAAAATGTGTGGCAATCAGATTGCAGTGTCTGGTGTTTCAGAGATTCGTAATCTGATATGACGACAACAGTTTAGATATGTTTCGTAATAACTGTTTTCTGTTCGTTTATGTCAAGTATATTCTATATTATGCCTCAAAGATGGATGTTATATATATATTATTTAAAACCTAATGGTCTACAGAGAATGGTCCACCAGTGAAGGGCAAACAGACAATAATTCGAAATTATTTTTCTGACACTCAACAGAAGTAGATTTCAAATGGCAAGTTTATCAATGTTTGTTGGACAGAGGCACGAGAACAATGAATATAGGATAACGAGTTTTGTGATATCAAAGAAAGCCTAATCAGACATAAAATAATACAACCATGTTATTACTAAAGGACTTGTATATTTACAAATGTAACAAAACAAACTATCGGTGGAAAGTTTGATCATTGCATCTTTGATCATTGTGTGTAAGTTGGGCTTGATTATTATTTGATGTAACAGTGAAATTGTCAGTTCAAACGTACAAAGCATGCATAAACAAAAATTATTCAAGTTAAAAATATAATTACTCATTAAATAAGGTTTTCTTCGATGATGTTATTTTTGCATCTAAAATACGTTCTTATATGTCCTTTCAGTGTTTGCACAAAACAAGTTATATACACGTATATACAAAGTCAAGAAGTCATTTACAAAAATGAAATAAATTTGTGATGACGATTGCACAATGAAAATGGAATGTAATAAGAGTTTTCTAAGGCTCCTGATTTACATGAATCAAAGGATGCATTACGACGTTATTAGCTATGACCAGTTATACTTGCAATGTAAACCAACTTAATACGTACTCAGTTGTTGTCAATATACAAAGGCCTGATCGCAGACAAAGCATGTTACTTAACAAGTTTCTTTTAACTACAGGGCTTATTAAAGCAATGCATATCTTTGGAATACGTCAAACTAAAATTGGTACGAAAAAAGTGCACACAAGTTGATCAAGAACATCTGTTTTCGCTACTACTAGAATTTGCAAACTTTGCGTTCTATTCCCCAGTTTGTCTTAATTATACTAAGTGGCTCAAGGATTACAATGTTTGTAAAACTGTATTTATATCGTCAAAAAATGCGTGACGTTTTTTTGTCCTTTCAGATAGATAGATACATTTTAATTTTGATAATCTTAGCAGCCGACAGGGATGGATCGAGTACTGGAGTTTACATTGAATTTGATCATGATTTATTAATAATGCATTAATAAATAATTAACTATTATAATACAATATTACAGAAGTAGGCATATTTCTTTTAATTAGCCTGTCCAATACGTTCACTTTTAATATATATTTTTACTTCATGATGTACATAGAGCAATATGTAATGGTTGTTTTATAACATACTCGAAACTGAATCCATTGTTGAAACAGAACAGATAAGAAATATGCAATTAACAGAATGATAATCCGTCAAAGGATTGATATGGGGCATTGAGATCAAAGTCAAAGGAGTCAAAGTTTCCGCCTTGGAAGCATTGATGATTGTTGAGTAAAAGCTATTTAAGAGCTTTAACTCTAGGTGAAAGGTTCAACACATAAATATAGCAAAAAATGCTCAGATGCTTCTTGAATATGTTTCATTCATACCCTAACAATATACCTATACTATTGTATTTTAACAGAAAACCGAATCTTCAGTAGAAGAAGTAATTTATCAGATGGAAAGTGTTATTCAGTAAGAAGATGAGTTCTTTTTCTTACCTACAGATGACACAGAAGTTGCGGTACCTGTGGGCAAGGTCGAGTAGATGTTCCCATATCTACAAGAGGAAGATATAGAACTTGTGTAAACCTTCAATAAGTTTAGAATACATTTATCGAAGGAGCATAATTTGACAATATTTCTCCTTTTTGATTCATTTATTTACAAAAATGTTTTAAGACTGATAAACGATACTTAAGAATCTACTCCAATATAATTCTTTCTTGTTTGCCTGTAGATATTGGTGATTTTATATCAACAGAACATATACCTATTTTTTCTCTAGCGACAGTCAAAACTTCAAAACATTTTGATTGCACATGCTGAAACTATTGATACATATATTGAGAGTAACTGACTTCATACTTAAGTATTTTCGTGAAATTGGGGATAGGGTTACATGTTTGGATTGTGCGCAGTGAATGCAAAGTTAAGGCCCTCGACTTAGTTAAAATATAGCTTACTGAGTATGCAACCTTGTGTCGCGCATATCTCCAATACAATATAAGCCAGAGTTTTATGTCGTATAATCTCCAAAAGCCAGAGTCATAGAACTTTACATGAATGTTCACAAACATGTATAGATGAGCATTTGGGATTTCGTGCATGATTACACCCAGTTAGTACAAAGTTATGGCCCTTGTCTTATCACCATAATCAATACAGTTGTTCACTTTGGTAATTGTAATACCCATTCACAAACTATGAGCGTAATAATAGCATTTTCTTTGGTAACAAAGGCTGCAAGTGGGGGCATCTCTGTGTCATATGGACACATTTCTAGTTTTAATTTGAAACCATGTCACTGGGACTCAAACTTCCTGAAAACTTCAGTTAGATGCATGTTTATACCTGGTTCTGTACATTGATTGAACTTAAGTCATAGCTTCATCAGTATGTCAAAACTGGACTATGTGTAACATCCTTGTCTATGGCATTTTCTTGTACTTTAATTAATACAACTACCACCATTGGCTAAAGGAAATAACAAAAAACAAAGAACAACACATGGTCCAGATCGCCTGACTTGGTATAGGCACAAAATGTAGTGGGTGTTACTAAATTTTAAAAGTGCTCAAACCTTGCCTTCTCTCTATCTAGACCGTTTGTTGTTAAAAGTTAACACACAATCACAAATGCACAGTACACCTACCAACATGATGAGATATTCTGCCTGGCATCCTTTCTGATTAAGCTATGTAGTACAATATCAGTATCTGATTGGTCAAGCATTTGCACCAAGCCTATGATTGCTAAAACACCCAGCCTTTGTGAACATCCAGAATCAAAGATCAAGTCTCATTTGCCTCTAGTTCAACTTCCAGTTTGTCTTGTTATCTATGCAAGTATACAATTGTCTGTTTACCTAAAGTCACTGGACTGATTGATTTTTGTTATTGAACACTTAATGCATTTTCAAAATAGTACTACACGTAACCAATCCAGCAACATGATCAGTGCAATGTGCATACAAATCTTTAATCAATCAAGTTAGCCCGGTTGTCAAAAAACCCCAAACTTACACATTTAATTGAAAAAAAATTTGGTAGCAATCAACATGTATATTTGGCCTGCAAATGACGAAAGGGCTTTTTTACTTCTAATAATTACAATAACTTTACCATCTGGACATGTGAGGACGTCTGTGAAGGTCTTAATTTTTTTTACTGTATAATATCTTTATTCAATTTGATAGTTGGTATTCCTATGGGAACTAACTGTGCTCCACTTATAGCCGACTGATTCTTATTCTGTTATGAAAGAGACTTTATCTTATCCTTATGCAAAGAAAATCAGATGGATGTAATTGACGCTTTAAATAATACCTCCCATTATTTAGATGATATTTTAAATATTGATAATGAGATTTTCCCAACCATGATATATAATATATATCCAACAGAACTACACCTATCGAAAGTTAACACCTTGGATACACATGCCTCGTTTCTTGACTTTGGAAAATGGTATTATTACTACTAAAACATATGATAAACGAGATGATTATGACTTTGAGATTATAAACTTCCCCTTGCTCATTAGTGATATACCGAGGAACACAACCTATGGGATATATATATCTCAACTTAAAAGATTTCTGAGAACAAATACAAATCTAGAGGATTGTAATAGCGTAACCTTCTACTAACAGGTAAACTGCTAAAACAAGGCTATCGTTATCATTAATTATGTAAGACGTTTCGTAAGTTTGCCATAAATATACCGATATTATTTTAAAATATGGCACTAGTGTCAAATCTATGTTAGAGACAGGAATAATAACTAAATCCAAATTTTATGGAGATCTGTTATATAAAATTCACAAAATTCATGACAGTTGTTACTTTGATCAGTTATGTGTGAAATTAACTAACAAGTTCAAAGGGAAGGGTTATAATCCTGACATAATGAGAACAAACTGCAGATAAGATTTTAAGTAAATAAATACTTGATAGATTTTCACACCTGTTTTTACTGCACGCCGGTCACTAATGTTTTGAGACTAGAACTACATGAAGTTATATCTGTAAACCGCACTTGTTATGGCAGGATATGACTGATTAACTTTTGCTCTGGATCTAACAAGATGTGTTTCATGGAGTATATTAAAACTATCGACCAGCCCATTTGGGATTGTGTTGTCTAATATATATTTTTTCGGGTTTACGTTGGTGTTGTCCTTGTTTCTTTTTGTTTTGTGGTGTTCTCTGTAACTACTTAATTTTTCTCCCGTATAATTATCAGTTCTATAAGGCAGTGTCTTGTGTATATGGCGTTATATATTTCTTTTAGTTTTAAATTCCATTTCTCTATCACTAATATCTAAGAATTATTTAATAACTATCGAGTTGACCTTACTTTAAATTGCATTATTAATTTGAAATTTTAGGGTTATTTCACATTCTTATGTTACTAGTTTAGTTACAGGGAGCAAGGTCAGCATGAGGCTGCTTGTTCCTTCGTGTTAGATTAGTTACAGTGTCTGTTGTTATGTGCGTGATGGTTGGTTGCTTTTTATGATTAGATACTGCCTTCTTAGTCAATTGATGTATATATGTTGGAAATCAAGGACTGTATAGCAATTGACCTTTCTGCAGATATTGATTGACAGCTCGCGTAAGCCAATCGCGTTGCAGTATTCGAGCACACCTCCGTCATTGTTTTATCGACGCCATTTTGTTAGACTACCGCTACAGTTGTCAACAAATTCGTCTAAGAGTGATAGTTTTCGGGAAAGCAAATTACAGGGTGTTTATTAATGATCTAAGACAATGGTGAAAAGGTGTAGCTTCGGGCTGTGTGATAGTAACAATAGATTTCCAGACTGATAAGTGGCGTGAAATTCTTACCTTTTCCAAAACCTAAGACAAATGCATGCAGTGGATTAAGTTGTGCGACAGACCGCATCACGAGTTAAATCCGTCTAAAATTAACGCAAACAGATATGCCCCATTGATAAAAAGATAACTTTTAGTTTACCTTTAAATATTAGTTTGACTGGGAGGGGACAAACATTACAAGTTAATGAAAAGTCTGGCCTTAAAACATGAAGAAACACAAATTTACAACTTAAAATGTATTTATTTCACATAATTATCCAAGAGATAACATAATCTTATACAATTTATACTTTTAGCTAAAATGTTGCTATATTATGTTATTCCAACCAATCAATTTATTTATGTGAATTAACTATGTTATATCTGCATGCTGAGGGAACATAATATTATTTTTCTAAACTAAAATAACTGACTTATGTCAGCATTTAAGCAAGCTTAGGACGGACATAATTTTATAAATTTGTAATAAGCCTGAGTTTGTATAACTAAACATGACCAGAATCAATTATAAAATCAATAATTATTGCAATTAATGCGACTGAAACATGTATTGCTATAAACATACATGTGATATACCGGTATTGGTTACTCACTGTCGAGCATTTCTTTCGAAAGTAATTTATATGTCAGAAAAGTTATTATTTCTTCATTACATGTATTTCAATTGCATTGGGGGCTTACAATTTATGTAAGTATAGACATTAGTAATATATCTGGTTTAAAATCCTAAATATCACATCTACGAGTATGTTGATTTTGTTAAATAAATAAACCTATTTTCTAACATTCAACACAAGCCTGATCATTTATTTTTTATAAATGGTCATTTAGTTAAAGGCTATAAAAAATAATTTACATTTCTCAACGTTGCTGTATATATGTGTCGGATGGTGACATCAAAAACTGATTGGATGCATATTGGACTCCCACTGTGAAATGCTGATTACGGGGCTGGATAAGATTTATATCTAGATAGTGCACACAGGCGACATTATTGTTTATTGCATAGCATTATATAATTTGTCCAACCTATACAGGTCTTGTGTCTGCCTCTGATGCTATTTTTATCATAGTATCTTTAAAGTATGATTTCTGGAATTTATAGAAATGTATGTTGCAGGATTTGAAGATTTGAGAAATAATCCTGATATTCTAATGTCCATCCCTTTTTGTAATGTCCATCTGCACACAAAATAAGGGTGATTTATGTACACAAACACAACTATACCTAAACTTGATGACTAAAATGACTTTCATTCACACTAAATAAAATTATACATAAGGGGACGGACATTACAGATAACGTTTCATGTTTTTTGGGGGAAATACTTCCCCTGTAAACCCGCACTAAACTACAAACATGGACTTACATGGAATAATAATGATCTCATGTAAATGCATTGCATAATAAAAGGACATTCTAATATATAATATGAAATTCGTCTTCTAAAACATTACATACTTTTGTAGTTTCTTTCTGATCATGGTATAGCATTTAAGGGCTATTTCATCTTCCCGTTTCAATTTCCAGTCTAAGGCTTGACACTCTTAATCAAGTCAAAGCAAATCTATATTAAGTAATATTTATTTTGTCAAGATATGGTTTAAAGTCGAAATATTATATAATAAAGAAAAATCCGATGGAATACTATCTACATCAGCCCGTTTTTGTTCTTTGTTCGACGCCATATTGGACATGGCTTGTCTAACGTGGTTACAGCGAGAACCTGTTACTAAGGGAGGCGTGGCTACGAAGCGTCTGCAGAAAGGTCAATTTAGTGTGAGGTTAGTTAGCTGTTAAATCGATTTAAATCCCAGTGTTTTGCTGACAGTTCCAAGGCTGTAATTCGCTATATGGTTGTTGTTTCTGTTTGTGTTTTGAATATGTTTTGTATTTCCCTTTCCCTGTGCAATTCTGTCACTTTATATAGTGTTCAGGTTGTTTCCTGCCAAGTTTCGGCCTATTGCGGCCAGCTGTCTTGACTTGTTCGGTGATATTTTCCATCCATTAATCCCCCTTCTCCTTACTTCACTCTCCACTTTGATTCTCCATGGTATTACTTGTGGTCTGCCCTGCCATTCCTTTGCCTCTGTTCCTTAACATGTGTACTCTTTGACCTCCTTAAGTACCTTATGTTTTGTGGATTGTTGTTTTCTGGAGGTCTGTGTGGGTAAGCACTGTCTTGTGTATGTGACGTTCCATGTAGTTACGTATTCTCTCTCTTTTACGGAGAGACAGGGGAAACACGTCATGTCCTTCACCATTCGAATCGAATGGCGGGGGCATAAAATGTATTTATATTAATAAGATTGTGAAGGAATGTTTGTGTCGGAATTATCATGCTCAAATCGTTTGGTAAAAAGATGAGATTTTGAACAAACAGAATTTTTAAGTTTAACCCCTTGATGAATATTGTGAAATCGAGCCAATTCATCGATCCAGAACGGAACGTTAATAGAACACTTCCGAAACGTTTATGTAGTGTTATTGTGATTTATCTCACGTTATTGATATCAAAAGGATATTTTGTCTGAGTTACTTTCTGGAAATTATGATCAAAGATATAAAATAGATTCTGGAAATAACTTTAATGATTTGCTTAATGCAGAGTAATGTTGTTTCCCGGAAGTATGCATAACATTAGAAATTTCTTAAACGATTAGGGAGCTCTCGGCGATTATTATTCAACATGGTAGATGACAATTGGCATGAATGGGGAAGTGAACAAGTTTTCTGCGTGTTTTAGTCGCATTACGCCAAACTGTAACATGTAATATTGTGTGTGAATTACATAAATATATATAATTATTGTAGTACCATTTTTACCAAACCGCTAAACGAAACTGCTAGACAATCAGAATTATATCACACCGCGGAATATATGTACCGACCAAGTTGTTGTGTATATATTTGACTTGCTAGGAGGGTCTATTTGTTTCATGTGGTTATGTTCTACATTCAGAGCGTATCGCATTATGTTGGCGAGTTTCAAGAAGGAATTACTTGTTGACTCAAATATTTTTATTTGGATGATGATAGCATCAGTGTGAGGTTGGGATGCAGCCTTAAACAGGTCTGTGAAGTTGGCTGTTAGTTATTCATTCAGATGTTAATTTCCGAATTCACAGCTATTAGTTGTCAGTTCAGATGTTTATTCGAAAAAACATAGCCAGAAGTTAGATAAGAGTTTGGATATGATGTAGCGAACACACAGCTATTTAGTTGTTAGTTCAAATGTTTATTCGCATAAAATTATGATGTAGCGAATACACAGCTAGTAGTTGTTTGTTCAGATGTTCATTCGAAAAAACATAGCCAGAAGAAAGATATAAGTTCGGATATGATGAGGCGAATAAACATCTGAACTCACAACTAATAGCTGTGTATTCATTCCATCATATCCGAACTTATATCTTTCTTCTGTCATTTCGAGGACTATTGAACGGTCGCCTATGCAAATATTTGCATCGGCATATCAAATCATTGTCTTGTTTTAGTATTTATGAGCAGCGATCAGCTTTTGTGTGCATAAATCACTCGTTCCAGGCCCACGTCGTGTATTGGTCGTTATTTCTGCAATAAATGTGCCTGTAACTCAGGCATGAATTATGGTATATTAAATGTTTTAAATAATGTTTAGCGGACCCGTCAAAGGCTGTAATCCTAGGTGCGACCATCATTTATGTTTGTCTTGGCTCTTGCTTTTACAATTGTTTACATGTATTGTTTTCATGTCTGTTTCTATGTTTTTGCGGCTGTACCCTTTTGTATGTGACTTTACCTTTTCGACTTCATCAAACACTCGACTCCCATGTAGTGAACAAACTTTTTGTAAACTCCAGGGAAAACGTGACTACATACATGTTGTATAGGATGTCGACCTCGTACATTGGGTTTCTGTGAAAGAAATACATGTCCACGGGCTTCGTCTAAAGCTGTGAGCGCGAAGCGCTCGAGGTTTTCAAGAAGCCCGTGGACCACTCATAAATCTTCGATTTAACTGCTAAAAATACTCTTCTAGTTACAACTCTAGCCTGTAGCAAATGTTCATAACCATATTAGTATAACAGTAGATCTTTTTCACTTGCATATTTTTCATCATTTGTAAACAATGTAATGTACATGCAAGTTTAATGGGTATGTATGTACATGTATGTATTCTTTACGTACGAGTATCTCAAATCTTGAGATGTGATTTATTTTATTCCATATATACATGTAGCAAATTCATTAACAATAAAACTTCACTGTTATTGATATATGCGTTTAAGTATGTTTAATCATTCTAAATGTGTTACGGTTCTCTTTTTTATTTTTTTTATGACGACGACAATGAAAACTTATTTTCGATTTTGGGAAAGGCGGTCGGTGTTGGCGACATTTTATTTTACTCATGTTTTTTCTGAGTAAACAGTCATTTAAAAATGTCAATTTTGTAACCCAATAAATGAAACGTTCACATAACAGTTTTGTTTTGTTTTTGAAAGTGTTGGAATTCCGTGCAATTGACAGAGTGAATGCTCGTGGCCAGGTCTTTCTGTGCACGAGAATTCCTTTTTTCTTGCAGGTCTTTCAAAATAGAATAGAAGTAAAACAAAAGAGCCGATGTGTAACTTATGTTTAATGTCGTTCTACACTTGTCAGTTCTATAGGAAATGTTAGAATGATGTTTCGTTGTCTGTGCACTAGCCATGAATACATAAACATACGTGCACAGTTTATATCAATTCGCGCGTTAAATCTGTGGTGTTTTCAATCAAATGAAAAACGAGTATACATAGAGGGTAGTTTTCGCTCCCCCGTGAATGTGCTAAATTTTATCGCTAACAATTCTCAGTGAAGTACATAAAATAATAAGAAATAATGTTAAAGCTGTGTCCCCCTAATCACTTTAACTGTTACCATGGCAATTTGACAATTTGCTGATAATCTTTTCTAAGCCGTTTAGCGAAACTACAATTCAAATAAAAGTTTATAATACATCCTTTAAAACTATATTGCAAAGTCCAGGCTATTTGCGCTTCCAAACGTCGTTACCACACCGAGACACGCTACCATATATACTTTACAAAAATAACGTCTTTATTGCAATTTTATCTTAGCAAAGTGAACCATCATCATTGAAAACCATAAAGCAAGAGCTCTCATGTCGTTATTCAATACCGACGTTCGTGAGAAAATCATCTAATTCATTGTGTCTCTCCTGATTTAATTGAAAATGGATGCTCTTACTGCAAACTACGTACATAACGGAACATCCACCATTCCATGTTCGTCATCATTTCTGCATCATATACAGGCTGTTTGTAATTGCATTACTGATTGAAAGTAACCTTAAAATAAGGAAAGGGATGGTCACATTTTCAAGACAGGACTTCCCGATATAAATCCGTATCACAGGTGGCCGGTGAGTAGCCATGACATTTAAAACCCGCATTGAAATTTTTTTTTTCCGCTCTGTTCTTATAGTAAGATAAAGGTGTCCAACTTCATACGTAATTAAGTATATTGCAATAATCAAACAACTTACAAATCGACACACAGACGCGGAGATCACTATTTTTCGCTCGTAGTTTTCCTTTTACACGAACGCTGCCTTTTTGAAAGGCTCAGTCCAAGAACAAAACTAGTAAGCCGAAAACCAATCGTTTTTGGTTTTCGGCATACACAATGTGTTCTTACGCAGAGCCAGGTCCTGCTTTCAAAATGGCACCGTTCGCGTAAAAGGAAAGCTGAGAGCGATTGAAATATACTTTTTTAAATGTTTCTTATTAAAATCTAAAGTCGTTCGTCAGGTGAATAGCGATTTATAGTAGTTTTGTTCTGAAAATACCGACTCGGTCTAACGGTAGGAAGTTGTCCGACCTAGCCATTCTTGATGTTTGACGATAAAAAAAACAGTCTATTCTGTTTGTGAATAGTTTTTGAATATATACATTGTCGACATTAAATCCCTTGTGTGTATTTTAAGACATCAAGTGATAAAATTCGGGTGAGAAATGGCTTTGAAAAGTACGTCAAAGCAAATGTGTGTATATATTTTCATTGTAAATACGTATCTTACTATAAGAACAGAGTGAACAAAAAATTCAATGCGGGTTTTAAATGTCATGGCTACTCACCGGCCACCTGTGATCCGTATATATACGATGTGTATTAATTCGAAATAAAATTGGAAATGGAGAAAAGATATAAAACTAAAAAGAAGAAATGGGGAATAAAATACTAATTAGATGGGCAAATCCTTAAACCGAATCAAACATATTATTAACATCTTATGCTACGAATGCAGCCAAATGTAGGTTCGATGTGTTGTGAATGTCATGTTTATAATACCAGTATAAACGACATGTTTGTAAACTTCTTCGGTTACATTTATATTAACGACACAAAAGGTGTTCAATACAATTTATTTGAGATATGGTTTAATAATCTTTAAAAATAAATTGTGTTATTTGATTTTCTTTAAATAAATCAATAAAATTTCTTGTTCGGGAAGCAAAACGTCTTTAAGAAAACTGTCAGGAGACAAAACTTGTCGAGCTAGAATTCATGTGACATGAGTTGTCTACACAGGAAAGGCATATCTAAATTAACATCGTCCAGATTTTCTATGAATTGCCAGCATGTATTTAATCTTGTGATAAAGTTGTAAACCAAAACCTTCCCGATTTAGAAACCATACTTCCTAATCAGGAAGCCTGTCCACTCCACAGTTACTATTCTTACTTCCAGACAATATTTAAGTTCACTGTCCATTAACTTGAAACAAATTAGAGAAACGAACGTCTTGAAAGATAGTCTCAGAGTATAAACTTACTAGTAAATGATTTATAGGTCAGTATTACATAAAACAGTACGAAATGTGGAATGTATCTTAAATGTTCCTTTGAAGACGTTTCTGGAACTTTAAAGAAAGTGTTGTAATAATGTTTATTTAGAAACACAATCTCATCGCGAATGCTCGAAAATAATGAAACATCACTTTCTCTCTCCAAAAATTGAACATTTTCTCACAGTGTGATCTAGTAATTCATGAGTTGTTATATAACTCATTCAAACATGTTTTTTTAATTATACTTTATAAATTTGATACCTAGTTAGTTCAAAAGCTATCGGTGAAGGTTTTTCAAGACAAAATGATACCGGTCTAAAAGGATCTAGCCACCATTTCAAAATTGTAAAAAATGTTTGTTTTTCGTTTTATGTTGGTTTACAGTGAACTTAAACAACTTCATGATCTGGAAGCAAGAATAGTAATTTGGTATGAGTTAGTGTGCTCATTCTCCTTCATTTATAATTTCTTACTCAATTATATATATAGGTCCTTTAGGTCATTTCGTTCAGTCCCCTGACCGTCTCAATGCGTCTTTGTCATTCGAATATATGACACACATCTGTTGAGACACTTTGTTGGTATTCACTATATTAACTGAAAAGAGTATTTGATGTTTGCTTTATATTTATATGTATTTGTATGCAAGAATAAAGACGTCAAGCTGGAATCAAACTTTTAGGCAGTTGTAAAAATGTGGTATGAAGAGGACAGACAATATTCACAAAACAGTGTAAAAATGTGTACATATTTGGATATTTGTATGACGAATATATCAACCCACATTAAGACTTTACATAGTGAACGAGGGATATGTAAAATTGTTTTAATAATGGCACTGGATATACTAAAAGGATTGGAACGTGGAATGAAACATCTGAAAAATGAAAATAAAGGGATTGGAAAAGGGTAACACGGGGCCTACAAAACAACTAAACAAGAATCGTTCCTTAGCAACAAGAGTTAAAAGTTCATTAGTATACTCTTATAAAATCGTGCGTTTTACAACTGAGTAACTTATGCAATTATTA
Source organism: Mactromeris polynyma (assembly GCA_032209605.1). Lineage (NCBI taxonomy): Eukaryota > Metazoa > Mollusca > Bivalvia > Venerida > Mactridae > Mactromeris > Mactromeris polynyma. The sequence goes on from JASFXZ010000003.1 coordinate 19,132,520, forward strand.
ATACCATTATTTGTCAATACATTTCACATTTCGCTAAGGTTTGTAGTGCCACATATAGTCCGTGCCGTATATAGTTCGTGCAAGAACTATATGCGGCGAAGAGCGTCACATTAAGTTCATGCGTGAACTATAATGCGGCGGCATTAAGTTCATGCGTGAACTATATGCGGCGAAGAGCGCCGCATTAAATTCACGTTAGCTTTATGCGGCGGACATGTGCCTCGACGCCGCATTAAGCTCATTTCTCTTAAAGATTATTTTTTTTGAAATATGTATTTGAAATTTGAAAAGGCGATAAACTGACTAATGTATCAAAGTTCCTCTGCCGATCGAATGAGTTATGACCCTTTTATGTACAAATGCATTAATAGTGGGCATATTGATGTTTGTCAGCGCTCCGCCTTCTACATTGTGATACCAAAGAAACCTCACAGAAACAATAAGTTTAAACACATTTTTAAATATTTGTATTAATTGCGACCAAAGCATATAACTGCTAACGCACATTGGTGTTATCTGTTAAATAATAAAAATAATAATGATTTATCACGGGTCCTACCGTCTACGGCTTTGGCGATGTAATCAAATAATATGTTGTTATAATGGTTACTCGCTTTTATTTGCTCGAAGCTATAAGTAGAATTTTGCTCAAGCAACACTTGACCAAACTATTTGATGTGGGGAATATATGTCAGGTGACACAAAGTTATATTCTTTTTTAATGTGTTTGAGGAAACATGTATTTTTTAAATTAGAACAGATGATAATGATGATGACTTTGACATAAAATAACTATATGCGGCATGACCGTGCCTTTTCGCCGCATACAGTTAGGCCTCGCCACGAACTAAATGCGTCACGGTCTTATATGTGGCACTACAAAGGTTATTTGTGTCAATGTTTAAAGATGGTTTACATTGTATTCTGTATGGTACAATACTATGTAATTATGCTAATCTGCCGACTGTTTCACATCGGATTGATCATTTAGAGTCTCCGCCAATAAGCGCTTGTGTCGTACAAAATTACCGAAACGTGAACAATAATTCAAATATGTATTTTTCTTCGTGTGCCTCTGCTGCTAAAATAAGGTAAGGATTCCCTCTGCAATGTCGAAGGTTCAGACATGTTGATTTTTTTTTAAAATAAATATATTTTTAAACTGTTTTTGAACTAAATTTCGCTCAATTTGACTACTGTTTTGTTTCTATACGTATACATTTCTTTCAATTCAAAAATGAAAGTGAATAAAGGAGCCTCGCGTTTCCGTATGTTTTGTCTGAATTGTTACCATTTTGCGCATACATTTTATTTATAAATTAGCTTTTGATTATACACCCATACCATTTTACTATATTCGCGCAAAAATAGGTCATTAAACAGTCAGTGAGTTCAAGGATTTGAACCCGGATTGTCCTCGTTAAAATAAATTGCGTATCCACTACGCCACGGAAATCTCGAACTCCTTTGATATCTTCGATGTTATACCCTTCTTTTAAAACTCGACAAGGCGCCACAATTAACATGAAAATTCTACTCACCTACAATTTGAAAAGGATTTGTCCAGCATATGACGTTTTGTAAATGTTATTGTGCCTCCAGATCAAAAGCGGAATCTAAAATATAAGCAAGTTTAGGTATGTTTGCTTAAAACCGCCTTTTCTTTTCCATGCATGAGAAAAACTGTTTGTTTGTAATGTTTATGTTAGCTTTCAACCAGTCAAAAAGTCTTCTGCACTTCTGATTTTTGCAATAAACATATCTCCGTCCTTGCTTCTTACTGCGAGTAATTGAAGATATTATCAATTCAAACACATATAAATATTGTTAAATAGTCACAAATAAAATATTATGTGTGATCAAATTATATCAATTATTTCCCAAGTGCATACGGTGTTGGTTGATCGGATTTCGAATAGTACATTTTCGACTCCAAATTATTATCAGTTTGCCTATTTATCATATGATTTTTGAAGTACATAACAAGCATTAATGTCAGAAATTATCTCCCTTGCGTATTTGCTGTAAAGATTTCCATTATACTAAATTCCACATGTAATCTGATGTAATCCTTTCCTTGTAGCTAAGAACACCATGTGCGTCTTCATACCAGAAGTGTTAGGAGCCATCATACAGAGTACTGCCACCTGTCAAACCAAGTGGAACTTTCCTCGTGTCTGTGGGGCAATTGATGGCAAGCATATCCTTATAAAGAAACCCAAGGACTCTGGTTCACTGTTCTATAATTACAAGGTTTTTTTTGCATGGTATTACTCGCAGTCGTCGATGCCAACTACAAGTTCATCTGGATCAGTGTCGGAGCTAATGGCAGTGCCTCTGATGCTCAGCTGTTAACAACTGTGAACTCAAGAACCTTCTAGAGGAAGATAGCCTGATGTCCTCGGCGGCCTTATCATAAAAGTAGGCTGCATGTGGGCTCTTCTTTGTTGCCATTGGCATGGTGACCTGTCGCTGTGACCTTGACCGTGATCCTTGAAAAGAGTATCGAGGCGGTCTGTAAATTATCGAGTTGATTGAGTAAATGCATCTGATTAGGGGTCGTACAAGATCGAGTACAGGTCGTGTACAGGTCTAGTTGATCGCGTACAGATCGAGTACAGATCGGTTAAAATATGTGACTAGATGTCTTCCCGATGAACTAGACCTTGTACACGAGTATACACGAGTTTACCAGAGCGTTACAAGATGTATTTCAGACCGCTTCCAATCCGTCTGGCTTCTCGATCGCTACACGGATTTTTTTTGACATGTCAAAGAAAATCGTGTTGAAACACCGACCGCTACCGACCAAGGTAGACCGCTGCAGACCTGGCGGGACCCCCCTGCACATCGAGAGTGATCATTTCACATGATCGAGTTTGATCGAGGTACTCAGATCGGCGATGAAAACGGGGCATTATTGACATTTCACCAAAGGAAACTTTTATTGATTCAATCTGTACTATAATGCGGATTTTTACCGTTCTAAAAAATATTTTTAAGTAAACTTCCTTCCTGAAAAACGTTAGCCGTAAAAAAAATGACCAGTAAATGGAAATTAACATTTCACTTCTCATTTTGTAATAGTTCTTGTTTAGTAAAGCATCTTTGTAGAATGAAGTAATGTAAATAGACATAGCTACAAGAAATTCAAAGAATTTGTATTTTTTTACAATTACATTTTATGCATATAGCGTTTAAGAAATGGGCAATTTCCTTTCAAATTTAAATATTGTTAAAAGCAGATGCCCTTAACTAAATTGACGTTTCATATTATCTGTAATAAAAGTTATTAACATTATCTAACACAGAATATATCAAACTTTCACCAATTTTTAACCGTCCGGTTACAGCGCAATTTCGTTTTGAACAGAATGACGCGCATATTTCTCTGAGACAAAGTAAGAGATTCTAAGTGGGTTTGTTAGTATTACTTTTTTTCTGGAAAATTTAACTTAGTGTTGTTGTTAAAACATAATAATATTGACTATGCAACAAAATCATGGTAATTGTTGGCCATTTTGACCGACTCGTTTAATAAATTCAGTAAAATATGAACACGTATGCTAGATTCTATTGATCACATAACTTGTAAACGGGCTTAAAACAAAAACAAATCACACATACTCGTTTCTCTAGCCGCCTCTGCATTTTGTCTCTACTTTAGTGATTCGGTCGAGAAAAAAGAGTTCCAAAGATTTTCACAGAATAAAAACGACGATAAATACCGGTAATTAAACCAAATTAACACAAAACAAATATTTAACAACATGATCGAATTATCTGCAGTTTTAAGGAAAACATTGAAGAAGCGCTGCTGTGACGACATGATGCCGTGACGTCACCGAGTCCATTCTAAGTAAAATCATTGACTGAACGTAAATCAACAGATCTACGTTGACACAGTTGAAAATATGTCACTGTGAGTCGCTGTCAATCATTCGTACTCGTTTTCTCGGAGGATGGATTGAATCCATCAGCGTGTGGTCTTTTCTGTTTATGTTCACATAAAAAAAAACCACGTGATCCGTGTACAGCGACCCATGTGTTGATACCTCCAGACAAGCTGAAATGTGCACTCGCATCGGATTTGAAGTACGTGTTTAGCTCGCAATGGTTAGAATTCTGATAAACTTTCGAAGCTGTTTGACATTTAGACGATCGCGAAATGCTAAATATTTGTCGTAGACCGATACGCGAAAGTCGGCCATGTTTGTTTGGATATCTGACAGCGCGTATGATGCGGCCCTAATTTGCATAAATAATACACTAGTGTAATACGTGAAATAATGCATAGGTTATAATCACTCCCGCGCCGTATGTTATGTGATAAACTAAATTCCTCGTTATATATTTATTTTACGATTGGCAAAGCAGGAAAATATTTGCTAAGTTTCAAGAAAGGTTGCAAGGTTTGTGGGAGAACAAAATTACAAAAAGTTACTACAAGTGTACAGAACGTTCACTCCCCCTAATATTGTGTCAGATGTGCTGCCTCTTTTTTTACTCTAATGGATTAGTTCCAATTTTGAATGTCAGACAAAATGTAATATTGAACATTCAGAATTGCAATCAGTCAACATTTTTGCATCCCGGAGGGAATCGAAAAAAGAGCATCGTTCATAATTTATTTAGATTGTGTTCCATAATAAGCACGCACTCTGTGGATAAAAAATGTTCTATTACGTAAACTGACGCCAGTGTGTAAGGGGATTACTGGCCGAGTAAATCTTAGTCCACGTGTAAATTGTATAATATGTATTCAAATATCAACATATAGTTCAATATTGAGTGTTTCAACGAATATAGAAGGATTTGTTCCAAAATGATATGCAAGATTATAATGCTTTTCAACACAAAATTTGATATTATATATAATAATATTGTTAACTGAATATGTATCATGTCAACACAAGTAATTCAGAAATTTTATACTTGGCATTCGTATATATCATTTAAATACCGAATGGAAAGAAGAACTCGTTCAATCTAGAATGCCAGCAAACTTAAACTAATGGTGGGTGCGATTTTGTTAGGTAATAAATCACCTTTCACAGGCGCAAAATCCATGACTTTTAAAACGATATTTTCCGAAAATTTGTTTGCTGCTTATAAGTTATTATATCTATTGATACATAATATTATGTGTAATTTTGAAAAAAGACACGGGACTGTTAGGGATATATTTTGAAATAGTTCAGTCGCATTTTAATGTTTTTATTAAGGTACAGTAATAATAATAAAGCAGTAATAAACAATGATATATCATCGTCATTAGCAAATGCGATTTTTAATACCAAACGTTCTTTTTGGAAACTTCAAATTTCGGGGTTGATTTGGAACATTCGTTTTCTACTTTCATAATGGAGATTCAGAATATGTATTTAATTTGTATCTGTGTGTGCACTGCTGAAAATACTTTATGTGAGTAAATGTGATTATCGCAATTTTAAGGTTCAAAACAATGCCAAAATAAATATAGGACTACTTGACACCTGGTTAATATGCTTCATTAATCCGCCGACTGTTTTCACAATCATGTACTAGCGACGGCCCCTGTCTGGTAGCGATGATATACTTTAATACATTAAGCATTCACTTGCAAAGAGGAACTCTGTACAATTAATTAACGTTTAATAGCTGTTGTTTGTCTCGACCTCACCACGGCAAGTGCATTTATTGTTTATCTGTATAACCATGTACATGTGTGTATATATATATACTGTTAATAGGAAAATGTTTCCACTGTAAACCAATACGTGTTATACAAACCGGAAACTGTATATGAAAAGTTAATATGTAATAATGACAAATACATATGATACCGTTTTCTATGATTAATGTACTATAAATATATCTGTCTTGTTCTTTTAAAATTGATGAACTCAATTTATTAATCTAGACTAAATACACCAAATATTCGATTTCAAAGTGAAACACCTTACAATATCTGTATAAATAGTGAACCAGCTTGTCCTCGTTCTTTTATGATTCCTGTTGTTTTGTTTATCGTTTCACAATAATAACTATTACATTTTTCTAATATATATTTTTTATTTTATTTTTAGACTGGGGCCCCATGTCTTTAGTAACCGTAATTTTGGAAACAGCCGTTAGACACGGTATGACTAAAATACGCAATGGAGATTTGTGGGGGCAATGGGGGCAATGGAGATTAAAATTCAATATACCGCGTTTTTTACTTTAAATATGTCACATATTCGACAAAGTGTGGTATATAAATGTGTAGATATTGTTTATAAATATGTTATGATAGATCTATTGTAAACAAATACATATGTAACGATTTTCACTGGGGCAATGGAGATTTTTTTCACCGGCGCAATGGAGATTTCTCCCTATTATATCTACCACGTAAACTTGTAAACTAACACACATGAACCCGATTTTGAATATGTAAATATGATTAATTTCTTCAATTATGCATGTACAATACTTATATATGTGAATTCACAACTGCAATGAAGTTTTTCCAGGTACGCAATGGAGATTTTCACTGGGGCAATGGAGATTTTCACTGGGGCAATGGAGATTTCCACTGGGGCAATGGAGATTTCCACTGGGGCAATGGAGATTTTCACTGGGGCAATGGAGATTTCCACTGGGGCAATGGAGATTTTCACTGGGGCAATGGAGATTTCCACTGGGGCAATGGAGATTTTCACTGGGGCAATGGAGATTTCCACTGGGGCAATGGAGATTTCCACTGGGGCAATGGAGATTTTCACTGGGGCAATGGAGATTTTTACGTACGCATTGGAGATTCTTCAGAAGCGCAATGAAGGCTGATCTCAAAAAAATAATTAATCATAGAAGAGTTATATATGTAGTATATTTCATGATTTTGGAAATTACATACGCATAAAGTTAATAAGTTTCCTTTATGATCGAGTCCATATACAATAATGCAATTTTACAGAACATCCGTAACGTTATTGTTTGCAGAATTACACACTATAATTCGTTTTATCTTAAACGAAATATAACATTTCATACTTGTTCAATAAGCAATATAATAAAGTAAGAGTTTATGTATACGTAAGAGTATGGGCGAAATGGAGATATTTCGCTGGTCGAATGGATACTAGTACAAGACGGTATGAAAATTAAATGTAAAACATTAATAGTAATTACATTTGCCGTACTGTGTAGGATTTGATAATATGCGAGTAGAATATTACCTATTTGGATATTTATTGTACGTGTAATGTGTGTATGGAAGAAATTCCGCATAATACACAATTTAATGTTGATATTATTTATTTCACATATACCGTATTTTTTTGTTTTACTCGAACAAACCAATAACTATCATTCGAGTTTAAGTTTTAATTGCAATTTATTAGGCACACGAAAGTTAGCTTTTAAGCAATTAAGGAATTCCATGGCGGTTTTATTTTCGGTGAATCAAAGGTTTTCTGTTTAAAGGGGATTAAGTGCAATCAACACTTATTGACCATCTCAGCTACCATAATTATACTGAATTACATGTTTTCTGTTTGAAGGGATTAAGTGCAATCAACACTTATGGACCCTCTCATCTTCCATAATTATACTGAATTAACTGTTGATTGTCACAAGTAGTTAAGTGTGATGACATCCCTGTTGTAAATTAATTGCATTACATTGTTTAATGCGATCACACCCCAAGTTTGAGAAGTACTAATTAAAATATACTTCAAAAAGGAGACTAATTTGTGAATAATTGTGTTAAATTAGTGAAATGTGTACCGTGATTGCATTGTGTGTATATATGTGTGATATGTTTATCAAATTTATGTCATTTTATAAATGGCACAACCGGGATTCGAACCAGGGTCTTGCTAAGGTTTTATGTATATATGTATGATCAACCGTTTTCATTGTGTGTACTGTGTTTTCATTGTGTTCTAGCTAAGGTTTTATGTATATATGTATGATATGTGTATGTACTGTATTTTATAAATTCATGAAAAATCGGTAGATGGCACAACCGGGATTCGAACCAGGGTCAACAGTTTTCATTGTGTGGTTTTAATGATTTATGTATACATGTATGATATATGTAAGTTATGTTATGGCACTATCGGGATTCGAACCAGGGTCTAGTAATCTAGTAATTCATCTATATTTTAATCTAGTAATTTGGGGGATGGGCCACGATGAGAGTTCCTCCCAGTGGTGTGGCCCGGATGTAGTTGTACCTCTCTCTGTTCTTTAAAAACAACATTATTACACAAATAATGTGGTAATAATGTTGCGCATTCACATTAATGACATATCACTAAACGTAAAATTCGGTAATTTAAAACTATTTATTATTTTGTCAGCAGAGGTACGGCTATAACGGAACGCTCTCTTTGTTTGGGTCGAAATAAAATTATTATACTTGTATAACTAAAGAAAATAAACACATTTACATAATCATATTCTGGTGTTATTTGTGTTAGTTTATATGGTAAATCACTTTGTAATAGGTGAAAATCTCCAATGCGTACGAGAAAATCTCCATTGCCCCAGTGGAAATCTCCATTGCCCCAGTGAAAATCTCCATTGCCCCAGTGAAAATCTTCATTGCGTACCTGGAAAAACTTCATTGCAGTTGTGAATTCACATATATAAGTATAGTACATGCATAATTGAAGAAATTAATCACATTTACACAATAAAAATCGGGTTAATGTGTGTTAGTTTACATGGTAGATATAATAGGGAGAAATCTCCATTGCGCCGGTGAAAAATTCTCCATTGCGTACGAGAAAATCTCCATTGCCCAAGTGCAAATCGTAACATATGTATATGTTTACAGTAGATCTATCATAACATATTTATAAACAAAATCTACACATTTATATACCACACTTTGTCGAATATGTGACATATTTAAAGTAAAAATCGCTGTATATTGAATTTTAATCTCCATTGCCCCAGTGAAAATCTCCATTGCCCCAGTGAAAATCTCCATTGCCCCAGCGAAAATCGTTACATATGTATTTGCTTACAGTAGATCTTTCATAACATATTTATAAACAAAATCTACACATTTATATACCACACTTTGTCGAATATGTGACATATTTAAAGCAAAAAACGCGGTATATTGAATTTTAATCTCCATTGCCCCCATTGCCCTCATTGCCCCCACGAATCTCCATTGCGTATTTTAGTCATACCCGTTAGACACATTTGATACCACTCTTTGTATCACTACGCATTATTTGCATACGACCAATACGACCAATCATCATGTCGAATTGATAGTGACATCACTAACCGCCATTCTACTTTCCTTCGTCTTTGATAAATTAGCACATTGTTCGTATGGTAAAAAAGATCGTCGTTTCCGAATCCATCGTGAGAATTTTATTTTTAAGTGAAATATCTGGTTCAAGAATTATTGTTGAATTATTGTTAGTGTTTGTGGTTAAAATTTCTTCGCAGCTTTTGTTAACGTCAAAAGAGAAATCGATGAATTGAGGGAGGACAATTTTTTATCGGAATCAAGTGCTCCGTTCGGATACATTTCTTGATGTTGTTGACTTCATGTTTGACCCCCGTCTAGGTTACTATATATATCGTCGATACGATTCATTCACAACAATGTCCGCTATCATTCATAAAATTTAACCGGTCGCAGTTACGAATTCGCTATTTATAGACAATGAAGGAAATACCTTGTACCTGGCCGCGCTCGGCAGACGAGTTGTAACAATTATTTTACTGCTCACTGGATACTGAAGCAAATCGTTAAATAATAGCTGCATTTACTGTTAATCTCTGTTGTATGGTTTAAAAACAATTCATTCCGTCGCGGAATTATAAACCATTTCCGTGATTCCGTATTGTATTTCCGAACTGTACGGGAATTGCCTATGTTGCGATTGAAGGTAGAGTTTAAGGTCGAGCTAGTAGTAAACATGTGTGCTGAGATGAATAGAGATATGGAATGGAAAAAGGCATACATAAACTGACAACCATGCAAGTTCAACTTTTTTTGGAGGGGAATATCATCATCTTTTATGAAGTTTTGAACCCTTAATGATACGTTCGAGATAACTATGAATAATATTATACTAACCTTGTTTTCTTATGCATACTAACAGCTATTTTGTAAAGTATGGAGTGGGATATCCTCGACCCACACATACTTATTTACGAGGAAAATAAAAATATATCCCCTTCAAAAAAAAAAAAAAAAAAAAATTGTTTGAAATTAATGAATGTACCACACCATACATTATAAGTTTATGAGTGCGACAAACAATAGATCAACCTTCAATTTATTAATGTGAACAAACATTTCTTATTATTTTCTAATCATAATTCATATTCATACTCAAAAAGTATTTCAAACAAAATAACTTTGTTCATATATAATGCAAGCCATAACAATATTGCACATGTTCGAGAGTTTTAAATGGCATTTTGGAACATATTAAATACTATGTATCGTGTATAAATATCATTTTTCTACTCGGGAAATAAATAGAGAATAATAGATTAGTAACGTGGAATGAGAAAGTTTATCAGGCAAGGCGGAGGAATTTATCGGGTGAACCGAAGGCGAACCCGATAACTACCGGAGCCGAACCTGATAAACTTTCTCATTCCACGTTACTAACCTAATATTCTATTTATCCTGTCACTTCTTGTGTCAAGTAAGGGGAAATACCATTAATTTTAAATTACAGCAAGTGACAGGATAAACAAAACATTTATCACTATTTGAATTTATTATAACATCTAAATATCTTTTTAATTGAGCGGGCCGTTTCGTCCGACAATCCGGGCCATTTCGCCCGGGCCGTTTTGGCGGCGGGCCGTGTTGACTGCATACCACTTGAAGTATGCAAATTTGTTGCAATCTGAAGGTTAAACTTTGTGGTACAACATAAAAAAATGCCTTAATTTTACGACTGCCGGTCATTCAATTAGTACACTACACTACACTACAGAAACTCCGAGACATGTAAGGGGAGATCACTGCGTAGTGTGATTAGTCATAGACACAGTATAGTTTGTTTCAATATGGTTCATCAATATTACTTAATAAGTCGTGAACTCACACATTCATATTAATAAACTTGTTATATAGCGGTGTATCTGTTTAAAACGATATAAATGATTGCGACTGGTACATTACACCCAACAAGAAAGTCTTCTTAATTCCAACACCGGACAATTCCCCGTGGTGATGGCTAATTAGTCTGGTACTCAGCGTACTTTGCACACCGATAATGTAATGGTAAGGGCAGGTAATCCAGGCTCATGACTAACAACATACTGGATAAATCATGAAATACACAATGCCAACCAATCTGCGTCAATGTTACAAATATTTTTCAGTTGAAAAGAAATTGCCTTGGTGGATAACGCAGATTTAATTGGTAAACAAAACACTGATATGCAAACAGCAAAACCATGTTAGAACGGCTGCGCCGAAAAAGATAGTCGGTGCCATTTGAAGATTAAGATTTGTTGTGCAAAATAAACGCCGAGATGTTACGCTTGTTACATTTCTATAGCCTTATGGCATCCGAAAATGTCACCCATATTAAATCTATTGCTGTATATGTTCATAAACTCCTGTTAGTCATAGATAATAGCTAAACTTGAAAATCAGAGGACACGACTCTCTCATATATATATATTTATATACATGCTTTTTTGTTAACATTCATTTGCTTTGTAACATGTATTATGGGCCGGAGGCCTTCTATTGAAATAAACATTTTGTATTCGATTTGCTTGCTGGTCACTCCAGATCCAAAATGGATTTCGGTAAATTAACCAAAATTCAGTGGATTTCGGTAATTAACGTAACCTTTATCGAGAGAGTTAACCAATCCGCGTCAAGGTTACAAACGTTGTTCAGTTGAAGAGAAATTGCCTAGCAAAACCATGTTAGTACGGCTGCGCAGAAAAAAATAACTCGAGGCACGAACATAAATGTTAACAACTATGTTACCTATATCGCCTGAAAAGAATTTAATTCCGAAATTTAGTAACACTCGATGTAGAATATGCAATCAATGGGTTGTAACTAGATTTCCATAGTTTATAGAGAGAAACTTTCTAGTTCATTTTACATATCAATCAATCAAAGTTTATTTAAAGTAATATAGGCCACCGGCCCAAAAACACAACAATACATCCATGTGCAGCAATATACAATGTCAACAGTTATTAAGCTCTCAAGGACAGCTACGATACAGATTTTTTGTATATGTATGCAAACTAATAGTTCAATAACGGAGCGTTTTATATGTATGCTATCAGATGATAATTATGATGTTTTATTACTGTAATTGATAAAACAAAATCATGTGTTTATACATTCGGTCATGTTCAATTAATAAAGTTGCTATTGAAAGTGACTCAACAATTTATCTACATAGAGGGCAGTTCTAAAAATAGTGTTGTTTGATGAGAGGATATTGTAGAAATCCTGTAAAGTGCGTTTGGAAGTATGCCAATTGAAAAGGTACTGATTACGAACACTATTAAACCTTTCGCATTGAAAGAAAACATGATACTCGCATTCAACTATATATTGCGGTGATGATTTCGAGAACAAAATTGACAGGTTCTTGTCTCAAAAGGAATGTTACTGTGTCTACTACCAGTCTCTACATTTAACTTGTGACTAGAACAACGAAACCTCGCCATGGCTAATCTAAACTTAACAGGCATCTCCACTGTAAGGTATCTTTCAGTGTTTACAATGTTTTAAAATGTTTATAATAATGGCATCTACTTGATTATTGTAGTTGCTGATTCCAGTTTTGTGTGTAACAATCAATAAGTCTTTGTTTGAAGACAATAATAAATGTATCAATATCCCCAATATTATGTGAAACCCATACAAAACCAAACCCATACAAAAATAGAAGGTGTTTGAGGCGCTTTAGCGTCTCTTTGCTATCATCTTATCAACCGGAAGTTTATTCAAAGTACCGCCAAACATATTCATTCGTCTAAAGAAAATAGTACATGTATATTCCTCTGAATTTTTATAGATTCAATGAGCATATAGTGACTGATTTGTCAGAGATATATCAATGGGAGTCTTGATATAAACGGTTTTATATATAGAGAGATGTAAACGGGATATTTGAGTCATTTTTTGGCGATTGAGGTTATCCGTATTCATATTCGCGTAGTAATTTCTAGTATGTGACGCGCCGTGAGACTTTTGGACAAAATGCGGGCAAAGAATCGCGAATTTTCACGTGTTTATTTTTCCAATTTATTTATTCACTTCAGTCAAATCTACCGGCCACTGACTGATAGATATTTGTATTTAAAGATACGTTTCGACTATCCTTTCATTATCTGTCCTGTTTTGTGGTTTCCCAATTCTAACTATAGAACGATTCAGTGACCTTAGCGACGGAAGTAGTTTGACGCGCATGCGCACTGCGTGTAGGGAAAAAAAAACATCGTTAATTTCGGCGAAAGAAAGTGAAAAGCGTTTATGCAAGAACGCTGCCAGTTGAAAGCTAGCGATGATATTTTAATAAGTAAGAAGAACTTGGTTTTAAAGAGGATGACCCATTCATGGACTCTGAAAGGACAGATAAGACTAAATTAGATCTAGTATGCAAATGAACCTAGGTGACCCGCGAAATTTGTTTGTTGAAAAATGATTGCAGAGGCACCAGTTCACAATTATTTCTCGTGCCAGCTTAAAACTGTTGAATGCAGTGTGGGGTTGGTGATTAACAGTATAATTAATTCCATACGATTGCACAGGATTTATTAATGTTCGTTTAAATATCATATTTTAGAAATAGCCAACACATTTTTTCGGTTTCGCGAGGTGTTATTGTTTCGTCCATGTTCATTTCGCCCCATGGCATTGTTTAGCGGTTACTGGGTTTCGTAAAAGACCAATATAATTGAGAATCCAGAAACACAGACAAACCCAGGTAAAAAACTATAGTTGCAACAAGGGACAACATAACCCTGAAAAAAATACCAACATGAGAAATACAGATTGTTGTTGTTGTTTTATTTCAATTTTATTTTCAGATCATCTTAACTTTTGTAGTTTTTAATAGTCTCATTTACATCCTGATGTTAAAACATGATGTACATGTAGAATGTATTGTGTGTGCGTTTGTGAATGCGTGTTTGTGTGCATGCATGTGTGAATTCTTGTTTGTTTGTGTGTGTTTATAGTGTTAATAGAAGGCCATAATGAAAAAAAGATGTACACTTTATTGTTAACCTTAAATATGTAACCTTCTGAAAATAAAGAATTTATTATTATTATTATAGATATGATAACTGAAGGAATACACTGGTGATTTTATAAAACATGGTCATATTAGAATAATACTTAATTCAGAAAATTCACTTGTTTTTTCGGTCCTGTAATAATTTGTTTGGTCAGGCAACCTTTAATCATCTGCCTGACCGGTGGACAGGCAGACAATTTTAACTTTCGGGAAGCCTGGAAGACGTTTCACCCCCAACATCAATAGAACCTATTGAGACTTAAAAATGTAAGGATGAGTTGACATAATGATAATTAAATAACTTTGCATTCATTCCTAATACTTCTAAAATACTATTAATTATTTAAATTTTAGTGGACAGAAAAATATCAAAAGTGAAAATGTGAACAAAATCTTCAATCATTAACAGAATGTTACCAAAATATTGAACGCAAAAATATTTGAATTAATATTTGTTTATTTTACATCAAATGGTTTAAAACATTTGGCTTTGTAAAACATGTGTCAACAAAAAAAATGTTTAAGTACACTTGTATAATTATGCTACCAGACCAAGTGATATTGTGAAACATGTATCATGATAATTGTTAGTTGAGTTGGTCCATTCATGGTCCACATCACCTAAATGCTATATTAAAGAGGTGTGAATATAAACTACTAAAACAAGGAAAGATGTATGCTATTTAATTTTTCACCCTTTTAAAGTATGTACCAATTCAATCAATATACATGAACTGCAATGAGATGGGTCAAGTTCTATTGTATCAGTTATCAATACACTTAAAAAAGATTAATGTTTAAAAAAATATTTTTTAATTATTTCAGTTTTAAAGATATTTATGCATTTAGGTTGATAGTTTTAGATGAAATTTTTTATTTCGAATATATCAGCCTCACTTGGATTTTACAATGATCTTGATATCCTAAAATATTAATAGGGTGGAGTTAGCTAATAATATTCGATTAAAATATACAGCTTTATAAAAATGCTGTCCTGAAAATAAATGTACTGATGACCTTTTTTCAATTATTGTCAGTCAAAAGGGTGTTGATAATATCACATAATTACTACAAAGTAAAAGGGTGTTGATTAAATCACACTGTTAATGTTATTAAAGGGTTATTAAAGGGTTTTTAAACTGTAACTCAACAATTTAATTTTAAAATGAACATCAAATTAAAATGTAAATCACACATATGAGTATGGTAAAAAGTGGGATGAAAAGTCTAGGGTCTATTAAAATTGGGAATGAAACCTTTTGGAGGATAATGACATGGGGGTGAAACGTCATGGCGAGGAAATGACTTGTCTGGAATTCTTCCATGGTCAGCGATGATGGGTAAACTGTATTGCACATTTATAATTTCTTATTGGACAAAACATGTACACAATTGATATCTTTAAATATTTGTTTGTTCTTTTGTTAGGTCAAACATCATATGCAGCACAGATATCCACATACATTACAGTTTTGACTATGTGCAGCAGGTGTTCTACCATCATTATGCACACCAGGTTGGGCCCCTCTTTTTCAAGATGCCAAGGAAATGCCAGTGCTATGGAGTTTGCTATGAGGCATCAGGTACATTGCTAAATACAGTATTATAATTATGTATCATCAAGTAAGTATGGTATAGTAATTAATGTACATGATAACAGAGTAGGATAATGTCCAGTGTGACTTTGATCAAAGTAATCTGAACATCTTACTTGGGACATTTGTCACATAGTGACAGTGCAATAAATAACTTCAAAAAGTTATAATATAGATACATAACTACATAATTTCTAATTAAATGATTTTGAAATGGTGCTAAGTTTCAGAGTTTGTTTCAATCTCTTACTGTGATAGCAGTTGAAAGCCTGATTGTTATAATTGTCTGTCCGTCCGTCACACACTCTTGTGTCACTCATATCTCCAAAAGTATATGAGCCATAGTCATGAAACTTTACAGGAATGTTCACCAGCATGTGAAGTTGTGTACCTAGGGTTTCATGTTTGGCTGTGCCCAGTAAGTGCAAAGTTATTGCCCTTGACTTAGTTAAAATATAGACTACAGAATATGCAATCTTGTGTCACTCATATTTGCAAAAGTATATGAGTCAGATTCATAAAACTTTACAGGAATGTTCACCAACATGTGTAGTTGTGCACATTGGGTTTCATGTTTGGTTATGCCAAATAACTGCAAAGTTATGGCCCTTGACTTATCACCTTAATCAGTAAAATTGTTAACTTAGTTATTTTCATTCACAAACAATGAGCAGAACAGTAGCATATGCTTTTGTGACAAGGGCTGCAAGTGGGGGCATCTGTGTCCTATAGACACATTTCTACTATTTAATTTGTTTTAAATATAAGTGCACACAAGATAATTTGGTATGTGTTTTTCGGCGTAGCTGTATATAATTGATTTTGACCTACATTATTGACCAACTAAGTGTTATTTATTGAGGGATTTTGAAATAACTTGGCATAATTTTTTTCAATGATTATATGGCATATCATGCTCAAGACCCATGTTTGTAGCTGAAAGGTCAGGTTGGAGGTCAAATGTCAAAAGAATGAGTCTAAAACATCTCATTTATTTGGGATTTCCGAATTGCTATGCACCAATGTTCACCATGATGACCTCATTTATCATGCAAGTTCCGTGTCTGTAGCAAAAAGGTTAAGATCACACTTGCAGGTCAAACATAAAAAAACGGATCTAAATATATTGACCTTACATTGTCCTTTTATTGAGGGATGATCAAATTACTAGACATATACTTCCCTATGCAGCGATGGTGTGTTGCGCATAAGACTTAATATATATAGCTCAAATGACAAGGCAACATGTAGAGGTCAAAGGTCAGAAAAGGGTCCTGATAGGTCTTCTTAACAACATTTGCCGGGCTTGATATGTTGCCCTTGGGCATCTAGTAGTTAATACTTTACGTTCACTATAGTAGGACCATGATCTGATGCCGCAATAGCATGGACATAATGTCATTAATTGAATTAGTTCGTATCAAACGCAGGTTAGTTCAATGATAATAATCATATTTGCGTTTTTTCTGTTTTTTAAAAAAATATATTAAAACGAAGATATGTCCTATCAGCTTGTTAATTTATTGAAAATAATCACCTTTCAATGATATAGAAATGTACTTTCTTGCCTTGGAAGCGCCTCCGAGGACCTTCAGTCCTTTGATTAACATTTGTAGCCCAGCTAATTCTACCTGCATTATCAATCGAGCGGAACATATAATAACAATGTTTTGGATATCTTGCTTCATCCATTTGTATCAATTTAATGCAATTCGTTAAGTAAGTTACACACAATGGCAGTCTACCACATTCATCAAGCACCACAGTTATTTGTAGCATTTTTGACTCCCAAACATCTTTTGCAAAAGGAAAGCTGCGCAGCTTCTATATCAGGAGCATATTTATATCCCCATATCTGAGATTCGTAGCAAAGTACAAATAGCTGAAACTGTTATTTAAATTAAAATGCCCAAATGGTTTTTGGTAGTCATATATCGCAAACATAGATTGCTGGGCGTGTGACACTAACTTGTAAGCAGAAAATGTTATCAATAGCAGAATAGCCATGGCGAAAACCGGCTTGCGACTCATCTATTTTATGATTCGGTTATTTATTATACTTGAAAAAATCTTATACATGGAAGTCGTTATTGATATTCCCCTGTAGTTGCTAGGATTATGCTGGGGTCCAGATTTGTAAATTGGACATATTATGCTTTCACCCGATGACTTTGGGAAAACACCGCTATCCAAAATCATGTTAAATAGTTCGTATAGAAATGGTGATATTTCATGTACAGTCGCTTTATATAAATCAGAATTCAGACCGTCATTTCCTGCGCTTTTACCAGAGGCTAGTTTCAAAATTGATCTCTCAATCTCTTCAATGGTTATTTCAGCATTTAAGTACTCATCTTCTCCCTCATTACTGTTAATAAATATAGAATCAGCCGTTTCATCAAAAAGTAATGCACTAAAATAGTTAGGCCATTCTTTACCAGTGATATAGACGCTATTGACACTAGATTGTGAGCGCGACTCCTTTAATGTTTTCCACAATAAGTTAATATTATTGCTATTTTCAACAAGCATTTTTCTTTTGTTACACTGAAATGAATATTTTTTATTTCTTACCAACCTCTTATATGCAGATTTAACCCCCTTATAGGATGCTAGGTCAATACTTGAATTTGAAGCTCTAAATTTCCGTAGAGCTCTGTATTTTGACTGTTTTAATATTTCACATTCCACGTCCTACCAAGGTTTTTGCTTTTGATTTGACGAAACAGAGGCTGGTATACTACGCACAGACATATTGACAGCAGCCTCCTGATACATACAAGTTATGGCACTGACAGCATCATTTACGTTTGTATTAATTGCGTCATATATAATAATCTCTGTTCTGTACCAATAACTGTCTAAATACATTTAAGAAACGGTCAAGCTTTTATTACTATCCCATTTAAATTTAGGAAATACTGATCCTGGTACATCATCTGTTACATGACTGTGTGTATGTCCATTTAATGCGAACTGCAAAGTACATGAAATTGGAAGATGGTCTGATTCATCCCTCTCTTAAACGTTAAAAAAGGTTATATGACGAAATAAATTTTCACACGCTATCATATAATCAACTACACTTGCGCCATCTGCAGATAAGCAGGTAAAATTTCCAGACGTGTCTTCAAATATATCATTAAGAATGTGCATTTATCATGAGAGCAACACAAATTAATAAGTGCTCTACCAAAATTGTTACAACGAGTGTCCTTACTTTGTCTCGGTGCATCAAATTGACTACTGTTATATTCGGTTTCACCAAATATGCATAAAAGATCATTAGAGGGTATGAAGTCTAGTAAATATTTTACCCTAGCGTTAAAATCTCCCGCTAACAAAAACATATATAAAACATATATACTAGCGGAAAAAAGAAACTGTACATGTGTATAATATGCTATAACTTAGGAGGTATGTAAGGAATCGCAATAAAAATTTCAACAGGGTTTTATCTTACCTTTATTTAACACCAATTCATCAGCTGCGTCTTAGATAGAGATCAGTTTTCAGAGACGTTCTCTAAACAAAGTTCAGCTCATCAATACCGTGTATGTCCACCATTGGAATCGATGCATGCTTGACAACGACGCCGCATTGATGTGACAAGTGTTCTGAAAAATGCCTGGGGAATACCATTCCAGATTCTGACAAGCGCACCGTGATAGGTCAGGTAACGTCAACGGCTGATTTTGGAGGCCACGTAACCGTCGCTGCATCTCATCCCACACGTGTTCTATAGGCGACAAATCCAGTGATATTGCAGGCCAGGGCAGCACATTCACATTGTTCTGGGTCAAAAAGTCGGTGACGACCCGCGCGACGTGCGGGCGAGCGTTATCCTGTTGCAGCGTGGCGTTACGTTGCTGCACGAATGGAAGGACGTGAGGCCGTATGATTTCGTCACGATATCTGATGCCTGTAAGTGTGCCGTCTACAACCACAAGTGCTGTTCTACCACGGGATGAGATGCCACCCCACACCATGACACTACCTCCGCCGAATGGACGTCGTTCAATCACACAACTGTCATGGAAACGTTCACCAACACGACGGTACACTCTAGAACGGCCGTCGCTGCTGTCGAGATGGAACCTGGACTCATCCGTGAAAAGAATACGTGCCCAGTCCTGTTGCGTGAAGTGTATGTGTCTTCTACACCAGGCAAAACGTGCTACACGATGACGTTGCTTCAGAACAGGACGTATGACAGGACGTCGTGGACGTATGCCTCGTTCACGCAATCGATTACGTACCGTTCGGGGACTGATTCTTCTGAGGCCAGGAATACTTCTAGCCGTCAAAGAAGCAGTTCTGAGTCGGTCACGGAGATGAACCACCCGGATGTACGTATCATGGCGAATAGACGTTACGCGTGGACGTCCTGATCGAGGCCGGTCTCTGGTTGCCCCAAACTGTTGGTACCGTCTCCACAAGGCGTATACAGTATTTCGGTGAACGCCAAATTGTCTGGCAACGTCAGTATGACGTACATCAGCTTCAATCATGCCTACGGCGCGGCATCTGTCAGTTTCATTCAACCTTGGCATGGCGTATCAACGACGTTTTTCAAAATTATCCTGGTTTTGTGTCTTACATGTAACAACACTATGTTTTAACACAGGTTTAGGCGACAAACGTGTTTGCAATTGACTGCTGCACGAAAGAAACGTGAAAAAGAAGACGTTAGCCTGACAGGCAAACTACCCGTGTAACTCATGCACTGGCCAGTGTAAATGACCGAGAGGGATATACAACTTACCTGTGTAAAGTTTCAAGCTTTAATTTATAAAATTGAAGGATATATGAACATTTTACACATGCACAGTTTCTTTTTTCCGCTAGTATATAAAAACAGTATAGCTTAACTTGAGGTTATCGATATGAGTTTGCATTAAGTAAATACCGTTACGCTCATTGTCATTATAAATAGATGAACCCTTCTGGTGATATATGATAATGTTCTGGAAACGGTTGACACCTTCATATTACTTAGGAGTAACTTTTCACTGCAAATGTGACTTTTCATACAATTGCGATAAACTTGCAAAAGCTTTGGGAAATATAATCGCAAAAATACATAATCTAAAGGAATTTGTTTTTAAGTCATTTGAAAAGCTGTATGAATCATGCATAATACCTATTTTAGACTATAACGCATCAATCTGGGGTTTTAAAAAATCACAAGCTATTGACAATATACAAAACCGCGCACTTCGCTATTTTCTGGGAGTACATAGATTTGCACCTACATTATCTCTACATGGAGACACAGAATGGTTACCTAGTAATTATCGACGTTGGATTTGTGCAATTAGGTGTTGGAATAAACTAGTCTACTTAGACGATAATCGTTTACTGAAAAAGAGTATTCAACATGGATTATGAAAACTGTACAAACAACTGGTGCAGTGATTTAAAATCAATACTGACTACGATAAGGCTAACAAATAATTTTGAAAGCAAAACCGCTATAAATATTAGCATGGCGGAAGAAAGTCTAAGACAACACTACTCAGACACGTGGTATATCAGTGTTAGTAATATGTCAAAATTGAGAACTTATGTTATTTTTAAAAACACGTTCAATGCAGAACAATATGTAAATTTGAATTTACTCAAGTATGAAAGATCTTTACTTGCACAATTTAGGTGCGGCATTCTACCACTAAGATTAGAAACTGGACGCTATGTAGGAGAAGCCCCAAATCAAAGACTGTGTAAACATTGTAATATGCAAATGATCGAAGATGAAATCCATTTTTTAATTGTTTGCCCATTCTATAATTATATAAGAAATGAAATATTTATTGACATCTTTTCAGAAAACTACTACGAATTGTCTACAGAAATTAAACTCAGAACATTGAACGATTACCCGTTAATATTTGCAAAATATTTGGTTAAAGCGTATCTTAAACGTAAAAAATCGTCATATATTTAATTGTTTTTTACTATATACCGTCAGAAGTAATACTTCTTTTCATAAGAAACGTTGTGTATTACCACGGACCTATATACATGGATTCGCGACAGGCAGATATCCGTGAAACGGTAGGAACGAATAAAAAACCCATAATCCTTAGCGCGCAATTACCCACAATCCTTAACGCGCTCGGAAAGTATCGAAGATTGCCGATTTTTATCGATCGGCTTAAGTCGGCAAACTCCGTTAATTTCCGTCCGTTTCAGGCTCTGTTGATTAAATGTCCGTGTAATTTACAAAATGAGATAAAAAAGTTGGTAATTTTCAGTTTTAATTCTGATATTTTCATCGAAGTTTAATTGTATTGTTGATCTTGTTTATTAATGCATTTCCACGCCAATTTGATAGTTTAAAAGACTGCTGTGAAAACAATTTGGGTTAAATAATCTTTAAAAAGGTGTAAAGATCGACCAAACAATGGATGTAGATCACGCAAGCAATATGCCATCATGACATTTTTTATGTACACAAGTCTGCTATTTTCACCAGCACAAGGCGTAAAAATCAATATTAAAGTAGGTCAAATCCAGGTATTTATTGTCTGTGCAGCAATTCTTGTGACATCAATTTTATTTTGAGCAAGAATTAACATTCCAAGATGTTTGAAGTCGCTGGCTAAGTCTTTGAAGTAAATATTTTTGGATGACAGATGCAGCCCCATTGTGCAAATTACGAATTGAGATCAAAGACTGATATGACCTAATCGTTGAAATTATCAATGGGATTAATTATATCTAACAGGAAATTAACACATAATAAAGATCTCCTGGGGTTTTATGACTCTGGTGTTTTTACAGCTGACACATGGGGCATTTAGTGACCAGTAGGACTAATCTTCTGTCTAGGGCGTGGCTTACGAATTGTAAAACAATTAGCATCAACCAATCAGATTAAATGAACCGTAAGAAATATTTATTAATTAATGTCAATTATCATTCGAATTTTTATATCAAAATTAGATACACTTAGGTTTTGAATACGATATATTACTCATTTTTCTACTTACCTAAATTGTTAACACCCAGTGCAAATGAAATATTAAACGAAGAAATAAAACCTTTTCTAGCTCCTCTAAATTTGAATTACCGTTGAAAGACAGACAGACTCAAAAGTAAGTAACCAATAACTGGTATGTCACCCTAATTATATTTTTTTCACTAATATTGCCAAAATTATTGGATCAAATATTAATGCGAGTAATTATTGATGTTATAATTGATTTAAGTTGCGTTAAATAAGCATTTATTGCAAATTTAGCATCGATATATATAAATTGCAACTAATTAAAACAAGAATATAAGAAAGATATTTTGGTAGAAAATTTACTTGACCGCTTTCAAATTATTGGTGGAAATGACATTAAGCATGAATAATGCAGTCGGTAAGTCGTGGTCTAGTGGTTGAGGAGAATAAGTACTATTACTAAATGAATCCAGCATGTCCTTAGACATTACAATAACACAACACACCTCAGACCATCCACTTTGAATAGATGCCAATTATATAGATACAATATGCTTGCTCATTCTCATTAAGTCCAGTCATGAGTTGTGTACTGATAATTTAGAGAAACATTTCGTTTGAAATTCTCCCAAACAGTTGCAGTCGTCTAAATTTTCCTCAAAGCTTGCACAACGAATCTAGATGAAATCTAGAGGTGTAATTAGTATATAAATACTAGACTAGTGCAGATATAGTGCCATATCTAGATAACTAAGTTGAAAAGAAATACACACACTATAACAGTAATTACAATTTTATTTCAAGAACTCTGCATTTCAACGCAAAATATTCAACAACGATAGAAAACCACTAGTTTATGTAATACCACGGACCTATATACGGGTATATAGGTCCGTGGTAATACTACACAATTGTTTTTTACTTAGTCAATCACAGATTGAATTAATTTCAGTCACAAAATGATAAATGGATTAAAAATGTACAAGGAAAAGTTCCGGAGTATTTTCCAAGAAAAAAATCATATCAACTCATTGACGAATGTTTGTAAATTCACAGCATATGTCTTTTTGTGACCAAGTTGACTTTTATGAGGCATCTTGTAAATATCCAGGAAACCTGAAACGATAAAGTAATATTTAACATTATAGCAGATCCAAAACAATTTTATAATATAATGATATGACAATAAAGTGTATTTACATTTTTATTATGTAATTGATATGTGTAAAAAGCTTTTCAAGCCCCACATTGGATGCACTTTCCCCCCTTGAATTACTTAAGTGGTGGCAGTGTTTGACGATTGAGCCTCAAATTTATGCCGGAAGAGGGAGGAGTGTAGTGCTGTAGAGTTAGGCGGCCATCCGTTAAGTTTAGTCGGTAGAGAGCCATACTAGTATTTAGCATCAGCTGATGGATTTACACGAGATGTTATCATTTTATAACCAACATGTATCCGAAATATATATCCGAACTTCTATACAACAAAATTTAGACCGTAAAAGTGCAATTATTGATTTATATAATAATAATTCTAAACAAAAAGATGACAAATAACGGAAAACAAAATAAATCAAGCTAACGACGGGAATAAATTACGTTCTATAACTGACTTTTCAACCAAGTATGTTATTTATGGATCACCTGTAAATCGAAATTTCAGCCGATTAGACGACGCTCGTTTCGTCGAACAACTAGGTGTTGAACCAAAAAAGGTATACAAGCAAACAACAGGATAAACTCAAAATATATAAATACCATTAAGAAATGTTTAGCTGTAGTAATCATCACGATTTCGGCGGGTCAAAAAGTGAAATTCTCTCGCTTCAGAAACAAGATGGCGGACATCGCAATTTTTTCTCATCATTTGGTAAACATTTTAGAGGTGTTCCGATTGTCAAATCTCGGCTGGGAAATCTCGCCGTTGCCGTCATTTCAAGCAAGTTCAGCACAAATATCTGCCTGTCGCGAATCCATGTATATAGGTCCGTGGTATTACCTCCCAATTACAAAACTATGAAATACGAGTGCAAATGTTTGTCAAATTATTATGCTTGTAACATTTCGTATATAGAATTATCGTTTTTGTCAGAGGAATGTTAATTTTACTGTATTTAATATGTTATTCATTTATTTAATGTCATATCAAACTATACTCTATGTTAAACAGTGACTTATAGGTCCATTGGGCCGGGTGTATTTGTTGTATGTTATATATTTATGGTCTTGTAACTTCATACACATGTCACTTTAATAAACAATTTACTAGTACTATACGAAAAATACATAATAACATCTTTACTATCACTGATCAATGAAAACTTGAATAAAAGCACTACAAAATCTTTGAAATCTTCACCGATTCTTATAATCGATACATGTTTAAACAATGTGTCTCTAATAAAAACGGACCCCCCCACTGTTACGAAAATAGTTGACATTCAATTTACGAACACAATCAAACTGAACATATTATTTGAGAAAGTCATGAAATTCCATTGAATATTTAGACCAAGTTTCACACAAACAAATGATGTCAAAATTATTCATAAATGATAACAAATCAAAGTCATCAATATATTTCCTGAGACCTTGAATGTTCCAAGCTGCAATGTTTAATTTCAGTAAACTGTCATTGTTTGGTAGGCCTTGATCTATATCCTAGTCATTTACGCCCCCTTCGTCGTGCGCGACCCAATCATCTTCGTTCACGGGAGACCGAGTGCTTACGTCATTCCCCACCTGATCAGGTGCGTCCAATAGTTGTTGCTCACTAGTGTTTTTGTTTTCATTTTGACCATAATGTTAACCACGTGGCTGTTACTCACCTGTCGCTTACCGATACACACGATTGCTTGTGTTTCGTCGCTATACCATCCGGTATATCACGGGAAGTCGGGTTTAACATATACATTAGAATCACGTGAAAGCACTGCGTTAGCCGTAGATAAAATACACATGAAGTAATGTAACCATCTGTTCTTTGTTCGGCGCAGCCGTACTAACATGGCTTTGGTATTTGAATATCAGTGTTGTTTAAACCAATCAAATCTTACGTTAACCATTAAACCAACTACTCTCCAACCAAACAACGTCTGTACCCTTGTCGCGGATTGGTTAACCTTTCGATAACGAGGTACGTTACCTATCCGAAATCCACGAGTTTCGGTGAATTACCTAAATCCATTTTGGATCTCTAGTGACCAGCAATCGTAACATCTCTGCATTTGTTTATGTTCCAAACAAATCTTAACCTTTAAATTGCACCGAACATCTTTGTTCAAGATCTTTCTTGTTTCATATGAATTTAATTAGTAAGAGCAGAGTGATGTCACTTGATTGAGTAAAATGGGCACATTTCTAGTTTTCTTCTTTTCTCTGATAGCTAAACATCAAAATTTGTTATTGTAATTATCTAAATCTAATAAGTGTGAATTAGATTGTATGTCTAATGCAATAATCTGTGATATTTAAACGATAATAAAATGTCTTTCATATATAATGAATCTAGTGATATTTTCATTAGTTATTTGGCAATTTGTGATATATTTATTTTCTTGTGGTACTTTTAAATTTCTTTGATATCAATTAATTAAATTATTGTGCCTCTCTATGTCATTACACCAATATGTAGGACCACAATAAGAGTGTTATCCTTAGTGTACGAGGGTTGTCCGGAAAGATCGTAGACAGCCTTTATTTTTTCCTTACACACGCTATTTCAATGCTTAGTTTACATGACACAATTCTTTAACATTTGCTATTTCATGGAGTTAGATTATATTTGTAACTATGACAACGGTACATGTGGTATTGTTTCCATAGCAACCTCATATGTGTACAAGACAAATATTGATGCATAGCATCCAGTCGGCGCAGAACCTTTTGTACAAAGAAAGCTTAATTGTTTATGGGATTGTGCTGGAAAAGAGATGATATTTTGCTAAAAATGTGTCTTCTTTGGAAAAAAATTCAACTATGCAATTGCGGGGAAATGAGAAGTATTACATAATTGGTTACAACACTGTTTATATCAAAGGTGACTCGTCTCGGGATTATTAGTGCCATATGAAATATTTACTGCGACATTTCATCCTGAAGTTTGAAAAATCTTATATAGTCATCAAACATAAAGTATATACACTTTTAGCAAATGAAATTCTAATTATAAGACGTTTGGCAAGTCATATATTCATGACTTTTATGAATTCTGTTAGACTGTTTATCAAGTTTGAGACAAATTGTCACAGTGTGAAATGTCTCTGCTATGAAAAGTCTTGGAGCGACATAAGATTTACTATAATACTGTAGGTGAGTGCCGGAAATTAGACCATAATTGTCAAAACAGGTTTTGAAAGTGTACAAATCACAAGTACACGAATTATGAACACATGCATATGTTTCACCATAGAGAATTTTGACAAAAATCTCTAAATCCTGTATATGAAAGTCAAAGCCCATCTTCATGAATGAAAAATACAAATTGCACAGTTATCAAACTGGACGTTTTAAGTTTACTTAAAAGTATAAAAACTAATTTAGGTATGGTGAATTACAGCTTCAATGCAAACGAACGATGAGAAACCAAACAGTATGAAGTACATATATGTGCAAGCAAGTTAATGTTATGTCAAAATGTGTATACATACAATTTTATTTTTAAAAGCACTGTATAAAGGGGTAATAGAAAATATACAACAGGATATTAACCACAAAAATGACTAGATATGATAATAAGTGCCAAAAGTTTAAAAAAATTAAACATGATTGACATAGTTGACAAATGACAATATAAATTTAAAGGTAAATATAGAAGATGTTATTTGAACAGGCAATGGCTTGGCACAAAATGAATACATTAGTATAACAAGAAATGCATTGATGCAAAGCATCCAAGGGCGCCGCAAAACTGGTGCACAATGTTTTGGAATAGCGTAATGGTGGGAAAATGTTTTGGAATAGTCCATTTTCATACTATCATTGGCGTGTATTTTCTTTTAAACACCGTAACTTGCATACATATCCACGTTACAAGTACCAATGTGTTAATATTGATATAAGTAAATTGAAAATGAAGTTTTTTATAATTAATTATTTTTTATTTTATCTTCGACACCTAACACACATGCTGTTTATGTAGAATCGTCCTATTCTTCGGGGATCAGCAAGTATTTATCATAAACATATCGTTTTAACTTTGTAAAAGACATTTATTCGACAATACAAATGCATTAAAAATATTTTATTTCTAAATCATAAAAATACAAAAAGTAACGTGTAATATTTACTGCAGTTTAACCCTTAATAAAAAAAAATAGATTCAGTTATAAATAGATGCTCCTACCATTGTCTCAAAAATTTCGTGATTCCATTAAAGGCACCGCCCTCATGGGCGGCGCCAAAAAGTAGTAATGAAAAGGAACAACTATGAACTACACACAACTTATGGTTGTACACTTTTCTGTATATACGTTTTAAACTAATTAGCCTTTGCTGTAATGTATATATGTTACAAATGTGTTATGTGTTTTACTGGCCGCTTAACTAAATGCATGTATGTTATATATTGACACACCGACTGACAGACAGGGTGATTCTGAACAAGGTGGAAACTGTAGAGCAAGTCTTCTTATGGCCTTTCAAGTTTGAAATTATAATGTTCAATAGTACAATGTTAGTGCTGGCTGAACTTCAACAGCCTTTTAAACTTCAGAATTTCATAGTTAAATAAGGGGGCTTACCATTTTGTATTCTTATATCTAGATGTGTAGCTAACTATATCCTTCCATGCTATCCTAGATTAATGCATTTTTCCAATTAAGATGTTTATAAAGAAGCATCAAATCGTACACATTTGTGTTGATCAGAATTATAGACTGACCAAACACATATTATACAGCTCCATGATTGCTTTATTCAATCCGAATTTGTTTACATTTCCTATTGGAAGTGACTACGAGTACGGGTCCGTACCTCTAGAATTGGATTCTAGGGGTACGGGAGTTCCGTACTCGTAGATATCCTTCATAGGATAGACTACGGGAGTTTTATAAATACACATACTCGGATCATATAAGTGAAAGATATTAAAACAAATATCAGTATATACGCTATATAAATGTTTATATCTTTTTTTGTCGTTAATTACTAGTATACGACGAAACCGCCATTTTGGTTGATACTATAACAGGTGTTGTGTTGCGGAATAACAGTGACCGATTGTATTTCAAATGACATTAACATATGGACAGATTATTTTCGGATGTCGTGGGATCTCCCGAACTCTTGAGCTTGTAACGGCAGCATTTGTACCGAAAGGTAATTAAATGAACGAGAGTATCTTTAAATGCGGAAAGTACACTGTATTACCGACGAATTTCGTTTTCTACTCTTCAAATCTCTAGCATTTTTTAGAAGCGGTAAATCCGTCGAACTATTTGGTTAGGCCTTTACAACATATCTTCTGTGTTGTTATAACAAGCTCCCTTCGAACCATTTGATGGCCATAAATAAACTTTTACCATAAAATTTATGGACGAAATGGTTCGTCCCAAATTCAGTTACGTCCGGGTTCGACACGAACAGGCGTTTATCCATTCCTAAATCGTGAGCCTTGCGCATGCGCATGTGAAGGAGGCGTTATTATTTTATTTTATATTTTCATTACAGCGACCAATTTGCAACGTTATATGCATGAAGTCCTTGATTCTATTACCAACATTACTAAAATAGTCGTATGACACGATAACTAAACTTTTTTTTGTAACAGCGCTCTTCTTTACATAAAACATCTACTTTAATAACTGATCCCTAAGTTAGGCTATAACTTTGAGAGGCGCCGACTAATAACTGGAGCAGGCTAAATAGGAGCTTTTATTGTGA
This sequence comes from Mactromeris polynyma, assembly GCA_032209605.1. Taxonomy (NCBI): domain Eukaryota; kingdom Metazoa; phylum Mollusca; class Bivalvia; order Venerida; family Mactridae; genus Mactromeris; species Mactromeris polynyma. Next base: position 19,162,189 of record JASFXZ010000003.1, read on the forward strand.
ACATGAAAATACATGTTTTGTTTTTCAAATGCGTCTTATTTATTTTGCAAGTTATGTCAGACTCAGTGAGATACAACTATTTTCTTCAACAACAAATTCCGACAGAAGCCATAATGTAGTCGATAGATGGTCAAATTTCCAAAACAGCGCCATACACCGATCGTGGGGTACGAAATAAAATCAAGAATGGACCATGTATATAAATCAAAACCAAGTATCTGGAAAAACCTTCATTCATTTCATCGTTTGACATTTTTCTTTCGATTTGAATTAGCACCAATTATTTGTTTCTGTATTGTGTCTCGCAATTGTTCACCATGTAATTGTTTATGTTTATTCCATAGTGTCTCCTTTGTATGTTGTGTGTGGCTGTGCACTTTGTATGTTGTGTGTGGCTGTGTACTGTGTATTTTGTGTGTGGCTGTGTACTTTGTATGTTGTGTGTGGCTGTGTACTTTGTATGTTGTGTGTGGCTGTGTACTTTGTATGTTGTGTGTTGCTGTGTACTTTGTATGTTGTGTGTGGCTGTGCACTGTGTATGTTGTGTGTGGCTTTGTACTGTGTATGTTGTGTGTGGCTGTGTACTTTGTATGTTGTGTGTGGCTGTGCACTGTGTATGTTGTGTGTGGCTGTGCACTGTGTATGTTGTGTGTGGATGTGTACTTTGTAATTTGTGTGTGGCTGTGCACTGTGTATGTTGTGTGTGGCTGTGCACTGTGAATGTTGTGTGTGGCTGTGTACTTTGTATGTTGTGTTTGGCTGTGCACTGTGTATGTTGTGTGTGACTGTGTACTTTGTATGTTGTGTGTGGTTGTGCACTGTGTATGTTGTGTGTGGCTGTGTACTTTGTATGTTGTGTGTGGCTGTGTACTGTGTATGTTGTGTTAGGCTGTGTACTTTGTATGTTGTGTGTGGCTGTGCACTTCGTATGTTGTGTGTGGCTATGCAGTGTATATTGTGTGTTGCTGTGCACTGTGTATGTTGTGTGTGGCTGTGTACTTTGTATGTTGTGTGTGGCTGTGCACTGTGTATGTTGTGTGTGGCTGTGCACTGTGTATGTTGTGTGTGGCTGTACACTTTGTATGTTGTGTGTGACTGTGCACTGTGTATGTTGTGTGTGGCTGTGTACTTTGTATGTTGTGTGTGGCTGTGCACTGTGTATGTTGTGTGTGGCTGTGCACTGTGTATGTTGTGTGTGGCTGTGTACTTTGTATGTTGTGTGTGGCTGTGCACTGTTGATGTTGTGTGTGGCTGTGCACTGTGTATATTGTGTGTGGCTGTGCACTGTGTATGTTGTGTGTGGCTGTGCACTGTGTATGTTGTGTGTGGCTGTGCACTGTGTATGTTGTGTGTGGCTGTGCACTTTGTATGTTGTGTGTGGCTGTGCACTGTGTATGTTGTGTGTGGCTGTGTACTTTGTATGTTGTGTGTGGCTGTGCACTGTGTATGTTGTGTGTGGCTGTGCACTGTGTATGTTGTGTGTGGCTGTGTACTTTGTATGTTGTGTGTGGCTGTGCACTGTGTATGTTGTGTGTGGCTGTGCACTGTGTTTGTTGTGTGTGGCTGTGCACTGTGTATGTTGTGTGTGGCTGTGCACTGTGTTTGTTGTGTGTGGCTGTGCACTTTGTATGTTGTGTGTGGCTGTGCACTTTGTATGTTGTGTGTGGCTGTGCACTTTGTATGTTGTGTGTGGCTGTGCACTTTGTATGTTGTGTGTGGCTGTGCACTTTGTATGTTGTGTGTGGCTGTGCACTGTGTATGTTGTGTGTGGCTGTGCACTGTGTTTGTTGTGTGTGGCTGTGTACTTTGTATGTTGTGTGTGGCTGTGCACTTTGTATGTTGTGTGTGGCTGTGCACTTTGTATGTTGTGTGTGGCTGTGCACTGTGTATGTTGTGTGTGGCTGTGCACTGTGTATGTTGTGTGTGGCTGTGCACTTTGTATGAGACGTTTCCTGATTGTCTTCTATATTTACTTAAACTTTGAAAATTGCATTGACAACAATTACTGTGAGGCACGTAAGGCACGTGATACCAAATTACCATTAGCATGTAAAGATACATATTGGAAGCTATTCACATCAGTACAAATGAAATTTGAATTGAATTGCTACGTTAGTGTGTCTTTAAATACTCATTTTAAAACACTTAGAGCATCGCCGTATATTCCAACATAAACAATAATGTTTTGTGCGCTATATGAGGCGAACCTACTGGAAATGTAATATATTTTGAAATCTATGTTTAACGAATTTCTCCCCAGCCGTCCCATGGTGGTCTATTCTGCCTTTAATGTAATTCGGATACACAAACTAGTTAACAGCCGCACAGGGCTAATCGATTCAATTTTGAAGATGTAATGTAACCAATGTTTCTCATACAGTAGTCATTATCACGAAATAAACATGCAGACGTTATCGTTATAAATGTATCGGTCTTGCGTCGTGCATGTTTTTGTACTGTCTGCGTTGGTCATAATTATTATTTGATACTGTCAAAGATATAGCCTAAGTTAGGGATCAGGGATTAAAGTAGATGATCATTTGTTTTATTTAAAGAAGAGCGCTGTTACAAAATGAAAGGTTTAGCGATCGTGTCATACGACTATTTTATTAATGTTGGTAATAAATTCAAGGACTTCATGTATAACGTTGCAATTTGGTCGTTGAAATAAAAAAATAAATAATGATGCCTCACTCAATTAACTTACATGCGCATGCGCATGGCTCATGATTTATTAATGGATAAACGCCTGTTCGTGCCGAGCCGGACGTAACAGAATACACCGTTTAACAGTTTTACGATGCGCGTGCGCGAAATCGTTAGTTCGGCGAGAGTTGTCGTTCCTGAAGTGCGAGTAAACAATCAAACAATGGCGTTGACGTGTGCAGTGCAGAATTGTTCAAATGGTGCTTACTGGCTTAATAAGTGGAGAAAAGAACTTTGCGAGACTTGTGGTTGCCTGCATAAAGATATGAGTTGCAGATGTGCACCTCCTTTCAGGTAATCCATTGTGAATATCGGTGAAATTGATGTTTTATGCCGAGTCATCTCTGAAATCTTATTCATAATAATGAAAAGATATAATGAAATTCCTTTTAAACAGAGCATGCTTCATTTCTTTCCGAACGGATGGGCTACTATATCCATGATATACTTCATTATTTATTATTTATGGCACTTGAAGCCGAAATATTGCCCGATTACTATGCTAGTTTTTGTTGCACATTTGTTTACGTCAGTAAACGTCTTATCCTATGATATGTGCAGGAGTTTCCCTATGATTTTTCAACTAGTGGTCATTTGACCATTGTTTAGGGATAAAATGGGGGTCATTGTTTTTAACAAAACACAAATGCACAATATTTTCATCTTCTTTATACTATGATGATATTTTGTCTATTATAATCATCAGAAATTATACTTTAAATATAATATGATACAAATCAGAAAAGAGGCATTAACAATGCCAGTATTGGTTTGGACTAATTATGTAATGTTATGCATTAAACAATATGCCACCCTGTGTGCACTATCTGATATAAATCTTATCTACATCTACCTTACCGACCCTTTACCCTTATCTAGAACCCCTAATCAGCAAGTCACATTGTCTCCCCAGTGGGAGTCCAGTATACTTCCAATCAGTACTGTCTGTCACCATATGACACATACATACAGTAAAGTTGAGAAGTTTAAATTATCTTTATCTAGACTTTAACTAAAACAATATCATTCATAAAAATTGTTGTGATATTTATGATTGTAGAAAGATTTATTTCTCATTTATATACTTACAAGTTACATGAATATTGTCAGTAATGTTTCATTCATATTACCAAAATTAAGATATTTTTTCTATATATCTGGCATTCTATGAGATTTTTGGCACAATTTCATATTTATATCCACTTTCAAGACTGTTCACTTTCCCAACAGTGAAGAAAAATGTAGACAGACGTGAAAAGTGGAAACTACTTATAGGAAGGAAACAAGGAAACCAACTATGGTCACCCCCCAAAGACTGCCGTGTTTGTTCAAGGTACAGATTGTGGAATTTAATATCAATAATCAATTAACTGGGCAGATATTTCAAACAATGCATGCACATTGATATATACATTAGTCCTGTGGTTCCACTACATTCTGAATTTAAATGGTCATTTTGACATTTATTATCCAATTTAAACATTCTTAGACAAAATACCTTTAATTTAGAAACTAATTTACATTTGGTAAAAATCCGGAGTGTCAATAATATCATAAAAATACCCACACAGCATATGTAGGGTTGATGTTTTAATTTCAGCAGATCAACATTTGAATGTGGATTTCACCATATTATCATAAATCATAAAAGTCTGCACTCTTTAAAGATCAGACAAATAGTTTAATTTTATTCATTTACCAAATCACATCTAGTTCTTGTTATAACAGGTGAGTCATGCTTTAAATGTATTTGTATTTCTTAGCCCTGGCATGGGATTATGTTTTTTTTTCAATCTGTATTCATCCAATTATGATGTCATTGCTTTTATCTTCATAGGCACTTTGTAGACGGGGAGCCGACTGAATCCGCTGCCAACCCTCCATCTTGGTTACAATGAAGCATCAAAGCGGGTAAAGCGGATGGCACAGTTTGATGCTACAAAACACATGCCAACACAGAAAAGATTAAAGTTCGTCATGGATTCATCCTACTGAACCGGAATTCACCGCTAGACCTATTTTTGAAGACCCTCCCATGCCAAACTTGACCAAAACACCAATGCCATTTCCACCAATTTTAATATTGTTATCATTTACACTTGGATTGTTTAATTTAGTTAGAAGCCAGTATCAAATCATTCAGGAACAGAAGGAAGAAATTAAAAAATTAAAACATAATAATAAAAACCTCAGACATCAAAGGTACTCTGAAATAATACTGTGTGACAAAGATGTCAATTTCTACACTGGTTTGTCAACAAGAGCAATTTTTGATAAACTGCATTCATTCATAAGTCCTTATGTTAATAGAAGATGGACTGGTGTCACATCCATTCTGAAAAATGTAAGGAAGTTTAAAGGCGGCTCACGGTATGGACCAGACAGGAAATTAACCTCAAAATGTGAATTTATGCTAATGCTAATTAAAATACGGTTAGGACTTCTCAATGGAGATCTTGCAAAACGTTTCAATATATCACAATGTCTTGTTTCCAGAATATTTTTGGCATGGTTAAGAGCATCCAGCTCAGCGCTTAAATCATTAGTTCAACTCCCTGATGAAGAGACTTTAATAGCAACGAAGCCAGAACGATTCCGTAAACTTCCTTCCCTTCACTCTATAATAGACTGTACAGAAATATTTATCGAGACACCCAAAGACCTCTTACTTCAAAGTTCCACTTGGAGTGATTATAAACATCACAATACATTAAAACTGTTAGTGGCATGTGCTCCGAACAGTGGGATTATCTTTATATCCAAGGCATACCTAGGGCGAATTTCAGACAAGGCCTTAACCCTAGACTCAGGTTACTTAGACCACATACCTATGCACAGTATGGTGATGGCAGACAAGGGCTTTAATATTAAAGAAGAATGTGCCTCAAGAAATCTGTCATTGTATGTTCCACCAGGGCGGAGGGGCACATCTCAGATGCCAAGTGACTGTGTTAGGAAACCAAAAAAATTGCAAACCATAGAATCCTCATAGAGCAAGTGATAAGGCGTCTAAAAACTTTTAGAATTCTGTCAAATGAACTTGCCATAAGTAGTGTTCCCCACATTGATGACATCCTTGTAGTCTGCAGTGCATTGAGCAACTTAAAAATGCCAATTTACAAAACATAGAACATGAATTTGTGGGTGGAGATATGAATTGTCTTTATTTGAATGGTTATATGGCCTATTGCACAGTAAATGTCCCAATTTTGTTAGCATCTAAGGCAAAAAATAAAGTTTCTTGTATTTTTGTCATATTTACTTTTTTGGATACTATGATACTTATAGAAACATGTCCCATTGATAAAAAGATAACTTTTTGTTTGGTATTTGTTATTTTTACCTTTAAATATCACTCTGGCTGGGAGGGGACGGACATTACAAGTTATTGAAAAGTCTGTTTCTAAAAGATGAAGAAACACAAAGTAACAACTTAAAATGTATTTGTTTTACATAATTATCCAAGAAATAGCATACTCTTATAGAATTTATACTTTTAGCTAAAATTCTTGCTTAATTATTTCTCTCCAAAATATCTATTTCTTGGCTTCTGGTTTTAATCAGTTGCAATTGATATATAACATAGATATATATGAAATCATCAATATATCTGGATGCTGAGAGAACATTATATTAGTTTTCTAAACTAAAATAATTGACCTATGTCAGTATGACGTGTGTTTGTATCTAATCTATATGTGTACTGTCATGCAATTTGTTTTTATATGTTCATTTCTGCTGTATGGTCTGATGGCTTGAATCATCAAATAAATAATTAATTAGTTTAAACTTTTGATGCAGTAGATTAACTGTTATTATTTAATGTGCTGAAATGGTACACATGTAAGAGTCGCCATATTTTGTCATTCAATAAAACATGGATTTGTTTGGTTTATTTTGGTGTTTTTACTTTTCTTTGTTGCAATTTTGGGCTGAACTTAGGCACAGCACGATATATCAGCGCCCGAAATCTCTAACATTCCCAAGAAGGAAATTTAGACTAAGGCTTTAAAATGTTGAATGTTCTTTTAAGTCCTGGGTTGCTAGTACCGTATAGATTTCAATAAGAGCAGGATAAAGTGTGAAATGGGTGATAAAAATTAACCGGAAAATTTTCGTTCATTTAAATTAAATGAAAAATAATTATAAATATAAAATGTGCAAATTCAAAGTCTAAGTCTAAGTTTCAGTCTTTAGAGAATACGTGCCCTGAAGTACTATGACATATACAAATGTGTATAACATATTGAAAATCTTCTAACACTCAATAACAAAGACACTTGCAAATATCAACTCAATTTTATTATATGCATGTATGAGCTGTTCAAGTGAGATCAGCAATGCATTATTGCAACAAGAGATCAGGTGAAAATAAATAAATAATAATTATCTAAATAAATACATGCATTGAACAATAACTACTGTGTAGTCTATAACCAAATGCCAATTGCTGAAATAAATTATTCAGAAAGAAATTTGACATTTTTGAGCATCAGTGAAAATCTAGAATTAACTAACAGAACGAGGACATGAAATTTAAGAAAACAAATTAATAAATGAAACATCAACCTAATGCAATCATAAGTAACAGTTTTCCAACAAAACAATTGCACAAAAGTGTTGGTATGACATAAACCTACATACTTATAAAATATGTCTGATTCCGTATATAATTAAAAAGTAAATAACTATAACAGTAATACAGAAAAACTTCAACGTCCTACTATCCATCTAAATTCTGATCTGTAAGGTTATGTGAAACAAACATTTTTTTACGGATGTCCTCATACATTTACATATGACTGAAAGCATCACAGGAAATTGGAAGTATATCTGATTGGCACATGGAATTTGAGTTACATAATGAAATACAATATTCAATAATTTATCCTCTCAACTTTTTCTTTCAAGTATAACATATTTCGCTCCCATGTCGAAACATGGTACCGTGTGGAATAAATACTTGTATTAGGAAACATGCAGAACACTGACCGATTTAGAAATTACATGTTATAGTTGTGAAGAGATTGTCATTGTATACATATTCATATTTTCAATGTTTAAAGATCATTTATATTCAATAAACATATGCTGAGTAATAATTGAATAAAAAATTGCATTACAATGTCTTCATACAGCAATTTTCTAAAATATTGCATTTTTAATGTTCTTCAACTACTTGTACGTTGCTAGAGCTGTTCAATACACATCTAAAACAAGTACATCCTATGATCGCGGTAACTTGGCTAATAGGTCACGATATAAATTCATGGTATCAGACAAATAAATGGATCTTGGAAAACATTATTATTATCTAATTACAAATACTTATGCGGTATTAAACTCAGCTCAGCAGTGTTCATGGTAGTTCATGTGAAAATAATGTTTAGCCGTCCAATTGTTTATGCCCCAAATGGGATATGAATACAATCTATATAAGTAATCTATTATTACATCAAAATCAACGAATACACATATTCCATACTGCTGATTATATAATGATACCGGGATAAAGCACCAACAACCATGCAAAAACAGTAATACTTCATTATACAAATGAATCAGGCATGCAAATGAATAGACAATAATTTTGTGAAGAAAGCACATAAATATTTTAACAAGCAATTACAGTTAACACACATATCAATATTTTGTCCACACAAGTTTCATTGTTAACACTTCTAGCAAAACCAGCTAGGACTAGCGCTCAGTGAAGTATCCGTTGCCCCTGCACAAACATAGTGTGTCCAAACACTACAGCTGTCACACTGCACAGACTGTTCATCTTCACTTTGTGGATTATCCAAAACATCCAAACCACAAACACCACAAAGAAATACAAGTGTCTTTGCCTCTGCTTTACGACCTGTGTTTTTCCGCTTACTAGACGGTAGGCATAATGGTATCAATGCACGCCGTGCTAATGATGAAGTGGAAATTGCGCTCATATTTGGCATGCTAGCAACAGGGATCTTGTTGTTGTTCACATCCACGTTGGGATCAGTTCCTGTAGGTTTATGAGTGGGAGAGTTATTTTCATTTTGGGTTTTTAGTTCACAAATGGCATGAAACACATGCTTTGTCCAAAACATGCTAAGATTCATTTCCAACGTAGCCCAGAAGTCCAGATAAAAAAACACCCTGACAGTGAGACTGCCATGGAACGTATAAATGTATAGGTCACAGTATTTTTTGCCAAGAATTCCCATTTGTCCCTGTATTTGACAAAAGTATTTGGATCCAGAAAAGTATTTCCATCTTCTTTAAAAATATATTTCACATTGTCCACGCTCGGTATTTCATCTTTTAATGTTTCTGGGCACTTTATTTCACATAGGCCTTCGCCACAACATTCACACTTCACAACCAAGTCTGGGCTTGCTGCCAAGTAAGGGTGTTTCAAAGAAACATTCAACCCACTCTCACTGAATGTAAACTTTTTGTGTTCCTTCTTCATTGAATTATTATACGCCCTCTTGGCAACTGGCTCAAGAGCAGTTCCATGCTTCATGGCAAGGGTGGGTTTGAAGGATTTCTTCCCTAAAATACTGTCTGTAAGTGCAGTGACATCAACATCATTATCTTTTTCCAGGGTTCTGACCCGACTGGCAACCCTATGGAATACACTGGCAGTGATGCGACCCTTTCGCTGATGGTGCCACAATTCAGAGGAGGCCTGTGCTACAGTTTCATTGCAAAGATTAATTGTGTCTTCCTTTGATACAGTTATGGCCTTCAACACTGACTCTAATGTGTAATCAGGCTTGTCAATTTCAATTAATGTCACTTCGATCACTGATGGTGGGAGTATTGGCTTTGATTTGACATGTCTTTTTCTCTTGAAATTGGATGAAACAAGAGTCTCCCACATCATCTTTTAAAAGATTGTATAGAGCATTTCTCATGGGAACCTCATCATTCACTATTTTCGTCTGTTCTTTATTAAGAGGCGTAAATTTTTTCTTGTGTTTCATCTTTTCTACTACACTACTTCGCTCCTTACCATAGGAGGATTTAGTCCAGGTAACATCCTCTGCTCTAATTGGTTTCATTATAGGTTTTGAACTGGGTACATTCCAGGTTGATGGAAGACTTGTCTTTGACTTTTTGGTAACACCTCTTTTTACAGCATCTTCAACACGAAAAAGCACCCCAGCAACATGGTTGCAAAAGCCCAACATTCCAGCTGTATAGCTGCAGTATGAAACACTGACTTTTCCACCTACGCGCCCCGGTATGTCTTTTTCCACTAAGACCCAGATGTCATATGCTTTTTTGTTTAACGCTTGTGATGGAGTCACTTTTGCCTTTAAAAAAACATTTGTCACTCTTTTCACTAATGTCATGTATGTGAACTTCTTTTACCCATCCGCATTCAAAGTATCTGTACGCTTTGCCCTCCTTGTACTCATTTAATAAGCGATTCACTATCTCAGTAGATGTCATGTCACCTAAGTAATGGGCTATGTCAGTTATATACACTGATGGCCAACTGCATAACCCATTCTTCTCCCCTTTCCATCCGGATGTTAACGAAAATGGGTCTGGGATGACGTCGCCTTTGATGTTTAGCTTTGCCTTGTATTCATGCTGGAGGCGCTGTTCTGCCAGCTCTGCATTAACATCAACCGGCAGGTTCTCTTCCCACGCACAAAATGCCCTGAAACATAAATATGTTGTATTGGTAAATTATTTCGAAAATCAAATATCATAATCAAATTAATAATTTTTTCCTGGACTGAACTCTGGGGTTTTAGCATCAGTTGCAAAAATTGGGCATAGGTTCCCCTAGCAAATGGCTTTTTTCCTCAAAAATTGGGCATAGGTTCCCCAAGCAAATGGCTTTTTTCCTCAAAAATTGGGCATAGCTTCCCCTAGCAAATGGCTTTTTTCCTCAAAAATTGGGCACAGGTTCCCCTAGCAAATGGCTTTTTTTCTTTTCTTTTTTTATTTTTGCTTATTTTTTGTGTAAAACTAAGTGTACACTTTGAAATGCATGTATTTCTTTCCTAAATTCAATGCGTAGTTTGTCAAAATTGAGACTGTACAACTTTTTTTTAAAATAGACAAACTGTCCACCATCCTGACCAGGCCAGTTGTAATGCATTTTAAAAGATTGTTTTTTTTATGATCTAAATTCTTGTTATCACATTTATTTCAAAGCCATATATAAGGCACTCACAGCTACATAAAAATCAATCTTTACACAACGTAACAATCAAGAACTACAAATAAACAGAAAATATACACATACCTCGCAGACAGCTCATCAAGATTTCCATCCACTGGCTTGTTTCTTCTCGACAAGTACACTTTTAACGCATTTAATGACCAAATTTTAAATTTCTCTACTGTCATTTCACTAAGCTCATCCATTTTAAAAACAAAAATAGCATTACTCCAATGATTTATAGACAAATTTTGTTGAAATACAGAACGTGTCAGATTAGCAGACTACAAAACAACCAAAATGGCCGATTCTTACTCGTACATCCGGGTACCTGTCAAAATCGAAAGTAGCCTTCCGGAAACTGTTAAACGGTGTATTGGGGACGAACCATTCCGTCCATAAATCATTATAATTGTGTGGCTGCGACTGCGATTTTTGGGCTAGTGGCGCAAATTACGTCATCGAGAAAACGTGACGTAAACATTGTCAATAAATTTCATTAAATTGACGAGTTAACTCGCTCTGTCGGATCGGAATTAACATTATTTTAATTTATTTTTGATAGTGTAGGTCGGGTGTTGATAAACTTACAATAACATCAATTCGATAGTTTCGTGAGACCATACGGAAACGATTTACTTGCGATTTAGTCGGTAGTGATCTCCCCTGAGAAGTTTCACGGTTGATACGATGACTGGGGATAAAATTGTTTATTTCGCCATGTTCGTGTATGTCAACAAAAGAAATACATACGACAGTATCAACAAACATCATTTTGTAAGTAATCTTTCGTTTAAACCTTTTTAATTCGTCTGATTTATGAAATGTATGTGTTTTCGGATGCAAATTTAACCCGGAAGTGACAAGATCGCCAAGTGTTTGTGTACATTAGATACCAACTTGATGACCGCCTTCAACCATTACGTAAACAATATCTCGGATGTCTGATTCTGGATTCATTGAGCTGCAGAATGTTCAATGTTTGAATTTCCCACATTCACAACAAGACAAAACAACCGTGACGTTGTCAGTCTTGACAGTCTGCTTGATATAGAAAGTAGCGATACTTCAAGTTCAAGTGATTCAGAGTATGATTCTTTATCTGAGTCAAGTTCTGATATTGAAAAGCAAGTATCAGTTTATGTAGATGCTAGTGCAGCTGACAACTTGGAATGCTACTGCATAGCAAAGTTTAGGAATGACATCTATGGTTGCAAACACTATGGCAAGCCATTTAGTAAAATATAACCTCCACATAAAATGCCAGTCATTTCTGACTGCTTATGCACATTATTTCTGAGCACATTAACTTCACATTTGTATCCATTATTGGCAGGCACCAAGCGGATAGGCAAACAGTAACCTTTATTCATATATTTAACTGTCTAATGGCATTAATACTGGGATTTGAACCTTCAACCGGACGTTCCCAAGACTGATGCTTAACATATGGCCACAATGTCTTTGCATAATGTAGTTTTCCATTTTGTGTTCTTTTACAGGTAACCATATGTTTGTCCTGATGGATGAAGCAGAGTGTATGGATTAATACTGCTGTGGCAAGCATGGTTCATCATTATTTTGAGTACTAATAAGTTGGAGAAAACATTTACAGGTATTATCACTGTACCTGTTTTAGCCTGTTAATGAAAAAACTAGTATTGAAAAAATGTTCATACACACTTATAAAGTAATTGACCTTTCTGCAGACGCTTCGTAGCCACGCCCCCCTTAGTAACAGGTTCTCGCTGTAACCACGTTAGACAAGCCATGTCCAATATGGCGTCGAACAAAGAACAATAACGGGCTGATGTAGATAGTATTCCATCGGATTTTTCTTTATTATATAATATTTCGACTTTAAACCATATCTTGACAAAATAAATATTATTTAATATAGATTTGCTTTGACTTGATTAAGAGTGTCAAGCCTTAGACTGGAAATTGAAACGGGAAGATGAAATAGCCCTTAAATGCTATACCATGATCAGAAAGAAACTACAAAAGTATGTAATGTTTTAGAAGACGAATTTCATATTATATATTAGAATGTCCTTTTATTATGCAATGCATTTACATGAGATCATTATTATTCCATGTAAGTCCATGTTTGTAGTTTAGTGCGGGTTTACAGGGGAAGTATTTCCCCCAAAAAACATGAAACGTTATCTGTAATGTCCGTCCCCTTATGTATAATTTTATTTAGTGTGAATGAAAGTCATTTTAGTCATCAAGTTTAGGTATAGTTGTGTTTGTGTACATAAATCACCCTTATTTTGTGTGCAGATGGACATTACAAAAAGGGATGGACATTAGAATATCAGGATTATTTCTCAAATCTTCAAATCCTGCAACATACATTTCTATAAATTCCAGAAATCATACTTTAAAGATACTATGATAAAAATAGCATCAGAGGCAGACACAAGACCTGTATAGGTTGGACAAATTATATAATGCTATGCAATAAACAATAATGTCGCCTGTGTGCACTATCTAGATATAAATCTTATCCAGCCCCGTAATCAGCATTTCACAGTGGGAGTCCAATATGCATCCAATCAGTTTTTGATGTCACCATCCGACACATATATACAGCAACGTTGAGAAATGTAAATTATTTTTTATAGCCTTTAACTAAATGACCATTTATAAAAAATAAATGATCAGGCTTGTGTTGAATGTTAGAAAATAGGTTTATTTATTTAACAAAATCAACATACTCGTAGATGTGATATTTAGGATTTTAAACCAGATATATTACCAATGTCTATACTTACATAAATTGTAAGCCCCCAATGCAATTGAAATACATGTAATGAAGAAATAATAACTTTTCTGACATATAAATTACTTTCGAAAGAAATGCTCGACAGTGAGTAACCAATACCGGTATATCACATGTATGTTTATAGCAATACATGTTTCAGTCGCATTAATTGCAATAATTATTGATTTTATAATTGATTCTGGTCATGTTTAGTTATACAAACTCAGGCTTATTACAAATTTATAAAATTATGTCCGTCCTAAGCTTGCTTAAATGCTGACATAAGTCAGTTATTTTAGTTTAGAAAAATAATATTATGTTCCCTCAACATGCAGATATAACATAGTTAATTCACATAAATAAATTGATTGGTTGGAATAACATAATATAGCAACATTTTAGCTAAAAGTATAAATTGTATAAGATTATGTTATCTCTTGGATAATTATGTGAAATAAATACATTTTAAGTTGTAAATTTGTGTTTCTTCATGTTTTAAGGCCAGACTTTTCATTAACTTGTAATGTTTGTCCCCTCCCAGTCAAACTAATATTTAAAGGTAAACTAAAAGTTATCTTTTTATCAATGGGGCATATCTGTTTGCGTTAATTTTAGACGGATTTAACTCGTGATGCGGTCTGTCGCACAACTTAATCCACTGCATGCATTTGTCTTAGGTTTTGGAAAAGGTAAGAATTTCACGCCACTTATCAGTCTGGAAATCTATTGTTACTATCACACAGCCCGAATCTACACCTTTTCACCATTGTCTTAGATCATTAATAAACACCCTGTAATTTGCTTTCCCGAAAACTATCACTCTTAGACGAATTTGTTGACAACTGTAGCGGTTGTCTAACAAAATGGCGTCGATAAAACAATGACGGAGGTGTGCTCGAATACTGCAACGCGATTGGCTTACGCGAGCTGTCAATCAATATCTGCAGAAAGGTCAATTATGTTCTTTCTTTCAAAAGTTATAATCATGTTCAAAATTTTAAAAATGTTTATTGAATATTTGTTGTATTTGAAACCAACAGTTTTTATTTTCTTTGTTTTCTGTCAGGTAAACTGTAATATACATGCAGACAAAAACAACACCTGATGATGGTATGAATTATGGAAAATTTCTAACAGGTATATAATACTTTTATACCAGTATATTATCAAGTTTGTTATTTTATAACTGAAAGTAGAAAAGATGTCATTATGTAGTATGCTTCATGATCAATTCATCTTAATCACATACCAGTATGCTTTATAGATCTGATAATTTTGGGTGTCATTATAAAATATTGGTTTTATACAAGTACTGCAGTTTTAAAAAAATGGATGATTTACATGGACATATCATTGTTATAATTGTTTTTAAATTAAAGGGCTCCACACGACTTTTGAGATGGCAACCATAGTTGTAGGACACACAAAGTTTTCTCCACAGTGGCACTTTGGTCTCAGGAAAATTAAATGGAAGGAATCTGCTGCAAATTACTTCAAAGAGTTGCTGTGACTTTTTTGTTGTCTTCAAAAGGTGGTCACAATATACCACTACTTGTTTCTGATAGTAAAAAACCAGTAATGTTATTTTCATTATGTAAATTTTTGGTAATATTTTTTAAAACATTGATACAATTTAATATAATAAAATACCATAATTTCTTTATTAATGCCCTGGAACCAGGAGAGGTATCCTACAAAGAATGCTTTATGTCTGGCAGAAAGAAATTCTGGTTACTTAAGTGTTCTCTTGGTGATGTAACATGATTCATACTTGAAGTTATTCCTCAAGTTTTGGACCCAGACAGGCAATATAAGGGAGTTTGTTCGAACTGACGATGCAAAGGACCGTGTGTGCCCCAAGCAAAATTGTCCAAAACACAGTACTAAAAAGTGGTCATAACTGAAATCCTTCTCGGATTTATGATTTATCCAGCATACACATTGTCAACATGTGTTAAAAGTTGTCCACAATTTTCATAACACTATATTATTGTTCTCAGTTGTTGTGTAATAGATCATAATTATATATATCTTAAAAATAAGATTGAAATAAAATGCCCTAGAAAATATGTAAATGAACAATTTGGTTGCTATGTTTAGATCAAGTCGACCAGCACATGAATGTATATTGTTGTTATAATGTTGTTGTTTGTGCATTACAGTTTTGTGTATAAATGTATGAATGACAGGTATGAACTAATTATTTGTTGAAAGGTAGGAGTGAGTTGGACAGTATTTCTAAACATTACACTTCATGGAATCTCTGACATTTCAGTGCGAAATAAGCAATGTGATAAATGTTTGATGAAATTTACCAAAACTGGTATACAAGTTGCAAATATTTGTATGAAATAGTAGATCTTTTATTATTTGAATTGAATTATACACTATATAGAGGATATTGAATGAGTGTTGTTTAGTATTGAATTTATTGAACGAGTTGAATAAAATGATATGAAGCGAGCCTCTGGCGAGCTTCATATTCTTTTTATTGAACGAGTTCTATAAGTTCAATACTAAACAACACGAATTTAATATTCTACTTATCACATACCCGACAAATAACGAGAAAATCCACATCCAAACTTGACCTCATTTATACAGACAACAGCGACTAATCCGAGACTTCTCTGACCCTATTTTTTTTTTTTTTGCGGCGTGAAATATCAAAATTCGTAAAAGGGGTTTAGGGACAGAGAAGGCTCGGATTAAACAGCGACGTGAATGTAATTAGGCTATTGATTTAATGAGCCGAAAAAGTAGACCGATTCACGAAATCATTATTTCTAAAATTATCCATATATCTATCAATATTTGATTATTTTCCAGTTTATCGAATGTATTTAACAATTGGCTAATATCAAACGTAACTATAAAACGTAAATTGTAAGGAAAACCTTTCCTCATATGTCATCGATAAATATGTTTAATTACGTCATCACATAAACAAGTATCTGACGTCATTCAGTATACACGCGTTCAGTGAGTCCGTTCCATCTCTCTGACTCAAATCGTTATCAAGTGTGCGGAATCTTGTTAATTTGAATTGATATAGGACTGAGCTCTTCGAACATAAATAAATATGTTGATTTAAGTTCATGTATACACTGATGACGTGTTGAATGTTGTCTGAAAGACGAATCGTTTGAGATGGAATAAACTTACTGAACTAGATATGTAGGTTGGGAGAATTTTGATGGACATGCTAAGTAGATTCGTCATAACTTGGATTTGAACGGTAAATATTGTCATATTTATTTTGGTGTTTGCTGCAGTGTTCATGAGCATTCTTATTAAATGCATTAAACGTAGGCGATATGGATATTTTTTATTATTACTCGTTTTGTTAATTGTAAACAAGCAGCGTATGGATTTAATTTAGGTTTTTCCGCTCATTTGCATATTATATGCACACTGTGCAATATGATATTTATTGCATAGTAGAAACATGCACGGGTATGTGACACTATAAAAAAGTACATACATAAATTCCTGAATATTTGTACTAAGTACAATAAAATGTGGTGGAATGTTGTTACCAAAAAAGATGGGGCGCCAGTCAGTCGGAATAAGACAGAAACACAACAATTCGGAAGATTGGTTGCAATTTTAATAACGCGCACTCTTGTCACAACAAATGGAAGGATGACAAACAAAGGGAAACAACTCCGTCAAAGACAATAGTAAAGTCCGTACTCGACCGTACCTTAACATACAAATCAAACCTACTGGCGCTACCTCTTTTTACATAACAATTATTTATGGAACCTGTAACTAACTGTCAAACATATCGAAATCAGCATATATATCATATATTACTGTAATGACTGTAGTAATGCAATGCTAAACTGAAACATGTAAGCATAAAACAAAAATTAGATTCTATCCAAATTAAAGTGACCTGATAAAACTATATTCATTTGCATGTGTATAGTATCACTATATATATCAATTAATGCACAATAAATGACATGTTCATAATCTTCAAAGAACGTAAACTATACAGACATAACTTGTGCTAAACAAAAAAACTTCAGATTTCAATGTTCATGTCAAACTTGAAAACAAACTTGTACAAAGTTATCCATTCTAATTATGTCACAAAGTCCTCTAAGTATTTTGGAGGCTTTCGGTTTCGTTGAGGCCTGGTGTTATCGGTGCTAACAGGTGAAGGCTTATCATCCGTAGAAGTTACCGGAGTGTCAACTGTCTCTACTTCATCGATAGCTAAGTCTGGTTGATCAAGTTCATGACTGATATTTTCCTCCTCTAAGGGTGTGACTAATGCTGGTGCTGGTTGCACTGATTCGGGAACATTGAAATGAATTTCATTATGAATGTCCTCATTATCACTATCAGGTTCACGGATAAAGTTATAATCTGGTAAATCAACTGGTACACGGAAACATTCGCCTTTCTTTATTTTATAGGAAGAAGCGCGCAACTGATTTCCTGTGAATTTCTTAACAAACAGCCACTCGTCCTGTTGTGATACTACTAGGTATCTTTGCCTAGCATTCATTTTGTGCCTATCTGAATAGAGATAGACAAGATCACCAACATTTACAACCGAACAATCCTTAGACGTTTTACTGTTTTTGCACTTTTCACTGACACTGTGATTTTCACGCCGCAACTGATGCTGATGTAATATAGCATCCTTATCTGAAATTGGGAGCTGTTCATGTGTGAATTGATTGCGTTGTGTCCATAACTCTCGCGCAGACAGTCCTTCACGGCGAATATGACAGTTAAGTTTTGCGACAGCAATTGCGAGTTGTACTTTTGAGAGAGAACCACCACCGGGCTCTATACGTAGGATTTCGTCTTCAAGCTCTAAGATCGCCTTTTCAGCTACTGGATTTTTATTAGGATTTTTTACACGCCCAATGTCCAAAGTGATATTAAGACGATGAAGCATAACGTCGTCTCGTAAAGCTGTGAAACACGGAGCAGCATCTACTCTTATAATAGCTGGAGGTCCATGTATGGGATTTAATTCGGTACACAAACAAATTAGTGACTCTCTAATATTGTCCCTTTTTTCGTTTTCAAGAAAGGAGGCAACTGTGTATGATGTTGTTGTCTCACGTAACACAAAAACTAACTGTTTACTACGTTTCATGACATCTGCTGCAAATGATAAACCAACAGCCTCCGGGGGGGTCTTCCGATGACTGTGTTATGAAACCTTGGGGTAGTCTACTTAAAGATGC
The DNA here is from genome assembly GCA_032209605.1 of Mactromeris polynyma. Lineage (NCBI taxonomy): Eukaryota > Metazoa > Mollusca > Bivalvia > Venerida > Mactridae > Mactromeris > Mactromeris polynyma. Next base: position 19,181,051 of record JASFXZ010000003.1, read on the forward strand.
GCAAGTATGGCAGCACTCTGTAACTCTTTCAATCGACTGATTTAAGTCTAAAGCGTAAAAATGTCTTTTCAGAACTTGCGTTAACTGGTGTTTAGAAGGGTGATCTAGCTTTATGTGCAACGCAGTAACGAGTCCATCGAGGGTGGAACGGGGTACCACTATAAGATCTACAGGTGTTGAAAGAGGATCTGCACGTTTAACCACTAACAAACCGTCTTTTGCAATTGATACTGCACTTAAGTAACGCTTAACATCTTTGATGGTTGTAAGTTTCTTAGAAGGACGTGTGCCTTGTTGCAAGTGAGCATGAACTCGTCTCAAATCTGGACACTCAGACTGTATAGTTTTCCATGCAGATCTCGTGGTGAAGGGCAATCGACTGACATTGTTTATCACATCTTCTACATGAATAGCTCTAACGACGGAGTCCTTTGTATATTGAATAAATGCACAAATTTGACAGTTCGGGTTGTCACATTCAAGAGCATTACGGCTGGCGAAGTCTGAAGGGATATTGACAGATCCCGCGAGATGTTTGATGCCAACTTGATACCGACTAATAGTGGATAGGAAGGAAGTTAACCTTGGGCTGGCTGAAAATTCTCCTCTGCATAACTTTTCAATAGCCTGAACACAAGGTTTACTGTCCGTAAGAACAAATGCTTGACGAGTGGACTGTATAATGTATGGGCTAAAATGTTTCACGGCTGCTGCGATGCCAAGTGCTTCAATCTCACAGGGCAGCCAGGTGACTTGATGTTTCCAGATCATCGAAGTGTTGTTGGAGCTCAACTAGCTTATTCCTGGCATACTGTGGAAGACGTCCCTTTCGCTGTGGCGGTTGGACAGGTCCCATGTTTACAACTGCCTTAAAGGGACCAGAAGTCCCATTATATCCAGATATTTTGCCATCAAATACACTGTCATATTGAGATATAACATCTCGAAACTTTTGACGGATGGGCTCGGCCAATAGTACATCTGGATCTACGGAAACTGTATCTGAGAGAAACCCTGATTTAGCTGAATGACATGATGAGGGTATATTCACTGTATCACTGTGCGTGTCTTGAGAATATGAAGAAGCAGTATGGCGCGCCTGGCAAATGTGTTCATTATTGCGAATGTAAATTGGGTCTGTAGTTGAGTTAAGTATTCTGACTTTGCCGCATACAGCTTCAACAATTTGTGGAGAAGGCCATTGATTGTCGCATGATGCACCAAACTTTGGCTCTATGGCAATAGATCCATCTGGGTCAACATCGTTTGGTACTGTAACCTCGAGATATGATCCAGGCCATGTGACAGTGGAGTCCCTGGAATTGGCTCTAAGAACAAATGCTTGAGCTCGGCGGACATGGTTAACAATTGAGTCTGACCTTTCTGGAGAGTAAAACACCTCGTCTGTTGCGCGAACTACAATTTGTTGCTTGGAAGGTCTAACCATAATGTCATTAATAGTCATAAATGGTATTCCACCAAGTAGATCATCATCTAAATCATGTACAACCAAAGCATCCAGGATTAAGTCTTGTTTACCACGTGTGAGTATAATGTGTGTCTCGCCGGCAACCCTAAGTGGGGTAGAGCCATCAGCCTGAAGTGCACGCTGGTTGCTTTTCTTGATAGGGACGCCCAAGTACTGCGCGACAGACATTTTTAACATGTTAATTTCTGCACCAGTGTCCAAAGTTACATTAACAGGAAAGTGTTTGTAAAATGTCTTAAGAATAGGCGATTGCTTTGTGCTCACAAGTCTAGATGAGGCGACTCTTAAACTGTAGGAAGGGTGTATCATCTCCTCACAATCAGAATTGTCTGGAGTTCCGTCAATATCGTCTGGCACAGTATGTCGAACTTTCGAGAGATATTTTTGTCGCCTTCTGGTAAGTATCTACATTTGCTCAGAAAGTGATTGTATATCTGGCGGCCAGCTTGTTTGCATAATGGACAAGACGGACTATTACGCGAGACAGGTTTTGAGCCTTCAGTTTTCCTCATGGGTTGAAATGCAGAGCGTAGTACCTTTGCTTCGGAAATATTGTGAATTTCATCTAATAGACTCTCCAAGGCAAGAGAAATTTCCGGTTTTAATGATGCAAGAGATTTTGATCTAAGTTCAGTGCCATACCTCTGCTTAACAAGTGCAGGTAAGCGATTGTCAACTAATCTAAGCCAAGTCAACACTATCAAATTGTCAACAGTAGGAGAAATTTCCTCATCTTCATCTGGTATGTTTCCCAGGTGTGAGATACCACCATCTTTTTTCAGTAAACTATCCTCGATGAAACTTGAAATCCGCTGAAGTAAGTCCTCTGGGCGCTATCCAGCTTGTAACCGTATATCATCAAAATCTATAAAATGACCCCCTGTAGACTGGAATCCAAAATGTAGTCGGACAGACTGCCAGATGCAGTTCATGGATATAGAATTTTTCACTATAGTGTTACGGGAAATAACTGGGCAGAAGTTGGCAATCTGGCCCAACAAAAGTTCTAAGTGGGTCACTTTTTGCGCTGCAGTACGTCGACTAGCTTCGGGAACATCGTCGCCATCATCTGCCATACCACGTAGGGTGTCGTGTTTGTTTTTTTTCCATGTGAATCCCTCAACCAAAAACGGTGCAAAGTTGGAATCTAAAGCTAAAGAATATTGAAGGTTTTGCTTCCATGCTTCAAAGGAGGTTATTGTCTCTTCCTTTGTTAAACGCCATTGTTTGGGTGCGCGATTGCTTGCCATAATTGTTCGTTTTTTGTACACTACAAAAGTCAAGTAGCACTGTCCCCAAATTTACGACTGATAGACTTTGTTGATAGTCACCTTGAATGTCAAACACACGATCGGGTTTTTATGATCGCCGCTGCCACCACGCCAGTCAGTCGGAATAAGACAGAAACACAACAATTCGGAAGATTGGTTGCAATTTTAATAACGCGCACTCTTGTCACAACAAATGGAAGGATGACAAACAAAGGGAAACAACTCCGTCAAAGACAATAGTAAAGTCCGTACTCGACCGTACCTTAACATACAAATCAAACCTACTGGCGGGGGGACATTGTATAATAACATGAAGCTTGATATACAGTCCAAATTGTTATGGTTGCTATGCAGAATGCCTGTATTGTATGTTATATATGCAAGTCTGTTGTCATGGAAATTTACATGAATTAAAATGGATATTATCTTTATGAAAATTAATGGAACATACATAGATTGGTATGATTGAGACATTGTTGTGTCAATCTTGACAATTGTATACTATTTCAACTGTTTGTTGGAAAATCAGTGACTACCCACGATGCCATCATTTAGTGAAAAGACATTCAAAACTTAATGCAAGCCACATAATTTATGTCGGAATGTGTTAACTTTGTTGTTTTCACATGCAAACATTATGAATCAGTAATTCTTTTTGAAGAGATATAATATTTCTATTGTACAACATGCCTTTTGTTTTTCTGTGAATGCTTACTTTAAATGCTATAGTTGCTTAGCAACAAAGAAATTGACGTTTTCTGGCCAGCGTGTTGTGTGGATGTAATAATTATTCTTTTACATATATGCATAAGATACTTCAATAAGTACGATTTTGAACAATATACCAGCGCATTCTTAATGCAATCATTTATAAGTAAAAAGGAATTGTGTAAAAACTAGCAAATAGAATTGCTTGTTAAGTTGTAGTCTTAACTTCATTTATGCAGAAAACGCCTAAAATATACACTCCACCATGTAAATACACTATATAGCATGTGTTTAGTATGTTCTTGACACGACCTGCCATGCTGTTTCAAATAAATATATAGGTCTATGGCAAACTTTGTCAAATTTTTATTTTAACTTGGTTGCTAAGCAACCACAAAAATGTCAGTCGTTATTTTACAGTTGAATGACAATAAAAATATTTGGTATACAAATAAAACAAGTAAGAAGTTATATATGTTTTGTCTGTTCATTGTTTAAATGTGCTTATTATATCCTAATGTTTACTAGATTTTGAATGAAAATAGTCTAATTTTGTAGGAAATCAGCGTTACTTAGTAACAACAAAACTGGTCATAACTCTGTTAATATTCAAGATATCAACTTGAAATTTTCAGTATTTGGAATTTTAAACATCAATGGTTACAACTTAAAATGTGATTTTTGACCCACTAGCCCATGATAAAATTTTACTTATTGCCATCAAATGGTTCGGAGGGAGTCTCAAAAGTTTGCGTAGCTTGTAATACAGAATTATATCAAAACAGAAGATATGTTGCTAAGGCCACACCAAATTGATTGGTAGTTCGTCGGATTTACCGCTCCTTTAAAATGCGTAAAATTCGGCGCTAGTATAAAGGATACTTTTAGCATTTAAAGGTAGAGCTACTCTCGTGCATTTAATTACCTGCCGGTACAAATGCTACCGTTACAAGCTCAAGCGTTCGGGATGGTCTGTCCATATTTTAAGCTATCGAGAGAAGTCGTTCTTGAATGTCATTCGTAACATGTCCTTTTCTGAGATTAACATGTTTTAAATAATTGAAACTCGATTTTCACAGTATAAAACAGAAAAATTAAGTAGATCTATACAAGATAAAATCTGACATTAAAATCACATTTGTACATCCTTAAAGACGACAACGATATTAAATATATGCCTAGCTACCGTAACACTCCAACAAGGCATTATAAACATGGGAGTACCTCCACGGATCACTGACGATATGCAGGAAATTGACATTAAATGCATCAAAACTTGGGATAAAGAAAGGTTGATACAACCGCTACACAGACTTTTGGGTTGCAACATGAAATACGTGTGGCAAGCTTGGAAAATCATACAAATACTGGAAAATCCATGCAATAGCGGAAACCGATAACAATAGGAAATGAAAACAAATTCGGATAGATTAAAGGGAACATGGAGCTGTATAATATGTGTTTGGTCGGTCTATTATTCTGATCAACACATATGTGTACGATTTGAGTCTTGATTGGTAAAATGCATTAATCTAGGATAGCATGGAATAATAGCTACTCGACTAGAACACGCAATGGTAAGCCAGCCCCCTTATTACAATGCACAGTAGCAGTATTGTCCAAAACAGAGGAAATCAGATGAGACTGTTTTCACCTTGTTCAGAATCACCATGTCTGTCAGTTGTTGTGTCCTGATGTAACATACACGTATTTAGTTTAAGGCAAGAAATACTCAATCAGTTTTCAAGGAAATGTAACTTGGCAAACAGAAGCTATCAGAAGTGTAGATTATGTGAAATTTTGAGAAATACAAGAAAATAAAATTATAAAAAGACCTGCTGCCGCCTGTGAAATTTTGAGAAATAAAAAAAAAAATCCGTAGAACTAATGATCAATTTGGTGTGGCCAAAAGGGCTTGTATCAAAACACATTTATAGCATATGTACGCAAAGGCTAATAAGTTTAAAACGTATATACAGGCATACGTTGAGTGTTTATAGTTAATAGTTGTTCCTTTTCATTAATACTTATTTCACCAATGTGTTGATGTGGCTGTCTCATTTTGTGCCACGCCATTGCCTGCTAAAATAACAACTTATATATTTACCTTTATATTATATGGTAGCGTCCAGGTGCCAAAGTGAAAAATATTTTCAAGTATACTATCTCCTAATTAGGATATCCTAACTCATAATTATGACTTACTAAGTCCTAATTAGGAGATACTATCTCATAATTACGACTTACTATATCATTAGGAGATACTAACTCATAATTAGGAGATACTAACTCATAATTATGACTTAGCTAATTGTTATAAAGTGAATAGATTAAGTTAACCTCAAACAAGTACAAGTGTGAACTGACGTGACATTCCGCCTTTTACAATGGATGAAGCCATACGCAAATACTTTCAACTTGGACTTAATTATTCGGTTATTATTATGTGTTTATCTAAGAAACATGAGATAAATATATAAGCCTCAGGACATTAAAACGAATTTTGAATCGTTTGGGATTGTTTCGCAAGAAAAATTACAGTGATATTACTGATGTGGCATTGTTTTTAATAAATGAACTTGAACATTCTGGCAAACAACACGGATACAAAATGATGCACCTGAAGTGCATTCAAAACGGTTACAGTGTTACGCAAGAGACAATCAGAGAACTTTTTTTACCCTAATGGCATTAAACTTCGACAACGACGTCGTCTGCAGAGAAGGGTATATTTGAACTTAGGCCCAAATTACCTGTGGCATATTGATGGTTACGATAAACCTAAACCATTCGGTATTTGCATACATGGTGCTATTGATGGTTTTTCGAGATATGTTTTGTGGTTGGAAGCATATAAAACCAACAACGATCCGAAGCTGGTATCGGGATACTACACAGAGACGGTAAATATGTTGAACGGTTGCCCATTAAGAGTAAGGGCCGATTTGGGTACAGAAAACTGCTATGTAAGAGACATACACATGTATCTGAGAAGTATTATAGAAGGTCATGATGTACTAAATTGCTATCTGGTCGGTTCTAGCAATAGGAACCAAAGAATAGAAAGATGGTGGGGCATACTACGAACGCAGAATGTCCAGTACTGGATGGACGTTTTCAAGCTGTTATAGAGCACCGGAGGTTACACGGGGGGCCTTTTAGACAAAGCACTGCTGCAGTTCTGTTTCATGGATGTTATACAGGTAATGTCTCAATGTTATTTCGGACTAAATTCATTTAAAATACATGTTCATACCCAGTGACTATGCGAGGGAAGTCTTTGCCTTAGGCGTCTAATTTCGTATTAACGCAGACATCATAGTTAGAATGATATGAGCATTTGTTAAATTTGCATCGATGAATTATTTATAACGAATACAATTTCTGCGTACATCGTTATGCATTTAAAGCCTACGAGTTTATATCCAGATCGACCATGTACAAGTAGAATTGTTCTCAAGGTGTCAATAGCTCTAGAAGTTATATCAACAGAACTCAAGATTTTTGGTGACTTTGACCATTTTAGGTTCCCGTGATTTCCTCTCTTTTTTTCTTTTTTCCTTTATTTGGGCAATATGACGATGTTTCAGGTTTTAATTTAAAATATAAAAGATTTTTGTCTCCGGCGGGATTTTAACCAACAAACACTTCATCGTGAGATAAAACGCTGTCCGACACGTTTACGCCGCCCGGTAAGCGCAGTTGGTAGCGCACTAGACTCCCAGTCCTAAGGTCGTGGGTTCGATCGCCATGACGGCCGGCAACGGACTTTGCGATGTGTTGACCAAAGGCGTGTCCTGAGGTCACTTGCCTCCCACCTCTGATGCAAATGGGAAGCTGTCAGTCGCTTGCGAAGATCCAAGGAAAGCACTGGTTATCGCAACCAGGAAGACCCCGGCCGCTTTTGAAATAGCCTAAAAGGTGTTGATAAGGGCGTGAACCCCCATATAAACAAACAAACAAACCGACGCGTTTACCACTAAGCTATCGTGCCTCACTGTAAATTTACTTGTAGCGTAAATTGACATGAATTGATGAAGACGAGAGCATAAATAGATACAACGTCGGTAAACGGGGTAAAACTTGGTGAATGGAAATGAATAAAGTCTATGCTGAATTAGAGTTTCAGGTCTTAAAAATAAACCGATAAGCAAAATTATTGGAATATTTGACATTTTTCTTTTTTTCGGACATTTCTTCATCTGGTGTTCAGTCCCTTTAATATCAGTAAATGGGTTCAAGTAGACACAATGCATTATGCACCTGTGATAACATGTTCTGTGAGTTTAACATAACGGTTCGTCTATTTCCAGGAAGAACTGTTCGCAACAACAACAGTCCAAGTGGCCGCCCGGTTACAATGTACACGTGTCCAGAATTATACGGCGCTCAAGATTACCTGTGCGCCGTACCTCGAGCTCATGTTGATTCATGTTTGGAAGAGTGTGTGCTTAAAAGCAACATTACTTGTGACGCAACCGTTTTTGAAATTTGCACCATGATTATGGACGACCATGACCTCCAGAAGCCGGACTGTGGTGATTCGGCAGTTATTCTCCACCAAACACTCCGACGGGAAATTCTCTGTGAACTAAGTCGCACATGAAGAGGATGTTTTCCAAATACAGACTGTGTTGAAATTCAGAAAATTTAACTTTTTCTTATAGTATATGTTATTTAAATGTTTGGTCAGAATTCATTTTATATATTTATCATATATTTATATATGTAGTATCTGTTCTACAAAAACATGTCTGTTTGATATATACAACATGTACATGTATTTCTATCCGGTAAATACACATGCATTATGCATCGCGCCATTTGTAATGAATATGTGGTTGCTTTGTATTTTCAAGGTTTAATGTAAGACCATGAATAAGCACTGATCATTAAATTAATGCATAAATGTAAAATATGCCTTTCTTTATTCAATAAATCGATTTCATTTATTGTGAAAGTGAAATTCTCAGCCCAATCTATTTTATATCTACGATAACTGTTGATGTTTAAAATGTCATGTTTTGTATCCTGGACCCGTCTTCACTAACGTTTTAAGTCTGAGTTTAAGACTTAGACTTTAAACTATTACTTCTCCATAGAGCACAGAATAAATTTAAATATCTCAAAATGTGCATCTAAATCATTTCAATAGTTCTTCTGCATGCAGTCATTGCCTATAAATTTAACCTTTAAAGCTTAATTGTCAACTTAAAAGCTTAAGTCTGAAACTGAAATTTAAAACGTTAGTGAAGACGGGTCTACGTCTGTTATATGAGACTGCTACCTTAATTTAGTGTGGCTCACTTGTGGATTCTCCACATCATCTTTCTTAGACAAGTATTCTGATGTTCCATGAAAATTCCTTGAATAATTCAGTAGATATGAAGCAGACATAAAACTTCATTGACCTGGAACTTTGACCTCAACCTTTAAGAACCGTTTTTGTCACCTCTAGCTATAGACATCATGAACAGTTGTAGAAGGTTTCGTGGACACATATCAATCAATTAAGGCGGCCCTTGAAGCGCACTTAGTAGCATTCACGACTGTTCATCTGAGGATCAAAAAACAACAGAGAGGCACAACTCTGACGTCTGAACTAGAATTATGGAACTTGTAAAGTACGACACTATTTAAAATCTATTCTGGGCAAGTTTGAAGTCAACATCCCAATCGATATTCAAGACTGCAAAGAAAAATATGAAGTATGTGGAAGAGCCCATAGACAGAAGTCTAAAGAAAGACACCTAGAAACCTCCTGCCATAAAATAATGAAATAAATTAATAATGCATAAATAAAAGCACACTAGTATACCTCTTTGACCACATCTCTGCATTCTGGTATAGAGTCAACGTTGAAATCCTTGAAATCAGTAGGGATGCCAAGCATAAGCTTAGCAAGATCATCATTGATGAACCTAAGACCTGGTCCGTCGTGAAGCATTGATAAACCAACCAGTTTTCCGGCTAAAAAGTATTGCATGCCTTCTAGTTTCTCCAAGTCATGGGAGAAAAACTTAGAATTTCCTGGCCATTCAAATAGTGATGACATCCTTTAGTCTGAAATGTAATGAAAATTATGAAAACAGACTAAAGTATGTAAAATATATTATTATAGGTGTGATATTCACTAAAATAATAGCATGACTATAGTGGTGATATCTAACAATAACCACTTCAGGTTCATGCAGCAAAAAGTAAAGAAGTATAAAGGAGTTTTATGTTTTGTATTGTATTTTACATATTATGTGTATTGAATCAAACAAAAAACCTTTTGTTAGTCTGTGAAGGCAGGACATTACTGTACGGTAAGTGTGGAGTGCACTGTTCAGAAAATTGTACAGAATTGTCATAACAGCCAGTGTTAAGATAAGACACTCCATAGGGACATAACACCCAAATAATCTTTAGACATTCTCAAGGCAAGACTCAGTATAGACCAGCATACCATTATGTCAATAAGCATATTCAAATGATTAATAGCTCATTCCTTTATTTCTTCCCTTTTCATTAAAATGCTTGTAACAATTATTTTGCAATTGTTGAAAGTTACGTAAATAAATTTTAAAGTCATTTCATTTTAAAATTTTAACTTCTACAGCCATATTTCATATAAACATTTTACTATATATAAAATAACATTGTACATACTCTTCAAAGCAACCATTAAATGAGCTTCTAACTCATGTTATCTGCTTTTCATTGCTAAGGTGTCTGTGATAAAAAAAGCTGCATAATTTACAGTGGATAACTTAGTTCTGCTGTCTTAAACACAGAAATAAATAATTACTGCAGAGCCACTTTGCCAAATATAGTAATGTCCAATAATGTTACACCCTATCTCAACATAAACCACTAACCATATGCAAAACATCATTTATCCTAGCTTTCTACTACATAATGCAGAGTCAAGTGTTTTGGCTAAACACTCAGTATGACAGAATAAGGGGATATTACAGTTCTTCAAGTGACTACAATAGAGATCTATAAAATCTAACTTGTTTTTGCATAGGTTAAAGATTTTTAAAACAGTAAATATAACAGTAAACTCCGCTTATACAATACAGAGATGACCATAAACATACAATATCTTTATCCAAATATCTTAATATCCGATCATACTGACAATAAAGCGCATTGTCAATGTCCAAAAAATCATATCGCTATATGCGGTATATCGCTATAAGTGATATCACTATAACTGGAGTTTACTGTATTTACTTCCATTACTTTAAATCTCTATCAACCTTTACCTTAAAAACTCCCGGCGTGGCCCACCATGATCAAGGCCTAATTCTCCACTAAATTTGATGTATAAGTTGCTGGTACAGCTGAAAGGTCTACGAAAGTTAAATAATGAAAATAGACTTGTTCTCTTTTAGAAATGACAACCGTCATCTTAACTTAATTCAATGCCCATTATATGTTTACTACAAGCATGAAAAGTGAGGTAATAGTGAATGAACAAAAGAAATTGTTTTTTGTTACAGCTTTTCCAAATAAGCCATATACAATTTGAAGATTAATCCTATTTTCTTATTGACTCTAACAGTGCAGAACTAAACAAAGGTTATAGTAGTAGGCAAATTTTAATACCACAAATAAGAAAATAGCAAATTGTATGGACTATTTGAATTCATCTCTATTTCTGACAAATTAATTTTTTCTGTCCCAAGAAATATTATAATTATGTTAAATATATACTTTGGGGGTTGGGATAGAACTTGTTTACACACTAGTGACAAGGTTCGTCTCCCTATGCCTGTTGGTAGATCAGGATGGTCAGTTGATAGGAGTATGTCATCAGCAACCTTAAAATATTGAGCACAACAATTTGGTCAATAAAGGTAAAGCGATATTTTCTTACTTCAGCGTGTGTAAAGAATGACGTTTAAGCAAAAGAACAAGATACTTGGTACAACCTGAGGCTCTACTGGCCTAAATGGACAATGAAGATGTAAACCAGTTTTACCTCCTGTGACCTATTTCTGCCACAGACAATAACCTTTTAAACAACTCTGAAATAAGACAACCTGGGTCACATTCTTGTAAAGTTTGGTGATGTTTCGCTGGGTGGGTTAGGAAGATTGTGGTGTTTAAATGAAGTATCTGAGAAGTAGTCCGGACAAGAATGGTACCATATATACATAATCTCCGTGAAAAATAGTCCAACCAAAACCGTGTGATAATATGCGTAGTGAAGCTTCCCATGAAGTTTTGTTGATTCCAGTCAGTGGTTTCTGAGAAGAAGTCCGGACAAGAAAAGTGGGACGGACGGAAGGACGGACAGAAGGACGGACAGACGGACGGAAGAAGCGGCGACTATATGCTCCCCCCTTTCGGGAACGGGAACAGGGAGCATAATAAATTTTCCACCATCCATTGATCGCTGCCTTTAACAACTTATGGAATATGATTGACATAAATACATCAGGTGCATGCTGAGCTCCAGTGAGCTACGAAAAAATACAAAACATTCACTTTAAACCAGTGGTAAAAAGTAAGACTTACCCTGTTCGAACAAACATATTTTACTTTTAATGCAATCCATAGTATACTAGCTGAATTTCAGAAATTTCAGAAACAACCCAAACAACAATTAGTTACTTACAATTGTAGTTTCACTGTTATCTGTACCATAGACATCACTGCCTGCCATGCCAGGTAAGTTGAATGTGATCTATAACCATGAAAAGGTTCTATAATGACATAACTCTCGTAAAAATAAGTGTAGCAAAAATTCCTTTCTTTACGGTCATCTACCTATAAAGGTTGTTAACATGTGAAAGAATGAAGCCAATCCGCCTACTAGTATAGGAGAAGTTGCGCACACAAGGTTCAGGACATTCGTACGTCCATCCGTCCGTATGGAGCAGACCAAACCTATATTGCCCCTCCTCACTAAATTGTGTGTGTGTGTGGGGGGGGGGGGGAAACTGCATTTGTGATTTAACATATACATTTTTTCTTATTTTTGGCATGTAATTCGTGACTGAAGTCAAAGTAGTGTACTTTTGCAAAATTTTGTTTGTATGGGGTTTAACGCCCTTATCAGCACTTTTTAGGCCATTTCGGCAGTCAGTCTTTCAAGGATCTACCTGGGTGCCATAACCAGTGCTTTCCTTCGATCTTTGCAAGCGACTGACAGCTTTCCCACTTGTGTCAAAGGTGGGAGGCAAGTGACTTCAGGACACATCTTTGGTAAACTCACCACGAAGTCCGTAGCCGGCCGTTGTGGGGCTGGAACCCACAACCTTTTGCGTAAGTGCATCACCAAATTGAGAATGTTGGCATGTTATCTTTGTATCTCTGGTCTTTCAGGATCATTGAGTATATTTTGTTGCATTGGAAAATAGAATACTGCTTAACCTTGTGCTAGGGGGCGTTGACAGTCTTGCACCTTCCATTACTGCCAATGAACAGTCTCAATCAAACTAAGACTGCTATTTTCTCTTCGGAATGTATTTTGTGAATCTGGAGGATCATGTGTACCAGATATTTGTATACATGTATAACAAAAGCCTGCTTTGTAATTGGGACAGCCCATATGAAATAATATGTTTAGCATTGTACTTACTGTAGGTGTTCCAGTATCAACAAGGTTGACTTCAGGAATGTTTTCGACCAGCTGTGTGAAACTTTCTTGCCCCTTAAAAAAACATTTCTACAAAATTATGTATACATAACTAGATGCTATTTAGTCCCGAATGTTATTCCACTTGCATTTTATGTAATAATAAATGCTGATTCTTAAGAAAATAATTAGACAAGTGCACTCATTTTTGTTTGATAACAGAATATGCTGAAGTGCTCCGGATACAACCAAATACGGTCCGTAACTATATTGTAAAACAAATTACCCTAGCTTTGCCTGTTTTCACAGTGATGTGTTAAGCTTATTTGTCATTTCAGGAACCCAATAACATTATTTTAGCCAAGTTTCTTCACTGTAAAAGCACACATTCAGAGAGGTTAATTGTTGTACTTTCAAATGTCTAAACAAAACCCTGACTGATATGTTACTCTGAACAATGCAAGCACTTTACATTTAAATAGCATGTAATAAAAAAGTAATAAATATAAGTATACAACAATAAGTTGAGAGTGACGTCATGCAATGTTTACATGGTTTGACCAGCCTTATTGACCAAAATAGGTAAATCAAATAACAAGCAAAACTATTTATTGTGATAATGATTTCATTAAACTAACAGCTGTGATAGCTCAGATGGTAGCGAGTCCGCTTCTTGCAATGCTAAATAAGCTTTTTAGTTTTGGGTCCGAGTTCGAGACTGTCAGGAGGTAGTTCTTTTTTCATTACAATATTATATATTTCGTTGTTCATCTACAGTTGTACTTACACGACTTATGCTTATAAATGTTCGCTCGAATATCATTAATTTAAAACATTGTATAACATGTGTATTTATAAGCTATTTACTAATAACGACATAGTTTCATGATTTTTAAAGTGCAAGATAGCATCGTGCAGTAGATTTACATGTACATTTATCGCTACACACTCACAGTATATGGAACACAGTTGATATAGCTACTTCAAAAAAAGAAGGGGGTTCAAATGAACATTTTAGCGACGACGCTATAGCCATCATTAAACACATTTGATTTTACGACAAAGAAATTAGACGATAACAAAAAAATAAAGAGACAGAAACGACAAACAACAAGTAATTGACAAGCACTGAGTAAGGGATAAAAAACATATTGTCCATAAAAAAGGGATGCAGGAATGGGTCTCAAACTCACACCCTATCTATTGATCGAAGATACTAGTCAGAAGCGCTACCAATTGAGCTATCGCTACTGTCTACTGTGAGCGATATTTCGTCAAAAGTTAATACTAATACTGAAGATAACAGGCATGATAATGACCGTAAGCTGCTTTACATGTATTGGAAAGTGGGTATGGTCGTGTTTACTATCGACTTATCTTAACTGAGTTTTTTATACCGGTAATATACTAACAATACAAACAATTAAGCCCCAGCCACACCAAGTCATACGACTTTTGAGTCATATGACTTTTGGGAGATTTTCAGTTTTTCCACTAGTCCTAGGACTAGCAAGGACTGATGACACAGTTTAGAATTAATCAGTTAATTTTGGAGGCAACAAGTATACAATTTAGCTTATTTAGTGTTAAATATATCAAGATGTGGTCTCAGAAAATTGAAATGATTTTATATCAATGGTACATATTGAGAAGATCTTAAACTAACTAAGAGTTGCATGACTTTTGTTGCAATAAGACTAGGTCGAACATACAGGCAGTCGTACGTCATCTTGGACAGGTCCACGAAAATAAAGGACTGCTTAGATAAGACGTAAATGGAGGTAGCAGGGCTTCTGTCATGACGTACGACGACATACGATAACGCAGGACCAGTCCTACGACAATACAGGACAATAAATTCCTTAAACTTTTTAAGACTACCCAAGACTTGACATACGACAACGCACGACAGACATACGTTAAGCCTGTTTCACATCAGCCTTGCGGCAGCCGTGCACATGTCTACGAACACCTTTTAGAGAAAAATCGCTGAGTTTCGCGCGAATGTCTCAAGACCTTCTTACGAATTTCACAAGACGCAAGGCAGTCGCATCGTCGCAAACTCAATTTTCGACATGCACATTATTTCTGCGAAATTCGGATGCTTTTTTGACGCCGCACGGCTGCTGCAAGGCAACCGCGAGATACCCGCACAACAAACGTACGATTCGTACGATATTTAGCTGGTGCTGCTGTCAATCAATTCTTGCGTTTTTCTTGCGAAAGTCGCAAGGCTGCCACTCGAACACCGTACGGCAGTCTTGCGTTCTATCACAGTGCTACCACAAGATCGTGGCAAAACGTGAGACAATCGGACAAAATCGCACAACAGTCGTGCGGTTGCCCTGCGGTAGTTGTGCAACGTAAGAACACCCCATACAATGTTGATAGTACTGGCAACGCTGCATTGCATGGTCGTCAGCAAACATCTCCACCGGTGCGCCAAGATGCCAAAGGCATTCTCCACGACACGTCTGGCCCGGGACTGCCGATAGTTGAACACTCTTTGTTCATGTGTCATTCCTCTCATAGAGTACGGCTGCATCAGCCAGGTTCGAAGCGGGAAAGCGTCATCTCCTAGTATGAAATATGGGATGTTGCAGTCTCCCTGAGGGAGAGGCTCGGCCGGAGGGAAACCGATGGAGTTGTCCTCGAGAGCGGCCCGGAGAGAGGAATCAATGAAGATGCCAGCATCGGACGCCGACCCCTCGCTTCCCACACTTGCCCACAAGACCCAGCAGCACAATGGAGCAAAACTTATTTTAGTTGAAGAATTCGCTCCCGGACTGATGCGGCTTCTTAATTGCGACATGTTTACCGTCTATGGCACCACAAGCATGATGGAAGTTCCACCTGTAGCCGAATCCCTGCGAAAGTTCACGCCATTTGTCATGGGTAGATGGCAGGATGAAGAGTGTCTCTATGAACTCCTCGTAAATCGCCTGACACACTTCAGGGACAAAGAGTGAGATAGTGTTGTGTGCAACCCTGAATCCGTACTGTAAGGACATGAAACTCATTCCGGTGGCCAGAAAGCGAAGCGTTATCACCAACTTCTTCCCGGGCTCAATGGAACCACGGCCCCTGCAAAACAAAACCGTATAATGAAAATTAAAGGTTGCTATAAATCATACATAAACTGCATATATTGTACATTACGTGATCAACAACTGCTCCCCGGACTCAATGAAATCAGGGATCTTGTAAACAAAATCGTGAAATTCAATTGAAAATTAAAGATCGCTATTAATAAAACAGAAACTACATATATTGTACATTTAAGTTGCATTTAAATGTGAAAATCAAATGTGTACGTGCCTTCTAGATTTTGTGATGCGCGGGGTGACCCGTAGCAGCAGCTCGGCAAACATGTTGCGGCTCATTCTGATGTAATTCATGTAGTCGCCCTCGGACTCTATCTATAGCTCCTGAAAGAGGGTGTGATACTGTCCAAACAGCCGACGACGCTCAATCCAGGGTTTTACCCACCAACGCCCCTCTCGCCTTCTTTGACGAAGTTGCTCACGGATAATTAGTATCAGAAGTGCTTCATGACGCTCTTCTTCGTCTAGCAGTATTCTTCTCAGTTCGACCACACGCAATCTTCGTGGAAGAATATCCATTTCAAAGACGAGATGTGTTTACGACAAACTATGATGAAGATGTGACGGCTGTTTGCACTTACCCTTGTATTTATACTGTCACATGGGACGAATTTGTACGATGAACGCACAAACATCGTAAGATATTCGTGCGTCACTCTTTTTTATTGCACGATGGTCGCAAGAATCTTTTGCGAATTCTTGCAACAGCCCTGCGTCAGTCTTGCAAATGTGTACGGCTGCTGCACGGCAATCTTGAGACAGTTGTACGAAATGTTTCCTACGTTCAAGCTGCGAACATCGTGCGACCCGTGAGACAACCGTGCAAGCCTCGTACTGCTGCCTTGCAATGTACACGACCTGTGTGGACCTGTCCGGATGCATTGCGAATTTGTCTGCGTTCTGTCTACGGTGCCTCGGACTTGTGAAATCGTGCGACATAATAATCGCACGGCTGATGTGAAGCCTGCTTAAAGCAAAACAGTGCTAAGACTATCTAGGTCAGGGGATTCCACCTACGACAGCATTTTTGTCCTGTGTCAACGTACGAATCTCCTAAGAGAACGCAGGACTTGCTACGATTTTTCAGTTGTAGACCTGTCTTAGGTCCGGTGTGACTGGAGTTTTAGCAGTGCACTTATTTCAAACAAATTACAAAGAATAATTTATCTTTTTATCAAATAAATGTAACCAGGCCTGTTTTAAATTTGTCGTAATAGTCATTTACTGTTGTGTTGATAGGTAGTGGTGTTTCCTTAAAGTCTAAAATATCAAATTCAAAGTCCTCAACATTTCCCCTTGGTGACAACCCGTCTGGAAAGAATAAGTCTTTGGCAATCGTGATCAAATCTTCTTTTACTGCCTTTATTGGGACATCTAATTTTCTTGTTCCACCTCCTGATCTTTTCCGCACCTGCTTTCTGTTATGTATCCATCCAATTTCAACTTTCCTAGTTGGTTTCCTGGCTTTTCTAGTCTCTGGCCTCATGTTACAAGTGTTGACCTTTTGTTTTTTTTCTTTTTACTTTTTACTTTTCTCTTGCTGTTCTTGACAAAACATCTTTAGGGCAACCCTGTCCCCTAATTTCGGAATGTATTGAGACAGAGTAGTATCATCGATGTTCGATAACGTTTCTTCGTCAATCTGAAAATATTACTAAAATGGTTAGAAGGATCTAACTGCTTTCTATACTTTCCTGTCATATCATCATATGACCATTGTCATGCAGAGCATGGGTTTGAACCAATGGTCCTAGTATTGACAATAACACAAAGTGAAAACCATTGCATCCCTGATACCAGATGCTTTATCCATTCCTTTGTATAGTCTATGCATGTACTTGACAATCAATTTTCACCAGTCTTTTGCCCCTATGATAAGACCATTGTATCAGTTTGGGTTACTAATCAGAGATTATCGACCACAAAATACGCAATATCATGCGGTTGTCAAGGTGATCACACTTAGTAAGGCCCTTGCTCTCACACCTACTTAACTGACACTGTTAATTGTGCATCAAATTAAAAATGTTAGGCTATACACACGTTCACCAATTACATATATTTAAAATTGCCAATTTTAGATCATTCAAGGGCTGCAACCCTGAGATAGTATCTCCTAATTAGGAGATAGTTTCTCCTAATTATGAGTTAGTATCTCCTAATTAGGACTTAGTAAGTCGTATTTAGGAGATAGAATCTCCTAATTAGGAGTTAGTATCTCCTAATTACGACTTACTATCTCCTAATTAATAGATAGTATCTCCTAATTATGAGTTAGTATCTCCAAATTAGGAGATAGTATCTCCTAATTATGAGTTAGTATCTCCCAATTAGGACTTAGTAAGTCGTAATTAGGAGATAGTATCTCCTAATTATGAGTTAGTATCTCCTAATTAGGAGATAGTATCTCCTAATTATGAGTTAGTATCTCCTAATTAGGACTTAGTATCTCCTAATTAGGAGATAGTATCTCCTAATTATGAGTTAGTTTCTCCTAATTAGGAGATAGTATACTGGGAAATATTTTTCACTTTGGCACCTGGACGCTTCCATAATATTATCATTTATCAACTCTGTCTATCATGTTTCCTTACTTTAAAAATTTAGCAATTTATTATCATACCTAGTCGGTTTTTTGTGGTTATCCTGTTGTATATTTTCTATTACCCATGTATACAGTGCATTTAAAAGTGTATGCATTTACAGTTTGGCACTTGCTTGCAAATATATGCACTTAATATTTATTTTTATATTGGCCATTTCTTTGTTATTGATGAGTTCAATATTTACTTGCTATAAATATTTTGTTTTTGTTTCTCATCGTACGTTTGCATTGAAGCTGTAATTCACCATACCAACATTTATTGCTGTGAACTCATAACACCAGAGACAAGAAAATAGAAGAAATGAAATCATTCAAAAGGGTCAATGTAGAAAAAGCGAATAGGGAACGAATAAGTAACGAATAGATAACAGGGTATCAGTCGAGCGCAGAATTGGTACATATGCACTAACAAGGTTTTTTCATATCTACAAACCTCGAGCTAACACCAGGGACATGAAAAGAAATCATTTAAAAGATGCAATGTAGAAAAGGCGAATAGGGAACGAATAAGTAACGAATAGGTAACAGGGTATCAGTCGAGCGCAGAAACTGGTACATGTGCGCTAACAAGGATTTTTCAACTCTAAAAACCTCGAACTAACACCACAGTAATGAAAAGAAATCATTTAAAAGATGCAATGTATAAAAAACGCATAAGGTAAGGGTTAATTAACAAATAGGTAACGAATAGGAAATAGGGAATACGTAACAAATATGTAACGAATAGGGAATAGGGAATAAGTAACAAATAGGTAACGAATAGGGAATAGGGAATAAGTAACACATATGTAACGAATAGGGAATAGCGAATAAGTAACAAATAGGTAACGAATAGTGAATAGGGAATAAGTAACAAGTAGGTAACGAATAGGGAATAGGAAATAAGTAACAAATAGGTAACGAATAGGGAATAGGGAATAGGGAATAAGTAACAAATAGGTAACGAATAGGGAATAGGGAATAAGTAACAAATAGGGAATAGGGAATAAGTAACCAACTTGACGACCCTCCAGTTTGATTACTGTTCAATTTGTAGTTTTCATTCATAAAGAAGTGCCTTCATATACATATTTCGAAATATCTGTCAAAATTCTCTATGGTGAAACACATGCTTATTCTTGTATTCTTGTACTTGCAATTTTCACTCTTTCAAAAACTGTTTTGACAATTATGGTCGAATAAGTAACAAATAGGTAACGAATAGTGAATAGGGAATAAGTAACAAATAGGTAACGAATAGGGAATAGGGAATAAGTAACAAATAGGTAACGAATAGTGAATAGGGAATAAGTAACAAATAGGTAACGAATAGGGAATAGGAAATAAGTAACAAATAGGTAACGAATAGGGAATAGGGAATACGTAACAAATAGGTAACGAATAGGGAATAGGGAATAAGTAACAAATAGGGAATAAGTAACCAACTTGACGACCCTCCAGTTTGATTACTGTTCAATTTGTAGTTTTCATTCATAAAGAAGTGCCTTCATATACATATTTCGAGATATCTGTCAAAATTCTCTATGGTGAAACACATGCTTATACTTGTATTCTTGTACTTGCAATTTTCACTCTTTCAAAAACTGTTTTGACAATTATGGTCTGATAAGAATGACAACACTTTCACCTAATTTCCGGCACTCACCTACAGCATTATAGTAAATCTTTTCGTTAACGCTTTAAATATCATATAACTTCAGATTCTTGTTCTTATAACTCATGTATGATGACTTTATACGATTATCAAAAAAAACCATCAGGTTGGAATGTTGCAGTAAATATTTCATATGGCCCTAATTGTCCCGAGACGAGTCAAATTTGGCACAAACGGTCCAGTAACCAATTATGTAATACTTTTCATTCCCGGAATTGCATGGTTGAAACACTTTCCTAAGAAGACACATTTTGAACCAAACATCATATCTTTTCCAACACACTCCCGTAAATAATTTGAAAAAAGCTTTCTTTGTACGATAGGTTCTGCGCCTACTTGATGCTATGCATCAATGTTTTTTTCTTGTGTATTACTTTAATTAGCCACATGTTACATCCGTCTGTTTCCGTCATAATAAGTAAACTTACAAATCACTATAACTGTTCGCTAACATTTTTGTTCACAATGTCTAGACAACAAAATGAAACTATGGCTATTTATTTTCTTTGTAGATGAGATAAACGCTATAATTGTTGCTTTATATACTTAACACATATTTCACATTTTTGCTCATTGTTTGCCTTAAGAAAATGAATAATGTAGTTAAAATATCAATAAATATGCATAATCAAGGAGACCAAAAGTGTGGTTGAGTAGTTCAAATTCTGTTCGAGACCCAAAACTTTATATCAACTCAGCTTCATTGTGATATAACAGTTTCTTATGTTTTTCAATCCATAAACAGGAAGTCGTCAAGGCTTAGTTTGGTGACTGGATTTTGGGGTTCATTTTTGAATGATAGTGAGACTTTCGGAAAATTCTACAAAGGTCGAACTTTTCTTAAGATTTTAATAATTCTAATTTCATCTTTCAGAGAAGAAAACGGTCCATGCTCTGTCTTTCAAAGAACTGGGCTTCATAAAAATTACGTTGACAAATGTCACTTTGCTAACCGTGCAAGATGATCAGTTTGTGTAAGTCTGTCTTGCCAGTGTTCACGAAAATACCATATCAGGTTGCATATCAGCCACTTTCTGCTAATAAGCGCAACTTGTTGACTCAAAAATCATAAAAAACAAACAAAAAAACGTTGCATTGTTATTATTACCCTGATGTAACAGCAATAAATAATGCGGGATACGACCGACCCTCCACAGTTAGAGAATCCACAGTGCTCAATATTTAGGACCCTTATTAACAAATGCAGCCAGTTAACCATTGCAACGCACTGTTGCAACTCGCATTGTAGTTTCATTTTATACGGCACATGGACTTTATTAGACGAGCTGATAATATATAAAGTGTTTGCCAAAAATACTGTCTTCTTAAGAGAAGCGCATATCAAACGCATTTTTGCAACAAAAGTCCAAGAACTTCACGGGCACATCTCGCATTACTCTTATTTCGTTCTTTTTATCTTGCCTATAAATTACGACAAATCGATATGGAAAATTGATTCCAATGTGTTCAGTTTGAAAATAGGTATAATTTTGTAAAATCACGAATGAAAGATTGTTATATAAACAGTATAATGAATTCATAGAAGCATTGCATGCAGACTTTAATTTTGCAGAATGCCAAAACAATTTAACAATGATGTATTCACAGAGTTAATCTGTTCCTCCACAAGATATGACATCTTATCTTCGTAAATCAGAGGTGTACGAAAAATGGCCATGGAAGTGTAAATACACGATATTTGTCTAAGAGAACATAAGCTTCTCTCGGGATTTACAAGCTCCTGCTTTGGCAGACAAGTGCTCTTTCGACTGAGTTAACCGGGTGGGGATGTTGTCCGCCTAATCGTAAAGATTAATAAACTTCATGTAGTTTGGTTCGAAATTCTTCCATTGTTATAAAGTTATTACTTCAGATCGATGGAACAGTAAGTATTAGAAAATGAAATAATGTTTTGCGACAGTCGATGACAAATAGTGTCCATATGGAAATATTCATCTGTACGATGCATGTGTCGGTATTATTTGTCAGATTTATAAAAATTGTCCAACATCAGAAAATATTGTTTGAAAGAGCTGGTTGTCAAAAACTCAATATTCAACCTTTCACATTTTGTTCCTCATTTCTTTAAAGCCGTTTCTAGCTTTATACTATTATAACATAGCTTGTATAGTGTGAGCAATTTATCAGGTTAACTGATGTTTTCACCTAAAAGCGCACCTTGTTTAGCAAACAAATGAAATGTCGCGAAGGCCACTTCAAAAGAACACAGGGACAGGATAAGATCCATTCAAATAGACATATTTAATTAAAAAAAAATACAGGACTTATTTTCCAAAACCTGTTTTTGTAAGCAGTATTCATGTTTTATTATGCTTATCTAAATAGTCATTGTGCAGAAGTTTGCAAATTATAGAAAATAGAACGTCCTGGTTACCATAGCAATACAACGGAAATGTGTGTTTTGTAAATCACATATATTTTTAATCAACTTTTGTCTATTTCAAGTGATCATTTCTGTATTTATAAAAAAATGCAATTTTTATATGTTCATGATTAATAATGAATGGTTGCCATGGGAACAAAAATGATATTTCTAAAATAGAACTTATCAAAACTTGTGCACAGTGTTTGAATCTTTCATTGATTTTATTCATATTAAAATCTAGCTTGGTGCCATAAACACCCCTTACAGTATAATTTTTTATACCTGGTCAATTAAGTAAACACAACGGCAAAAGGGACGAATATATGGTTGGTGAAAATATGCTACAGCCTTATAGAGTTCATAATTATCAATGTGTGATAAAATAACATTAAATGTATGGTAAAGTCTGTTAAACTGATTATGCGATCCATATTGCAAGGTTCTGTCGCAATGATGGATATTCTCGAGCTGTCTGTGACTGTATCATGCGCTTAAATTTATAGTTGTGTGCATGATTTATTTACAATAGGACGTTTGCAAAACCAAGTTATTACAATGCTTTATGTCACAAAGTTTTCCTGTAACAGCTTCAGCAAATAAATTGTTACCGCATCTGAATTATACGTATCATTATTATATATACATTTCGAGATGTGAAAGCTTAAATATCTTGCAGCATATGATTTAAGAAAATGACAGAGATTTACGTATTGTAGCATTGACGCAAATAGTCTGGTTTAGTATTGTCATTTCTCAGGAGCATGGTATTTTCAATACAATATATAACATCCTTCAGACAAATGATGTCTGACAAAACAACATTTGTGTTCATCTAAGAGCTCGAGTGGTGAGCTTTTAGTCTCGTCGATGTCTGTGGTCCGTCCACAACTGGCTTATGGACAATCTAGATATCACATTTCATCCCTAGTTTGACGACGCTAGGACACAATCTTTGCCATAAAATCCCTGACAAGTTTATTACCGCGTCGTGTATGGTAAAAATTAGGTCACTAAGTAAATTTATAAAAAAAGTATTGTAAACACTCTAGATTCCCCTTTATTTACCTAATCTACATGATAAATAGTTTGCCATTTTTATATTTGAAGCCATTTTCTTTACAGTTAATAGGGATCAATAGTCTGATATTTCCAAAAAAAAGCTGCTTTTATAACCGCTAGTTTTTCAAAAAAAAGACTTTCCATTCTTTTTCATTCTGCCATTAAATCAAATAAAGCCGTTTAAAAACATCTTATAAATGAACTGAGCTTTATGCGGAATCAAGGCAAACAGCTTATGTTATCTCACGCTTATAGCTCACCATCAGCGTTTTAGCAGTCTAAAACGACTAGTTTACATTAAATGTAACATCAGTGTATACAATAGTTAACAATCACACGAGGCAAATAACAATTTTGATATCACTCGTAAGCTATATAAAAACATTCGTCTCACACTTACAGGACATATTATTAAGAAACGAACAGATGAAGAGGCGTTGTGTGTTGTTTATGAAACTATTATGTCTGTATCTTTCCTCGTCTGTTTGTTGTTTTGCTATGTCCTTATTTTATTACAATAATTAGCAACATGGTGTCTGATATTATCATAAAGCATTATTCCAATTATGGAAAACTGTAAACATTACATGACAAACAACCATTAGACCATCACGTTTACGTAATAAATAGAATACTTTTTTCGATGGAATTCGAACAATTATTTCATCGAGTAACAGGAGACACGATATTATCACGGGCATAACCACTGTATGGAAACTCTGTACACCAAAAACCCGCGGTGTTTTCAAGATGGCGGACGTGAAATGATGAAAAGGTAAGGTGACATTAGTTTTTGGTCAGATCTTTTTAAATATGACGTCCTCGATTATAAATTGTGAAATAAAAGAGCTTGAAATTGGGAATTAACGGTTACATGCAATGTCTAGCTGTGTAACACTCCTACTATTTTATCGTTATTCAATAACAAAACATGAAAAAAGTATTATGAAATTTGAATTAGTTTACTTTAAATGGAAATTAAACAGATATACACAGATAAACGTTCCATTTATAAATATATTTTCAAAATCGGCATTCTCACCTTCTCAATAGGGGCTAATGTCACGGTAACAGCAAGGGATGAATTTCTACAAATGTATCAAAAGGTCACTGAGAAATCTGAAATTATATAATGAATACCATAAATAAACAGTCTACAAAGAAATAAAAACTTGCACGATTCAGAAAAGCTAAATATTAAAGAAAGAATTCAAACCTCCAACTGCGGTAATATGATCACGTCGATTAGGCATCCTAACTAGACTACATGTAACGTTTTCTTTCCTCATTTGGTAAGTGGACTGTGATTTCTTCCATTTTGCACCGCGGTGTCAGACATCAAGCCAAAAATCTGTACGCCGCGGTACAGTGGTTTGTTTGCGTATTGCACCGCGGCGTACAGCACGGCAAATTTCAAACCTTCGAAACATCTAATTTAGCGAGTGTTGGCTTGACCGTTTTCATAGATATATCCAAGTAGATTAATAGAGGCATTCGTTTCAGAGCAAATATCGCCAATTTGCTGTTGGTCTCTCGGTTCATTTTTATACTTTCTGAAAATATCGTGTTTAGCTAGACATTGCATGACGATGCTACGGTTCGATCAAAAACGACTAGTAACCGTTAATTCCCAATTTCAAGCTCTTTTATTTCATACACAATTTATAATCGAGGACGTCATATTTGAAAAGATCTGACCAAAAACAAATGTCACTTACCTTTTCATCATTTCACGTTCACCATCTTGAAAACGCCGCGGTTTTTGGTGTACAGAGTTTCCAAACTGTGATAGCCACAAGTGTCGTATTCGGGACCAAATACTTAATTAACAAATATAATGCGGCTTGTGATTGTAACCGACAGTTCCATACTGTATACAGTAATATCAAAATTCATTACTGACTTTGTTCAAAACAGAATTAAAACAGAATAGGCTAAATAATTTGTCCAGATTGAGATTAAGAGATGAAATGGACACTTTCGAAAGACAAGTAACTTGTCAATCTGTTGTAGTGAAAGCATTATGATTGTATAAAAAGCTTGACATCTTTTATTATAGTTATATATTGATTCATAATAACAGATGATGTAGATCCTGATGAATTGAGTCTGGATGACGCAAACCTAATCCTGATCAAAGAAATTAAGAAGCCTTCACAAGAACAAGACCAAGCTCTGATTCTTAAAGGTATCTATTGAATATATGTTTTTGCTGCTGAGTCTGAACAAATTAAGCTGGGGCAAAATGTTAAAATTGCTATCATCGACTAGTTACTATTTGAATATTGATAATGGCACTGCAGGACTCAAACTCTTGATGGGATACTTTAAATACAACTGTTGAAATTTAGAACTTCTAAAATTGCTATCATCGACTCGTTTTTTAAATATTATTAATTGCAATGCAGGACTCGAACTCACGATTGGTCAGGAGTGGTCAGGTATACCTGAAGACTACAAATGTACTGGTCCGTGGAGAAATTATTGACTGTTTAATCTTATATTGCTTGGGGTTAAGCTCTTGTCGCTACAGCTTCTTATGCTTACATTGCCTTGCTTACTTGTTGCAGCACAGAGGAGGGCATTACGGGAGCGGCGAACTTACACCGGATCCAATGCGGAAGTGGGTGTTGCCAACATCATTGGCAAATACCCTTTTTTGGGCAACATGAAGTTTGTAAGTACGACTGCCTATTTTGTGATACAAACCTTTTATGTCAAAGGTAACTTCCATATTTACTAGCAGATTGCCCACGAGCCAGTATGTCATTAATGATGTTGATATTGAATGTAGATCTAGAAAAAAATTGTTACGGAATGCAGTTATAAAACCTGGTTTTGTCAGTAAAATCTGTTTGTAAGTTAATGTCTGTAACATAAGTTATCTCAGATATCTTTCATAGTTTAGTATTATTGTAAGATTATGTTCCAGACACATAAATCTTATACATCCATTGCTACCAGTCCCAAGTTTGCTATATACAAAAAAATAGCAGTTTATTTCATAGCTTGATTATAGTTGATAGCTAGATATATGGGCAAGAGATAACGTTTTGAAACAAGTCAAGACACAGTCATTTGAATTGGATCTACTTAGTTAGGTTGTGGTAGGTAGTGTTATGGCACACAACTAACATACGCTATTATTGCAGATTGAGAAGGAGTTCTTCCTTATGCGGCCTTCGCTCTCCAGTGACTCTATCTCAGACAACTGGGCTAGTGTACTGGACAAACTATGCAAACTGTTTGGGTACCAGGAAAATCAGGTACTTCAACTTGATTTTGTTTATAATTTGTTCAGTTATACATTATTAATCAGCTTACTGACCAGTTTGTTAATCACAACAAATCTTTAACTGATCAACTGCAGTCATTTCAATGGGACAATAAAAGCTGCTGAGTAAGCATACGACGTAACGTTCTGTTAAATGTTGACTCGAATAAGGATACTCATTATTAAATTGGCATTTATTTGTGTCAAAAGTTTCAAAATACCACCTGTGTAAATATATTTAAGCCTTTTTCTACATGTCCATTGGTTCCCATAGTGGACAATATTTCACAATATAATAGTGTTTAGTCTAGGTGTTGGGGGATATTGCAGAATATAGAGAAACCAGTCTCTTATGGTTCTTTCAACATGCTTAGTGGTATAACTTGAGTCTTAACAACTGTTTACATTGGTAATTGTTGTTGGTCAGCCCGGGATTTGAACCATGCCCCGTTAGATAACAAGAAAAAATGCACTACCCACACAGCTATAGTCAAGCTGAATTATTTTCAACTTTATTGCCCAGACAATGTAAAGTTCAGTCCTGTTTGGTCAAATTATTTTCTAGTAAATACAACTTTGATAGCTTTTCCTAAATGCTAGGATGATGATGCCCCACCTAATGAGCTGGAAGTGCTGGAACGGCTCCACGACAGATTAAGATACACAGGGAAGAAGGTCAAGTCATCCCAGCCATTGATCTTCAAATGCTTGGTAAGGCAAAACTCTTTATATGTCCTAACTACTTACCGTAATTGGATACATGTATATTGATCAGCCTGAACGGTGTAAGCTTAATATTTCGAATCCATGGGTCTGTAAGAAGTCCATCTGGTAAAACTTGAGAGTTCTGAACTTCCAGTATACACAGGTTCGATCATTTATTGGTGTCTTGCTAGGTTTAAACTCCTGAGTCCTAGGTATTATACTTTAGTCTCCATACACATGGCTTTAACATCATTTCTAGGGTAAATAGTATCTGCACACTTGAGCTGTAAATAGCTTTGATAGTTACTAAGCGAAAGCTTAATCTGTACATTGATCAGGCTATGTGTATTTATTCCATATTCTGGCTGTTTTGATTATTCTATATAAAAAATGTTTATTGAAAGGCCAGTGATTTGGAAACTGCCAAGGTTCCCCGAGGGACGCCTCCAAGATTGGCGCTTGTGGGGAATGCGGACGGCACCATGGCAGGATGTGCCATTATTAGTGAGACAAAGACACCGCGCGTCTCCGACGCATTGATTCAGGGCCTAACAGGCCTAATGTTCGCCCATTATGTATGGGACTTGTCATACCCCAAACAATACCAACTTTTGGGGTTCATTCAGCAGTTTGTTCTTGAGGATAATACACATAAATTCTTCACAATGTTATGTAAACATCTTATTTGTGAATTATAAACTTGTCAAGGTTACAGAACCCAAGTCTGATTCTGTTATGGAGATTTATGAACCATTTCTTTCAGATGGTTTTGTATCACTTACAGGTGATACTTGTACACCTACTCCTATTACGATACTAAGAGACACAGGAGCTTCTCAATCTCTTATTTTAGCAGATACCCTGCCCTTTTCTGAGAAGACCTCTTCTGGAACTAGTGTCCTTATTCAGGGAATAGAGTGTGAAAATCTTAATGTACCTCTCCATAATATTCATTTAGTCTCAGATTTGGTTACTGGACCTGTGGCTATGGTATTAGACATTTCTTACCTTTCAATGGTGTCCATTTATTGCTAGGCAATGACTTAGCTGGAGATAAGGTTGTGGTTAATCCACTTGTAACTGACACACCAAATATGGATCAAACACCTGACCCCATTGAGCAAGAAATTCCTGACCTTTACACTTCTTGTGCAGTTACTTGAGCTATGGCTCAGAAAGCCATTCAGAATGACCATTATACAGATGTTGACTTAAATGATTCTTTCATGGGTCATATTTTTGATAAGGCTAATACACCTCCTATCCCTCGTCTGTCTGAATCTCAGTCAGACTTGCCAATGTCTGATCAGTCACCAGAGTCAAAAGACCAAGGTCATGACTTACTGTCAAGGCCACATCTTATCCAGGAACAACATAATGATCCTGAGATTTTCAAACTTTTTCATAGGGCTTTGAATGAAGATGAAACTTTACAAGACCGAGTCTGTTATTATATCAAGGATGTGATTTTAATGAGAAAATGGCGACCGCCCGATGTTTCAACTAATGATGATTGGGCTGTACACCACCAAATTGTGATCCCGAAGATATATCGCAATGAAATACTCAGTTTAGCACATGAAACACCCATGTCAGGTCATTTAGGTGTTAACAAGACTTATCACAAGATTCTAAATCATTTCTTCTGGTATGGTATTAAAGCAGATGTCTCTAAGTATTGCAAAACCTGTCATACTTGTCAGATGGTAGGGAAACCTAATCAAATAATACCCAAAGCTCACTTGAAGCCTATTCCTGCTTTTGATGAACCTTTCAGTAGGATCTTAATAGACTGTGTTGGTCCTTTACCTAGAACTAAGTCAGGTTCTGAGTACCTTTTGAGAATCATGTGTGCTTCAAGCCGTTTCCCAGAAGCCATTCCTTTAAGGAATATCAAGACCAAAACAATTGTTAAGGCCCTTGTGAAATTTTTCACATTTGTTGGTCTACAAAAGTCCGTTCAATCTGACCAAGGATCCAATTTCATGTCTGGCATTTTCCAGCAAGTTATGCTTGAATTAGGAATTAAGCAGTATAAGTCGTCAGCTTATCATCCAGAAAGTCAAGGTGCATTAGAAAGGTTTCACCAAACATTGAAAAATATGATTAGGTCATACTGTTTTGACACTGAAAAGGACTGGGATGAGGGCATTCATTTACTGTTATTTGCTGTAAGAGAATCTGTGCAAGAATCTCTTGGCTTCAGTCCTTTTGAACTCGTACTTGGACACACTGTTCGTGGACTTCTGAAATTATTAAAAGAGAAAATTCTTTCTGATGATACAATTTCACTGAATTTTCTTCAGTATGTTTCTGATCTTAGAAATAAATTGTCAAAGGCATGTGAGCTGGCTCGTTCAAATCTCAAAGTCACCCAAAGCAAAATGAAATCAAGACTGAAATTGAGAATGCAATAGAACGAAGTTTTAAGCCTGGTGATAAGGTCATTGCTCTTTTGCCTGTTTCAGGAAAACCTTTACAAGCTAGATACTTTGGTCCATATACTATTGACAAAAAAGTCAGTGATTTAAACTATATTATAAACACTCCTGGGAGGCGTAAGCAAAAACAAATGTGTCATATCTATTTCAAAACCTGTCGCAGTTGCAAGCTCTGTCCAGCAAGAACTTTGTATTCAAGAATTAGGTAATAAGTGTTGTGAATTTTTTGAAAATTCTGATCCTGGTTCAGCGAAACTTCAAAACATTTTGGGAAATTTAGACCAGAAACTTGAACACCTGGAGCCACAACAAAAAGTGGAAATGAAAAAACTAATTCAAGAGTATGAGCACTTATTCCCTGACATCCCTACAAGAACTAACATTATTCATCATGATGTCATTGTTGAAGACTCCACACCAATTAAACAACATCACATCCTTATAGAATGAATCCAATGAAGCAGGATTATCTTCGAAATGAAGTGAAATATCTTTTGGACAATGATTTCATTGAATTTAGCCAAAGTAATTACAGCTCTCCATGTATATTGGTGCCGAAACCAGACGGAACATACATAATGTGTACAGATTATCGTAAAGTGAACTTTGTCACAAAATCAGACTCTTTTCCGATTCCAAGAATAGACGACTGCATTGACCGAGTTGGAAAAGCGAAATATGTTACTAAATTTGACCTTCAAAAAGGATTCTGGCAGATTCCACTTACTGAAAGAGCTAAGGAGATCTCTGCCTTTGCTACACCTGATGGACTTTATCAGTACAAAGTCATGCCATTTGGAATGAAAAACTCGCCGGCTACATTTCAACGGCTTATAAACATGGTACTCGCGGGTCTACATGGTTGTGATGCCTATTAGACGATGCCATTATCCACACCGATGAGTGGGATGATCATCTACGGACAATTAGAGAATTCTTTGATCGGCTAACAAGTGCTAAACTGGCAATCAGTCTGGCTAAAAGTGAATTTTGTCGTGCTACTCTGACATTTCTCGGCCATGTTGTGGGACAGGGTCAAGTTAAACCTATAAATGCTAAGGTCATAGCTATCTCTAAATTCCCTGTGCCTACTTGTAGAAGACAACTGATGCGTTTCCTTGGTATGTCTGGTTATTATAGAAAGTTTTGTCGAAACTTTTCTGAAATTTCAGAACCTTTAACAAATTTGCTAAAGAAAGGAGCAAAATTTGTGTGGAACAACAGATGTCAAAATTAGTTTGATACAGTGAAAGCCATACTTATGGACACACCAGTGCTCTTAGCACCAGACTTTGACAAACCTTTAAAATTGGCAGTGGATGCCAGTGACGTTGGTGCAGGAGCTGTATTAGTGCAAGAGGACAACAATGAAGTTGATCATCCAGTATGTTACTTTTCTAGAAAGTTTAACAAACATCAGAAAAACTATTCAACGATTGAAAAAGAGTGTCTTGCACTTATCCTTGCTATTCAGCACTTTGAAGTTTATTTAACTTCTGCATTGACACCCATTGTTGTCTTCAGTGACCATAATCACCTCACTTTCCTACACAAACTCAAGAACAAAAATCAAAGATTGCTGAGGTGGAGTTTATTATTGCAAGAGTATGATATTGAAATAAGACATATAAAAGGGAAAGACAATGTGATTCCCGATGCTCTTTCTCGTGTTTGAATGTTGTTTTTTTTTTTGAATTTATGCAATTGTTGATTATATGTCGTTCGTTTAGTGTTTAAAACTATTATAAGCTGTTTACATTTTGGACATGGTGATGTGTTATTGTAATTGTAATATTTCCCTCACAGACGTGTTATGTAAACAGCTTATTTGTGAATTATAAACTTGTTTTAAAATGATGTTTAATGTTAATGAGAACTTATTTACCAATAATATTTACCTTTAGAACATTTGGAAACTTCTAGAATATTAAGAATGTTAGAGATTATTCAAGAGATCTATTTTTGGGCATCTGGTCACATGATTGTTTTGATTGGGTAAATACGGGATTGTTCCATGTCATTCTGGAGGGTTGATAGAGGATATATAAGGGACTGGAGGTTTGCGCGGGGTCTTTTTGGTTTGGTCTGCAGTCATTGAAACAAGTTGCTTTGTGAAGGATTCTGGGGTGTTCTTTGGATGTTGTTTGTGGTGATGGGGGCTTTGTGAATTGCTGAAAATATAAGTGTGGAGATTTAATTTAAAAAGTGCTCAGGAACATTCATCAAGTGGATTTAGGATTTTAAAAGGATCAGAATATTTTTGGATATTTGGAACTGTGAAACAGGTCTTTAGATTTTATTTCAACCTTGTAATTTTGATTATTAAATATTGTAAAGTTTGCAGCTGGCTTTGTCTTTCTCGTTACGCCTGGCTCGTAACAACAACTTCGGATTATGTCAATATTGTGAAGGAGATGGAGACTGAATCATGAAATAAATTTTCATAAAACTTTTTCAATCGGAAACAATTACTTGACAAATATCATAGATAGAAAACTTTAACTCTAGTTTAAACATCTATCACCATCCCAAAACGGAATAAACTCCTCAAGAATAAGTTACCTTTTGTAGAATGTATAGTGTTTGGTAGTGTGTGGGGTATGACAATGTATAATTTTGTTGAATGACAACATTCATTTTTGCAAGTGCAAGCCTGGACCTAGTTTACTTCATGTGCAACCAATCTGTCTTATCAGACAGAGTTTTCAGTTGTAGTTTCAGGCACACTTGTACATACTACCTAATGTTATAATATGATAGAAAACATTACACATCGATGTCACAATCAAACAATTCAAACATCTTCAATATGCTATAACGAGTGTACTGTTTAATTTGATCCTATGACCATGATTTGATCATTTAGATACATTCTCAGATAATTAGTCAAAGACCCTTGTTTATTGACTGTTTTTGTGTTTCACAGATTCACAGAAAGTGCAAAGTAAAATACCAAGGTAACGTCTGGTCATTTTTGTACAAGTGAAATTCGATATGAGGGCGAAGTGATTTACTCGAAGATGCTCATTTAAATTAATTGAATTTACACAATGCATTTTAGTATAGAAATACAAAGCCATTGTGAGCATTTAACAATAATCAGAGCATGAAAAGTGCTGACAGCGAGGGGCTCACCACAGATCACAGATGTCACTTGGACATAGATTTACCGATCACAATAGTCTGTCAAAAACACTTTGTTATGTCAGTATATTGAATAATATAGGAGTTGTATACATAAGATTGTATACACATAATTGTTATAGACAGTCAGAAGGATGGATGGGGAAGAAGTAAACAGTACCTTCATGTTAGTTACAGAATAACCCCAATATTAAGACCACCATTGGGACTCATGAAAAACGATCTTCTTATTGAGGTGATTTTAATATTGAGGTTGAATAAAGAGCAAAACATTGAACATGAACTTGAAAATTTTCTTAATTTTGAGGTGGTCTCATCATTTAAGGTCATCTTTAAGTGAGGTTTGAGTGTATATGTTGAGTTAACTTACTTACTTACGTATAAACTACAATGTTATTACATATGTTCTGAAAGGAGACACAGTTCAAAGGGACATAATACTAAAGCAATTTGATGGATGCACAGTAAATTTATGTCTTGTACATCTACAAATCATGTATCATGGTACAAATGTACTTGTATTACCAAAGTTCATTGCAATCCTTTGAAAAACTGAAGAAGTAGTTAGCCACACAAACTACATATGTTATATATTGGACAGACATACCAATCGATAGGGTGATTCTAGTATTCACCTTGATAAACATTGTTTGAGGGCGTATAAATACAAGGCATAACAGACTACTAAGACCATTATTTTATAAAACTTATTTAATTAAACTTTTTAACTATTTAGTAAAACAGTCATCAAGAGTTAAAAGCTTGACTCTACAATTTATGTAAAAGAAGTATGCATAAACTAACCAGTCTCACAGAAAGAAAAATGCTCAGCAACTTAAGTGAGCAACATCGCTCCACTTTCTTTCAAAACTTTATTAGTTTCTAGAAAATTAGTTAATTAGTAATTAGTATAATAAGTTGAATAATTTCATGTAAGTGTGTACCAAGAACAGCCCACTTATCATTGAAAAGTATGTGCAATTGCAGTTTTGTGTGAATCATAGACCAATAAAAAATCTACCAGCTAATAACAGATATTATTAAATAACTATTAATTATTAGCCCTTAAACACAGCATTTGCCTCGTCCAATAATACAAAGGCCTCCTCTATAACATGGCCAATATCAATATCACTTTTCGGCCCGGGGCCGCTAACTGATATTGATATTGGCCCGCATTTTAAAGAATTTGATTGGCTAATTAAACAGGGCCAAAAAATGATATAGATTCGCAGCTGGAAATTCGGAAACGGCAGCCATTTTATTTTAAAGTAAGTATTTAAACGTTCGTCGACAGTTTTTAGCACGGAACTAATTCATAGTTTTAGCGTATACAGAAAAAAAACACGATTTTGAATCCTTTATTTATAAGTACATGAAGTTATTTAATAAAATTGTCAATAAATAAGTGATTTGACATTGGCCCTGTTATTTGTCCTCGGGACAGTCGTATTGGCCCTCGGCCTTCGGCCTCGTGCCACTACGACTGCCCTCGGACAAATAACAGGGCCAATATCAAATCACTTATTTATTAACATATAATAAAGACAAACTGAGTTTAATATAAAAAGTTTTCGAACACAATCAGCCGTTATACACAGACACACACAATAGACAATTCCAAATGACATAAGCTCTCTGGCCAAGCCAAAAATTAGAAAGCTTTACCACCCAAAACTTGCAAAAAATATCATCATCATCAATATCATAACACAAACTTTTATGTGAGAAAATTAGCTGAATTTCAATATATGTAGACTAGAGGTATTATTCTTTAAAAACTTTGGATAAATATTGGGAACTGACACAATAATTCATATTCAGGATAAAACCTGTAAAACTGAGTTTGGCTCACGACCATTGAAATCCTATTCACTACAGTATGACATAATTCCACATCTACATTTTATTTCATTTGCAAAATTATAATACTTCATTTCTGTTTCGTTAAGAAGAGAAAATAGCACTTTGATTTAAAAACGTTGCAACAAAATTTGTTTTGCTCAATACACTTATCATTTGTAGAAGAGACACCTTCAGCAATACTACTATATTTTATCCATGTTAATTAGCGACTTTAGCGGGTTATCTCCCCTTAATCACACTATAGGTGGCGCTGCTGTCGAGTAGGTCCTTCATCCGGATAATCTCGGATTTTATCGCTCCGCCCACGACATTGTTGTTTACCGAAGCGTTTGACAGTTTGACAGTTGGACAATGAAAGTGATAAATCATGCCTGAAAAATCCATCAGTAACCTGCGTACAAGCCCATCCGAAAAGAAGAGGTTATTATAGCCCGATGCAGAATTGGGCACACACGTCTGACACACTCCTGGCTGTTTGGCCGGGATGCTAGACTGGACTGCATTCCATGTAATACGCCTTTCACAGTACTACATTTTCTTGTCGACTGTGTTGACCTTCAACCAGTCCGTTCCCAATTGTTCAATACCACTGACATTAAAAGTCTCTTTGAGACTATACAAGTTGGAAAAATTATAAGCTACATCAAAGAGATTGGCTTTTACAACAAACTATGATAAGTTTTTATCCATACTAACATATATTAAATTTACCGGTGAATGAGGATTGCCTCGCTCACCCTGGTACATATTCTTACCCTAATTATCCCAATTTTTTACCAGCTATAGTTACACCTATTTAACACATACAAGTATATCACGTAGCCTTTTTAGTTGCACATATTCTTTACATTCGTTGCGCGCTAAATGACCAAAGCTGTCAATGCGCCTTAAAATAACATATAATCTAATCTAATCTATCAAAATATCTTTCTTATATTCTTGTTGTAATTAGTTGCAATTTATATTTATCGGAGCTAAATTCGCAATAAATGCTTATTTAACGCAACTTAAATAATTTCTCGCATTTATATTTGATCCAATACTTTTGGCATTATTAGTGAAAATACAGAAGATGCCCCAGTTCCAGAAGCACCCCTGGTTCTTTTACGTGCTCGATGTAAAGCATCATACACGGGACCTCGGTTTTTAAAGTCTCGTCCGAAAGACTGTTAGTACGGTCAGTGATGGAGCGGGGAATCGAACGGTTCATTTAATCTGATTGGTTGATGCTAATTGTTTTGCAATTCATAAGCCACACCCTAGACAGAAGTCTAGTCACTAAGGGCGGATTTGTTTTGCAAAACCTGGTTCAGGTTTGAGGTTTCAGTTTTGTTGTAGTTTGGTTGAAAACTTAAACCAGTTCAGATTAAGATTGGTCTGCAAACAAACAGAGGGTTTAGTCGATGAAAAATGGCCCACGTGATTTTGATTGTGCGAGATTGCAGACAGATAGGTGCGTGATAAGAAAATCAGAGTTAAGAACTTTAAAACGTATGTTTTGCAACGTAACAGAGTGGACAATTTTAAAGCCAGGTTCCCATATAGCAAAGAAACATTTATTTTTGAACATTGCCCCACATATGAGTGGCACGGTCACCCGCCACAAAATCAGTCCACCATTTTGTTTAACTAGTATACGATTATTCGGATAAATCAAACCAGACAAACCACACTTGGAGGTAGTTCGGTCAGTTTGATTAACCAGTTTAAGATTTGTTATTAACAAATACAGAAACTTGTTTTAGTTTGAAACTGTTAGTTAAAACAAATGAAAGGTTTGACAAACCAGTTTTGGATTCAAACCGGTTTGGTACAAACAAATTCGCCCTAAATGCCCCATGTGTCAGCTGTAAAAACACAAGAGTCATAAAACCACAGGAGATCTTTATTATGTGTTAATTTCCGGTAAGATATAATTAATCCCATTGATAATTTCAACGATTAGGTCATATCAATCTTTGATCTCAATTAGTAATTTGCACAATGGGGCTGCATCTGTCATCCAAACATATTTACTTCAAAGACTTGGCCAGCGGCTTCAAACATCTTGGAATGTTAATTCTTGCTCAAAATAAAATTGATGTCACAAGAGTATCTGCACAGACAATTAATACCTGGATTTGACCTACGTTAATATTGATTTTTACGCCTTGTGCTGGTGAAAATAAAAGACTTGTGTACATAAAAAATGTCATGATGACATATTGCTGGCGTGATCTACATCCATTGTTTGGTCGATCTTTATACACCTTTTTATAGATTATTTAACCAAAATTGTTTTTCACAGCAGTCTTTTAAACTATCAAATTGGCGTGGAAATGTATTAATAAACAACAACAACAATACAATTAAACTTCGATGAAAATATCAGAATTGAAGCCGAAAATTACCCACTTGTTTATCTCATTTGTAAATTACACGGACATTTGATCAACAGAGCCTAAAACGGACGGAAATAAACGGAGATTTTTATTCGTTCTTATCGTTTCATGGATATCAGCCTGTCACGAATCCATGTATATAGGTCCGTGACGCTGATCAATATCGATCTGAAATGCGGAAGTAAACTAAGGACATAATCGACAACAGCGCAATCAAACGGGCACCTGTTAGACAAGGGCGGATAACCGACTAAAGTCCCCCATAATGAGACGTTTCCTTGACAATGCTTATTACACAGATATTATGACATAAAGTATTTAACCGATCATAACATTCATGCCTTCATGACACAATTTTATGTGAAAATGTGCTATGTCTGGTAAACCAGACTGAAGAGCAATTTCCAGAAAACTACATAGATCTACATTATAATATCAGTACATTGTTTTCATGCTTATCATTTTGAGATAAACTCATAAATGTAAAACTTTTCTACAGGAAAAATAAATTTGCAAAGACATATTCCTATAAAAAGTATCAAAAATGTCTCTAGAAACAGCGACTGTAATGATAACACAAACATATTTTAGGATTTCTGCCACATGTTTATGATTTACAATACATGCCACAATTTGCAACTGTCAGGTGGCAGTGACACATACTGAAAGCTAGACAATCTCGAGGGTTTGCCAGAATTATATTCATGAACAAAAATACTGTGTCCACAAAAACAAAAGACATCAGTAATTCAATCACAAATGCATACATCAGTCCACACTTAAGTATCTGTTTTGAGAACAGAGTTGAACATTCATTTTAACAGCATGTTTTAAATAAGTCACTCCAGGATGTTATTTGCTGCACTTCATGACAACACATTATTCAAAGATGGTCAACAGTCAAATGGAACGCTTCTCAGCGTCGAGTAATCTTTCTTCAGAAGTATCACTAAATAACAAGAAAACAGAAAATGTTGAAAGTAATTTTCATAAATACAGGCATATTGACTTTATTTACCAAGGTCATTTTTCACTTTTCTCAGTTTCTTACAAATTTGCAAATGGAAAACAAAAGCTGTGTAGCTCAGTACTTTTGGCATGATGAACCCAAATGAATCATGCAATAAATTAATTCAATACATATTTGAATTTTGATCAACTTTTTGTTCAAACTTACCCTTCTACAAAAATATCTGTCTTATATTCTTGTTTTAATTAGTTGCAATTTATATATATCGGAGCTAAATTTGCAATAAATGCTTATTTAGCGCAACTTATATAAATTATAACATCAATTGTTACTCGCACTAATATTTGATCCAATAATTTTGGCAATATTAGTGAAAAAAATAACAATTGGGTGACATACCAGTATTGGTTACTTACTTTTGAGTCTGTCTTTCAACAGTAATTTAAATTTAGAGGAGTAAGAAATTAAAGGTTTTATTTCTTCATTAAATATTTCATTTGCACTGGGTGTTTACAATTTATGTAAGTAGAAAAATGAGTAATATATCGTATTCAAAACCGAAGTGTCATCTAATTTTGATATAAAAAGTCGAATGTATTGTATTGTCGAATTACTCCTGTAAATTTAAATTTCTGTTGAAAGACCCAACGCAAAATGTTATCAGTGCACGAGCTTCAACAAAGTCCGATGACGACATGTTGTGTCCAAGACAGTGCATCATTCTCGTCAGCTATCGGATATTTCGTTATGCTACTTGACGTAGTTGGCCCATTCTCGACAGCTCTCGGGCATTTCCGTACCAATTCGTTACTCGGATAACACCCTCTAGTTTATGTAAGGCGGAGCACTATGTAGCAAACTCAACATTTTGTGCGGTCAAGAAAAAGTTCTCGTAAAACGGATTTATAATTTCAATAACTTCGATAAATTCACGTAAGAGAATGACATTAGAATGGAATTTCCGAAAGTAGTGCCTAACGTACATCCGAGGCACTTGACGTAGTTGGCCGAGGATTTCCGAATGGTAGTTGGCCCCGAGGTTTTCCGAATGGACAGTGCATATGTAACCAAGTAATAAAAAACTACTTTTGACCGGAAATGACGTCGGAATTGTTAACAACATATTGGTGTGACGTTAACGTATTAATTGACGTGATTTGGCGGAATTTTATCAGGTGACGTGGAAAAAAGCTTGTTGTAAAAGATTGATTAAAAGGTTTATAAACGTTAATTTAGACGGTGCGTCGGCCGTACGTTCTTGGCTACATAAAATACATATTTTTTTTCAATATTTATTCAATTTACCGACATGAAATTCACGTGGTAAATGCCGAACACTTGGACTAGAAATATAAAAAATATGCAAAAAGTCAATGTAAATCAGGATCAACCCTCGTATATCGCTGTATGGTTATTATTTCTTTTTGTGTTTTAAATGTATGTTAAATTTCCCTTCCCCTGTGCAATTTAAGTTCACTTTATACAGTGTTCATGTTATTTTCTCCCTAGTTTCGGCCTTTTGTTGCCAGCTGTCTTGACTTGTTCTGTGATAGTTTCATCCATGAATTACCCCCCCCCCCAGTTTGTCCTCTCTGATTATTCATTCCTTGTGCCCATGAACCTATGAGCCTTCTCAAATGCCTAATGCTTTATGGAGTGTTGGTTTCCCGTTGGTCTGTGTGGGGAGGCACTGTCTTATGTATGTGGCGTTCCCTGTAGCAACGTATTCTCTCTCACATTCTAACAAGTTGCCGTATTGTGTCTTTAAATATGCATCGAAACCGAAAACTTAGGAATATTAGTCATCGCATGAAATAACGTACCTGGATTGTATTTATTTAGTAAGAACAGAGTTACACCCGCTGATTGGGTGAAGTGGGGGAGGCACCTG
Source organism: Mactromeris polynyma (assembly GCA_032209605.1). NCBI lineage: Eukaryota > Metazoa > Mollusca > Bivalvia > Venerida > Mactridae > Mactromeris > Mactromeris polynyma. Next base: position 19,221,576 of record JASFXZ010000003.1, read on the forward strand.
TGTCCTGTAGTCATATTTCTATTTTAATGTTATTTTGTAAATCAGAGTAATACAAGGGATATAAGACAACAGGAGATAATGCAGTGAATATTGAAGGTAGGATTATGTTTTTGTGCATTGCACATTCTCTTATTGTCAGCTATCTATATTTTTATTTCATACATACAATTCCTACAGGACTTTCCACGATTTGACCCAGACAAGCAATCATAATGGAAAAAAGATATAGTAAATGAGAGATACATCGATTAATGTACAAGGGTAGAGTATTGTTCATTGTCATCTATGTGTATTCCTTGTTTCATTCCTTCCATTTGAATTGCTTCAGTACTTTTGAAGATATGGACAAGACAAAGACCTATAACGAAAACAATAAGGTAGATATGAGATAATTCTGTAATTACTGAGACAGGATTACGGTTATTGCACACTGCTCCTTCTCTTGTTGATATCTATCTATATTCCATGTTTCATTGAAATCACGTCAGTAGTTTTTGAGTTATGGTTCGGACAAGCTGCTTCCTTATTAATGAATTCAGTAAATGTAAAATGGGAGATACTTCAGTTATTACTGATGATATGAGTATGGTTCTTGCGCACTGTACATCCACTCGTTGATATATATCTATATTTCAGGTTTCATTGAAATCCCGTCAGTAGTTGTTTTAGTTATGGTCCGGATAAACTGCTTACTGTAAATGTTAAAGGGGAGATAATTCAGTAATGACTGGTGATATAACTATTGTTCTTGAGTGATGGTCGGTGAATTTACCGAAATCCATTTTGGATCTAGAGTGACCAGCAATCGTAACATATTGGCATTTTTTTTAACTTCCAAATTGCACCGACCGTCTTTTTTCAAGATATTTATTGTTTTTATTTAACTTCATATTACGGGTGAAGCAGGAGAGAGTATGCAGTGTCATTACTTGCACTTAACTCGTTACGTCGATATTCTCTACAAATGACTGACATGTGCATTTTATTATTTCAAATGTCCGTTTTTGTTTCACATTTCCAATGTTTCTAGATTTTATTTCGTTCCCTAGGAAACTATATGAAGGTCGGATGTTATCATTGTAATTTCCCAACGCCACCCTTTCTCAATTTTTTTGTACTGCATGTTAATACATAATTATACGATAAGTAACTTTTGCAATCCTATAGGGGACCAGAAGTTTATTACAGAAGGGGAAACAAAATATTCGGTGGGAAATAACTATAACAATCATATTATCCTCTAGATACGTTTTTACTGACCAATAACATCCGCAATCAGACAGCCACCAAGGAAAGCAATTCTTGTTTGTCTTGTTTTTATACGTTTTTGTACATCCCTTTTCGTTTCTGTAATGAACGGCTGTTTATTATGTTTGATATTTATATCTACTGAAATGACAGTCCTATACCACGATAGTCTTAAGGGAAATATGCCTTCTTGTCTTAGACAATTAATTTTGATTATCTCGATTTTCGGAAGTCAGTCGCTCATGGGTGAATCGCTGGAAAATAATCAATTTCAAGATGTCCATGTAGTAATAAATAACTCATTCTTTTTCGGCGCAGTGTTGTGTAAACCAATCAAATCTTATGTTAACCACCAAGGCAATTTCTCTACAACCGAACAACGTTTGTAATCTTGATAAAGGGTACGTTACATTACCGAAATCCACTGAATTCGATGAATTTACCGAAATCCATTTTGGATCTGGAGTGACCAGCAATCGTGACATCTCGGCATCTTTTGTCAAGATATTTCTTGTTTATTTGTAAGTAATGTTTTCATTGTACATTTTTATTTCATTATTTTTAAGGCGGAAGTAATGCATAGATTGCCGACTTACCCAGACGATGTATTGTCGAACAAAGAGGAATATTGTTAAGACAAACGCCATGGATATATGGGTTTGTTTTACAATATCTTTAAAACAGGCGAGTCCTCAGCAGCCCATTACAACATCAAAATAATCGGTTCAACTAAACAATTTCAGACTCCGAATTTGCAAGCGATCTCAAATGAGATTTCGAACTCAAAATCTCTTTGTATCTATAAGTGTACCTCCTGGTTTAATATACGAATTTGCGTTGGTATCTAGTTTCAAAATATTCCCCCTACTTTGCGTACTACACAGAGTTACTCAGACAATGAGTGGCATGATATAGTAACTTAGTAAGGGAAAATATAAACAAAAAACTGTTAATTTTTATACGATTTATTTCTACATTAATAACTGGCGAACGAAGTTTGTTTAGTATAATAGGTCATTTCTGTACATTTGTTTTATTTTATTAGTAGGTGCTCGGTGTGTAAGTGGTACATAAATCATACAAAAATGGTGTTTAATATCGTACTTATGCCGTGCCTCCTACTAAGTGTTACGCTTTAACAAAATTAGTTATATAATAAGTGCTATGAATCTGCCCTATAAATAATCAGTAATTGGATCTGAGGAGCTATAAATATGAGAAAGAACAGCGCAGACAATGTCACATTCATAATAGCAAGGCCTTCCCACACAGATCCCTGGGGCACAACACTTAACGGAAAATAGGCTGAGGGGTTCAACCAAATACATAAAGAAGAGGAATGGTGAACAACATAGAATTACGCATGAGATTATAAATTGGTAACATCGCCTGGAAGTTTCAGTGTAATAACTGAGAGCTTAAACCACTTTTCATGGCATCCAAACATCCCACATGTAACATTTTAATATCAAAACATTCCGAATCATAAACGAAAAAAGGTTGGTCACATGGAAAACAAATGACAATAAAGGTACACTTCAAAAGTACCTTGCTCTTACACCAAATATGATACTTACCTAGATCTTGTATTTAGTATTATTATACCTCACGTGATTTGTCAATGCAAAATTCGTATATACACGCTATAAGCAAATCCGTTATAGTACCCTGTGTAAACGTTTTTACCCTTTGAAATAACGTTTTTACCCTGTGACATAATGTTTTTACCCGGATCTAATAATAGACGACTGTAAATTTCACATAGTCCGAGTCGAAAGGCGTTTGTAATGATTGCATAATCAGCTTTGACAGATTCACTTCTTTCGCAAAAATTGTTTAAAAACGATTTGCTTCGTTGTCGGAGTAGGATGTGTTGGATTTAGATGAATCTAAAGACTCTGTAAACACTTTATTGTTTCTGATTCACATTGACTTTATTGTTTTATATTTCAATATCAAAATATTTATTCGGTATAAATAAAATAAATATCTGATCCCATGGAGAGTGATGGCATATAATATTAACCATCGAAATGTTAACGTCAACCGAGGCGTAAACTTTCTTGGTTTATCATTATATGCTATCATCCTCCATGGGACCTGCTATGTATATCAAAAGACTGAGAGTCCTGAAAACCAGCGCGTTGTAACCAAATATATGTGAATAATAGGTGGAAAATAGTGTACTGTAAAGGAACTGTGAGGCATGAACTAAGAGTGCATTTACATGGCGTTTCGTGGACAAGTAACGTTCACTAAGGCAGAATTTCAAAGGTAGAAATAGGACGAGTCCAGGCTGTTTTGGACGGGCTTGCCTATCTGTCTTGGACTTATTAATTATTGTAATTTTGCAGTCATTCTTAGAAGCAAGCATATAAGTTTCACAGCTGTCAATTTCAACATCTGTTTAGCATTCAGAACTTTTTCTGAAATAATGTAGTGTTCAAAGTAGACTTTTGAAGTTAAAGCTAAAATACATATATCAAAGGTGGCTTTGCCCCTGGTCGCCATGTTTTTTATGAATCCAAGTAAATATACATGTAATTTGTACAATCTTGGTAAAAGGTCACCTCTTCCTAATGACCATCTGTGTGAAGTTGTATCAAAATTTGGACCTGTAATTTTGTATAGAAAATTTCCATTATATACATACAGGAAAAATGGCACAGTCCCCTGGTAGTCATGGTTTTTTATGAATCCGAAAAATTTGAACAATTTTGGTAGCCAGTCAAACAAGTACATTTGTATAAAGTTATATCAAAAATGCGTCACAACATTTCAACAAGAGGATTTTCGAAGTTTCACCTTCATACATATAGGAAAATAGACTCTTTCCCTGGTGGCCATTTTTTTATGACGAATCCAAACCCCTCGTATTTTTGTAGTGTCCCCCTAGTAACATTTCGCTTAAATTTTGTGGTATTCCACGAAGTGGTTTCGGACGATTTGTTTTTAGAAGCAAACAGGAAGTCAGCAATTGACAGTACATGAACATTTATGAAAAAATAATCTAAAAGAAAAGTAAAGAAAAAAAGTATAACACAATATACTGCAAACAGTACATTGTATACATTACAAAATAAAACTATGGTAGCTCTATACTTTTGAATCAAGAAAACCGAAATCTTCCAATCTGTGCACAGATACCCAATTTCCAAATAATTCTCTTACAAGATGTAAAAGATAAAAATATTCAGTTAATTTCTACAACAAACAATATGTTTATTCATCTAAGGTAATGTTCATGATGTCACTACCATTACGTGTAATGACCAGGGAAGGAGGTCCATCTGCACCTGCTTGCACTGCACCAAGATGATGCTGTCATTGTCAATCAGTAGCTCTTTGTCGGCCTCCTCAACAGAAACACCAACAAGTACAACCTTTGTAACAGCAGTTTGTGTATCAGTCTTCTGCAATTAACAAAATGTCAAGGATTATAACCAACAAAATATATTGCTGAAGAAGTAACATAAGCTATGAAACCAAGTCCCCTACTGTATTTTGTAACATATATTAGTATGAGCTGCATATAGCAAAATGGGATTTCTGGCAAAATAGTTCTATTTTCTGGTTTTCACTGTTTCCAAAATTGAGCAATCTCCAACCTTTCACAAGGTACCGATTCCATAACATTTTACAAAATACTTTTCATCGCCATGATCTGACAAACACATGCATATTTTTTATTTGATATTGAGTGATGCTTATTTCTTGTGAACTTCCAAGGTAATTTCTTATAATTATTATATTATTACTTTCCTTTAGTTTTACATAAAGGTTATAACTTTATGGCATAATTATAATAATATCACAATAAATCACCACAAGCACATAAATCGCTAGAATTGACTCACATTTGTATTGGGGGGGGGGGGGCAAATGGTTTGCGGTCGTTTCCCCCACACTATTTCTCCAGGATGTTTCCTCCCCTTTATATATATTTTATAATGATATGAAGATTCTTTATAACATATTTTAGAAGTATCTTTGTTTGCCATTTAATATCATGATGACCAAAAAAATTGTAAAGGAAAAAACTCAAAACGTGTTGTTTGTTGGGGTAGATCTATCATGTAATTTCTTTTATAAATCATATTGTACTACAATTTTCTAATGTGTAAGTGTTTACAATGGAATTGAACTGGATAAATATAACTATTCATATTTCCGTAATATGCAATGATACCATAAAACAAAAATATTTTAAACAACATAAATAATCATTTACCTATATATAATGGTGTGAAAAACCTTTTTTAAAGTTAGTCTTTAATCTTTGTCAGAATATAATTAATGTGTTAAAGGTGTTGGAAATTGTATTCAACCAAACCTGAATATTTATCATAAATACACGGAATTTAATTGAATATCCTAAATACCTATAAATTATAATCGGCATGTGTTGTTCTTTGATCATTAAAGTTAAAAGTTTCAATTAAAGGTTATCAATTGTTCTTAAAGAAGTTTATTTTTTACAATTTCTGCAAACAATACAATACAATACAAATAGTTTATTGCATTAAAACATAACATGTTTCATAGCAACATAATGTACATTATAACAAAACACAATGGGTAGAGGTATTTACAGAAGAGCAAAATATCAACATGAAATTTAGTTAACTCACAATATGGAACATGACTGAAATTTACAATGAAAATAAATACAAAATAAATGCGCTGGTCTGAGTTGAACATATATATACAGTCCTACAATTAAATAGTTAAGCAAACACTGAAGAAGTCGTCCACGGGATAATTGTGAAAACGATGCCCTGATATTTATACTATTAATGCGTGTTTCATTCTACATGTATTTACAACAAGGAGTGTTGAAAGTGATTTTCAAAGTAATACATAGAAAGGATTGTTATATTTTTCATGTGATTTAAAGGTAATAGTTATGTTTTGTTTTTACAATATGGATAATGATTTTTCTAATCGTGTTATTAATTAATAAGTTTAATTATTGGTCAGGATACTTTACTAAAAAATAATAAAATAGATCATGTATTTAACATAGTGGTTTATAATAAAAACTAGTACATGATTACTCATAAGAAATAGTTGTACAGAAGAATGCCAGCTTCTAGTTTGATTTACGATAATAAAATTATACAATTACTTTTACTATGGTACACAATTGTAAGTATAAATAGGATATAAACATTTGTACACTATTATTATACGCAAACATTGTCAAGAGATAATTGTAAAGTAAAGTTAAAAATCAGTTTCTTGTTAAGTTAGCATAGTATATGTACTTCGCTAGGTGTAATATTGTATTCTTATTACTATCTGTCAGTAATTGCTCAAACTTTTCTTGTGTGGGCCATTTGCAATAGTACCGTTTTATGTATTTGATTCGGATCTCTCTATATTTGGGACATATAAGAGTGAAATGAAATTCTGATTCGACAGAATTCCCGTTGCAATTCTGACACAGACGATTTTGTCTTTCAATATTATTATGTCTGCCTACTTCAATTTGTAAGCTGTGTGCGGAAATTCTAAATTTTGTATAAGCATTTCGATATCTTTTGTCTTTAATGAAATCTAGGTAATTTTCAAATTGAAATTCGTGTTTAAAGATGCTGTAACACTGTAACCTATTATAATTACTTATTTTACTATACCAACTTTGATAATACATATCGAGTATTCTTTGTTTGATTGGATTCAGTGTGATGAGCATTCGACCTTGATTAATCCATAAATGTGACAGTCCACATAAATCTAGTGTGTGTTTGACATGGTAAGCCCAAGCAAACTGTGGTTGTAACCAATATAAAAGAGCATTTCAGACATCATAGTTCTTACATACATACATACATTATAGTGTTATTAGATTATATAGTACATCTACATGTATTTCACTGAATTTTATACTTAACTATAAGACATAAGATTATTAATTGTGTTGGATTTTTTATAAGTGTTCAAATTGTTAATATTTATAGCCCATCTGTTAATGTATATAAAAATGAAGTAAACTAACAAAATATGGTTATATTGAAATTGTGTTTTCACAGTGGCTTGTAGAATCCCAAAAGAACTTTGACATTTTGTGTTCTTCTTGTGATAGACTATGATTAAAGTATGAAAATATCAGAACTGAAACTTCTTTGTTTTATGCTTTATAACAATATTATGTTGGTTAATGGTGAGGTGTATACACATGGTGAGCTTTATTAGTGAATTTATATAACTTGGTGAATGCACTTGATTCATGATGAGATGTACACATGCTGAGTTTATGTTCCGTTATCCTGAGTTTATGATTTAAGATCTCATAATAAACGACGTTTATCCAGGATGTCTTCATTTATTTTATACACTGGGTCTTTCCTAAGGGAAAATAAATGGTACAAAGTTAACTAAAATGTGTCATATACCTATTCAGTGCATTTCACACCTGCCAGATCCTGTTTATTGCCTTGGTCCAGTATAATAAAATAACAGTTTGCAAAAGGTTATTCACACATTTGACTCAGTGTAATGCAGGTTTAATTTAATGTTTTCTTTTACATGTATAGTTCACTCCGCCTCTTCCTGCGTCTGACATCCAATGAGCATCCAGAATTGTTCAAATTTTTGGCCAACTTATCCATTTATTATGGCATTTCGCACAATATCTATTAAGTGATATCATTAAGTTAATCTGGTAAGTGATCAATATGGAGTTAACTATAAGCTGGTTATAACTCACATATTAGAATTATAAACAAATGAAGTGCTGCGATTGCAGACGCTCCCTTGCACATAATTTGCTTATAATTCCAATATATGAGGTATAACCTATACTTATATAACACGTTGTTCACATTAATATGAATAAAAGGAAATTAAATATTTGAGATAATAGCAAGAAATTACAATAAAATTGATATTTTTTTATAAAGATATAATCATGATAAGTTTTATTTTTTAAAACAATCACAACAAGCTTTAAATTAAATAATAAATATATATATATATTATATATAGCAGAAGATTGAATACCAAAACATACAAATGAAAAATGCCACCCTCAGTATTCAAGTAAAATTTTTTTTCATCATAACACCTTTCCATAAATCTGTTCCACCTTCCTTTTTATTTAATATATGGGTGGAAACAGTAGTGTGGAGGAAACATCTAGGGGAGGAAATGACTTGTGGGGAAAACAACTGGATACCGGGCAAATTAGGTCAGAATAAGTAGGGTAACAAGTGTGTGAAATTTGGTGAACCTCCATAAGCAGTTACAAATCAAACTCTCCCGACATGCTCTGGAAACTTATGGTTTATTGCATTTTTTGAGTAAAAGTTACTTTGAATTTCGTTCGATAAGGCTGGATCTTGTGACCAATACATTTTCATTGATTGTGGACATTTCATATTAATATTATAATATATGTTCGTCATTATATATGTAAAATCATGGAGTCAAAGAACAACAACGCCAGATACAAAAAGTCTCTAAGTATCGCGAGCAATATGGTAATCCCCTACCGACATAAACAGTGAGAATACCATACATAAACGTTTTGTTGTAAAGTTAATATTAATAGGGACAATTTTCATATGATTTAAAATATGCGATGTACATGTGCAACGTGCAGTTTATCTAATAAGCTTTTAAGTTCTTAACATTATTACCTTGACCACAGACCGTATGTTTGTCTGAAGGCTTGTTTCACTTCCATCCTAATTAACATTGGTCATGACATCAGTTATGGTGACATGGCCTACATTCAACTGAGGTGGCCTCCCTCCATGTGAAGTGCACTGGAAAATAAACCAAATCAACAACAGGTCAGATAACCAACCAATTAACAGATTTGAATATCTTAATCAATCATTTTTTGTCACGAACCAATAATGTAATTGTAACAGAAAGTAAATAGTTCGAAAGAAACCGGGGCCGAATAAACAAAATAATAAGTAGGTCAATAATTATATCGTTGAAACTGCAAGTTTAAACATACGAAATATTTTCCGAAGTATTGAAATAACAATGTATCGACTAAAAATAATACCATTCTTACTTATTAAGAGTACATGCTGCATGTGAACCTTTTCTGAGGGCAAATCGGGAGATTGAGACACAAAACGAGAGATTTTTTTGTGTGGCTGAAATTTTGTAAATATCATGTCTTCAACCGTATCATAAGCTGTTAATAGCTATATTTTGCGAATTAACTCGTTTTCTGGGGATCATCCGATTAATAGTGTCGCCAATTAACAATTTTATTACCGATTGTCATATCTGAATACAGCAGAAACGAGTAAAAACAACATGACAAGCGCGAGTCGTTTCGTATTCTGATTCGTGTCACCAAGCGCTTGATTCCATGATTTCGGACTGGTATTCATATTTTACTCTTTCGGCTATCAGTTTGACAAGTAATTTCAACGAGCCAGTCGGGAATGAACACTAAAAATACGCCATCATAAAAATTCGTGATGTTTACTTTAAAAATCAGCTGTCAAAACCAGACATCACATGTATGCAGTGATGATGCAATAAATATTTAAGTTGCAGAAAGAGCCCCGGGCGACACAATTTCAATTTTAAGAATGCACACTATATAAGGTGGGAGAGGCGGAGTTACGTCTGGATGGGCGGGACTTGGATGTATGATTTTCGACGATGTAATGATATTTTACGCCTTCGATTTACGACAAATTGATGCATCAATAAATGCGATAATTACCCTAGGCTATAACCCTTAAACATCAACGTGTATAATATAAAATACCAGACTAATTAAATAGAAATGACACTTACCGTTGAATTTTCTTGCATCGGCGAGTGATAACGACTGGCTTTTCGAAGGTCACGGAAGCTCGATTCATACGCACGTACTAAAAACAAATCAACATTTTAGAAATATGAGGAATATAGTAAAGAATATTTTCTATACAAAACAAAGCAAAATGCCGATGTGTTATCTTATATCGGGAGTATCATCATCGAAATCGTCGGACTATTTCTTGTTGCTTTGGGTTTTTTCTGGAGTTGTGGGGCTAGCGCCAAAACTAGTATATTCATACGCACTTACAACTACATCAACTTTCCCGAACATACAATACAATAATTTTATTTTTAAAGGTATATTGAGAATAGGCTATTTTCTATACAATACAAAACAAAATGTGTTATCTTATATCGCGTGTATTATCATCGAAATCGCCGGACTATTTCTGAGTTGTGGGGTTGGAGCCAAAACCGGACTATTTAGGGTGGCAGTGTTCGAAAAACTGTACGAGTACTAAAACCAGGCGCGCTTAGGCGCGCTGGTTAATAATGTAAATGAGACTTACATAAGAAACTGGAAGTAGTCGTTAACCAACATTTGAAATGCTAGGCATCGCCTGTCTCATCAACCAGCGTGGTGTTGTGGTTCAATATAGACATTTTCATCGTCATTTTTCTAAAAAACATATTAACGGCAAAAAACACCCACGTAGACATAAATCTTGGTTTTGTACAATATTTTTAATAGCATAGTGTGATAAACTTTCAATAAAAAATTCGTGCACTAAATTGTTATATTTCTAAATGAAATACAACGTACGTCTTTCATATTACATTAAATAGAAAAAAGACAATGTTGTGGTCTGGAACCATCTTAAATTGTTTTAAGACTCCCTGAGCGCTCATTTATGTAGAAATGTAACTTGAGTATGCAGACAGAAAAATGTCAAACTGGAATAAACCAAAGTATATTGTCAAATCTAAGGCTGTGACGCTGTGTTGTGAAGTTCTCCTCATACTTAATTGCTGTACATTCTTATGTTGTTTCTTGTCTTTTTAGTTTAATGTTATACCATAGGGGACTTCGTTGGGAGGTCTTTTATGTGGTGGCCTTCCCTAAGCTATTGCTTTTCCATCGCACGTTTATTCTGACTGTGTTATTAAGAGAAAACTGAAATACGATATGATATTCCAATGGAATATTTCCTAAAAGCACTCCCAACTTCAATAAAAAGCCATAAGATGGCATTAGGGCTGTTTTTATATACCATAAGTTATGCGTGCTTCTCATCAGAGAGTCCTTTTCCAAATTTTGAATAAAAATGCAAAATAAATTCTAAAATATTTCATGTCTTGAATCTTCAGTGAAACATGCAATATCAACTGGTGTAATTGGTTTTTAAAACAGAACATTGTTGGGTACAGTTTCAAGAAATTATTTAAACCAACTGCCAAAATATTTCCTGGGTGAGGCTTACGACGTTATGACTCCTGGAGAGTTAGATAATGTAAACCCTTTCTACGTGGTTCTGTCCATCAATTTCTACACAAGACAGCTCCACATATTACTGCCACCAGTTAGCATGATAGCGTTCGCGAATTGTTTCGTGTTAACCACTTAATTATTATGATAATTATCTAGCTATCTAGTTAAGATAAATATCATACAACTAGAAACAGGCTTGAAAGTGCCCATAACTGCCACCCTCTTACCTTTTTATGATGTAGTACACAAGATTTAAGTGGCTTCTAGATGTAAGTGGTAACACGAATCTTAAGTGAAATTCGCGAATTTGAGTTATTAAGTAACATAATAAGTGGTCAACTAGATAAGATTCGTGTTACCACTTATATCTAGAAGCCATAATTGCATTTATGAATAAGTGGTAACACGAATCTTAAGTGAAATTCGCGAATTTGAGTTACTAAGTAACATAATAAGTGGACAAGTAGATAAGATTCGTGTTACCACTTAAATCTAGTGTAATACATCATAAAAAGGTAAATACAAACCCCAACTCCATTGTAAGTGTCCTGTATTTGTCGTTTGCTGCATGTTTACAACGATAGAGATACATTGTACGTCTACTGCAAGTGCTTTGATATTTTCAGGACATCTGAAGTCGTTTGGAAGTGCAATAAAACTATGTAATGACATTCCAATATCTGTCATAACTGTCTTTTCTGATCCTTTGTTCAGATTTTATTTGTTGTTTTAGTTAAATAAGGTCATTTATCTAGATTCCTGGCAAAACCGGCAAAACAAGCATCCATATATCGAGAAATGAATGGTAAATCATTTTTATTTTCTACATAAATATTGTTGTGGCGTAAAATAAAAGCCGCTAGTTGTAAACTTGCTTTAAATACTGGTACTGAATGAAGGTACCTTCCATGCTGGTTATGATATATGACTTAACGTGTTTGAATATGCATGAAATGCATTGTTTTAAGATGTCAATGACGCGCATAGTTTCGTAATTACATTATCGAAGTATGTCATGCGGAATACAAACATACCCTCCGTATCACAAACTAAGCTTGCACCAATGACTTATGCTCCCCCGTAAATGCAGTTCATTTATAATGTCACAGTAAAGACACAAACGCAAAGTGTAAATTGGAAATGTTTGACATCTAACCCATGTCAGATGTTTTATTAATATACAACATAATTAAATAAACACACTACAAAGTTGTGAAAAGTGAGATTATTAATATACGTGTGACATAAAGTTGGATACAGCAGAGTCCAAGGTTTTTTCGTTTCATCAAAAATAATAAAACGGACATGTGAAGAATTTTTTTGCTTTCTAATGCTTCTTGCGACTACTGGATCTCAAATGACTTGGTAGGAGCAATAATAGGTCATCAAATAGCTACACGTTAGAAGCTAATAAACTATAGCTTAATATTGCAAGGAATTTATTTAAGAAAAATGAGAAAATCAACGAAAGCACAAGCGATAAAACTGAACAAATCTTTTTCATTCCGATTTTTCATGAGTAATGAAATCTGCAATGTCCCAACGACTGTCATTTACAGCATTGCCCGACATTCAGAGCAAGGTGCATAATTATTTACACAAATATCACGGGACAAATTGTTTTAATCTGGATAGCTCGTTACAGTAACAGCAAAACACAAAAAATGTATGCAATTGTTTGGAAATCATCTTTGTAACTCATAACGCTGAGTCTGCAATAACTTGCATAGAACATGGATTTCTTAGCATAACAAATAAAAAGCACGTTAATAATGACATTACACGCTTGTCGCACATAAATTTCTCAATTTAATTTGGACTTGCCATGCAAAGAATGCAAGCTGACATCAACATAATGTTTTGTGTCTCAAGGAGACAGACAAGCAATTCGCAGAAGGCTGTATTAAAATTCAGTAAAAGGCCGTCATCACATTCTCAAGTGCACTGTGAAACTCTAGAAGTCTTTTGTGTCACATGAAGGAAATATGAACAAATATGAATTCCCAAGAACATGATATTCAAGTCCAGAGCTAAAAGATACTTTTGCACAAAAAGATGTCTGTGAAAAACGATATTTGTTCCATAATTTTATATTACATCGGCACTTTGTCTGGAAATGTAAAATAAAGGCCAAGCATATGACTTAGGCTAACCTAAGTGTATCGCGAATTCATATAGCGAATTACAGCCTTGGAACTGTCAGCAAAAATTCTGGGTTTTAAAATACGAGATTTTTTATAAAATAGTTATTTACGAAAAAGCAAAACGATATCACGTAAATTTAATTCCATCCCATAACTATAGAATAGAAAGTAAACATGAAAAAATAAACAATAGTAATTAAAAAAACTACTACGTTTCCGTATCAGTAACATACAAAATGCCTTATTATTTTTTGTTAAATTATATCGGTACAGACTGAGCAGCGTACAACCATCGTTAGTCATAATTAGCATATCAAATATATACAATTGTAACGGACTATACCGTGGACAAGGCTTACATGGGTTTTAATCGCTTTGACATATTCTTCAAATTGCAGACTGTTTTGATAATGTGGAATAATTCGTTCTTAAAACGGAATACTTTATGTTTATTTCTCTTCAATGGCAAGTTAAGTCATGCTCTATTAATGAATGTCTACAGAAAAAGATTCTCCGTTTTTCAAAACTGGCAACATCAAAATACCATGTATCTCGTATGTACTTTAATAACAAATGATTTTTACATTGTAAACAATGTTTTACAATTTTTCACCTATGCACCAAGAACAAAATTGTAAGGTTTGTTGGAATTTGAACAAGAGCACCACAAGCGGACACACGCTCATCCATGTGGTGAATTATAGTTTTCCTGGAAATGTGAAATAGTATATATATGTGAATAGTTTTCTTGGAATAGAGTTAAACGCGTTATTTCATATTTTATGGACGCAGACACACACGCTGATGGCGACGATAAAGCTAAGACTATAGCTCTTCATTTTAAAATAAAACATAATAGCTAAAAATAAAGCACGTTTCGGATACACAAAACTATTTATACATTCATCTCATTTCCTTAATCACCGGTAGTGGCGCAACAGTACATAAAATATTAATGCACAGATGTTTTTGCATTTTTACAATGAAAGCTGACTGTTCAAAGGTAGTGACTTCAAAAGTATTGCAAACATATAACTTAATTTTTGTATGTAATATTCACTGTAAAGTTCTGAATATTAGAGCAATGGAAATTTTGACCTGGCGCAGAATAATTTCATACGTTATGATTATTTTAGGCCAGCATAGGATTTCGTTCAGTGGTTTTCAAAATTGGTTACAAAACTTGTTCAATCAGATGAGGAAGAAATCCAATACAAATAAAATAAATGATCATCCCTAATCCGAATCGTAAATAGTTCACCCCCTCGCAATTCGTGCAGAATAAATAGCATTCAGCAGTCCTGAAGGCATTAGAACAATTTTCTAAGAAGATTCTGAAAATGGCCTTCAAAATCATTTGAGACAGCAGGACATTATGTCAAAATATACGACTTGTGCAATACGGTAAATAATATTTAAAGGTATACCATTGTAAGCCTACAAACTTTGTAGACAAGGGTCAACATACCAATAAACTTGATCTGCTTGCAGTTTTCTTAATTTGTCTGGAAGTCTCGAGATATACTGCATGATTTGCAGAAATATTGACAGCACATTCTGACATAATTAATTGTTAATTCAACATGAAAGAGCCTGACTGACAGTCTACGATGATGTGTAGAGTCAACTACATATGTTTATGAATAAATCTGCATTTTAATGTGACAGCAAGGCTGATGTGAAGGAGACAATATACATGTACAAATACGGTTACTCACATTCCGATCAACTGGGCCGTTTCATTGAAGCTGAAACATGAGAATGTCAAGTTGACATCAAATTATGTTGACTGCTACACCTTGTATGAAATCATGTTCCGTACTTATTGCAAAATATGGTGTATGTTCAAAGTCAAGTTAAACTCGAGTTCTGTTTTTGTCACTGACATTAATAAGTATTTAATTGAATTTCATAAATTGGTTGAAATATAATTGTAGTTTCTTATTTTACTTTATTGGTAGGAGTATTTTTTAGGTCTAAATATTCGGTATAATTGCCTTCCATTAGGCACTGTTACACTAATATGCGTTATAGACATTAACAAAGTTGAGATCTGTCTCCATGCTCAAATGTCATCTCTGAACTTCAATGTTCTCATCTTGAAAATAATTATACAGTATTTAGTATGGGATACACGCAACATAGTCTGAATAATAATTTAAACATGTAACATTGAAGTATACATTCAACTAAATAAGTTGAGAAAGAAAATGACATTTGAGCGTAGTGAATGGTTCTCAAGTTTGATGACATCAGGACTGATATACATACCTAGCGGGTACCTTAGGACCACTGAAGAAAAATAATATTTGTTTGTAGGCTACACATTTTCTGTTTGAATATATTGGTCGATGATATTGTCTATAAATTTTCGAAGTCACAACGTGAGCTGTATTTCTGAGAATTATCAGACATACGGTAGATACACTGGTAATCAAGCATCATGCGAACACTTCAAAAAAAGTCATTAATCTTTTAATATACAAAAGCATATAATACAAGATTTTGTACACAATACACAAGTTACCTACAATTTTATTTAAATTACACTGTCTTTGAGATTGCTACTTAACAGTTTTATTTCATACATGTCATAAAATTGAAATAACATATGCTAGATAAGATGTGCCAATTATCATGTTTTATTTGGACGGAGTTTGAAGAAGTTTGCCTTAAAGAAATGATATGCAAAACTAATATTTGATATTCATTGGACTATGTAGTCTGTACTCTTTCTGAGGCCCCTTTCCAAAATAAATCAACTTTCATGGCATATGATTAAAATGACAATCATAAATTGACAATGATACCAAATTTTAGGCAGAGAATATTTCAAACTATCTATAATCACTTTGCAGGCACAGTCATATTTTTAATCACAGTATGTTCACAACACAAATGACAGGTTTTTAAATATCATTAAATAATTTCCATCTCATGTTGAATTTGTTGCCATGACAATGAGATCAAGCCTCAGCTGTTGACATGCCAACATTTTCTGGAACATTTACTGTAGAAACATCAGATGGAACAACATCATATCCTAGCTTCTTCATATCTTTCATGATGACGTTAAATGAAACAGTAACAAAGCCTTGAGATCGTACTCGTGTCACTGAAACAAAAGATATATAACTATTACACTGTTTATATGCATACCTTAACAACGGTATCCTTCAAATTGTTTGCAGTTTTTTTCCCACAATGTTTGGTGTAGATTACTATGTTGTTGTTTAAAATTTACTTTAGGCGCCAACTTTATGTTGAAGATCAAATGAGCAAACATTTCTAATGCCAAGAGGTTTAAGGTAGATTGCTGGACTTATGATTCAGAGGTCAAGTGTTCAAATCCAGCCAGATTCTTCAGAGGGTATCACAATCCTTGAAGTTGGCGCCAATACCAATGAGAAACCAAGGCAACAAGAGTGATCAGTATACAATCGATACCCAATTAACAAGTTTATACTGCATGAAAAAGAACTTAGAAATTGTGCATGCATCATATTAAAGTGCAATATTTGTTACTAATGTACAATTAATCATATTGAGAGCTTGACAAAACTACTAGTGTAGGTGTTTCTATAAAACGACTGATTTACAATAGTTAAGTGCATATCCCTCCATATATGAATTCTAGTAAGGCCTTCCTTACTGACATGGCTTCTTACATCTACCAAGAAGATTAAATTGCATATAAAATATTGTAATTGGTTCAATGTCGATATTTAATACATATGGAAGACTAAAAAAATATCAGCACTAAAGTAAAGAAACCTAACTAGGCACATCAATAATGTCACATGCACAAGACATTGCCTCCCCACACAGACCCCTAAGAAAACCACAGTCTACAAAACAATAGGCACAGCGGAGGTGCAAGGGTAAACATGTATGCGGATATGGGTACAAGGGAAAGTATGTATGGGAACAGAGGTGCAATGAATGGTCGGGCTGACATGAATACCAAGACAAATTCTTAATGAAGACTGAATATATTTGACATTTAGACATTAATTTGTTTAGTCAGCAATAAATCACAGTAAAGGAATAGCTAAAATGTCAACTTGAAGTAGACGTTGAATGCAAAAATGTGATAAATAATTTTCAGCATTCCAAGATGACAATAACCCAGCATTGAAAGTGATTAGTTACCCTGAAATACAACTCCAGCAAAGGAAACAAGGGTCCTTTAATGTTTGAACTGACCCTGAATAAAATGCCATCTGTATCTACTTTACAATGTGATCGCGTGTATGAATTATCTTTGGAATCACTTCAAAGGTGTGAAAATAGTTGACATACCAATTTGTTTGCAAAAGATCGACAATTGCACGACAATAAAATGACTCCTGTATGTCCCATATAAACTATGCTCCCAGGAGTGTAAAGAATGAAGAAAATGAAAACTCTCCAACTGTGAAGTGTCACCAATAAGTATTAACAATTTACAATTGTTTATATAATCTTTGAGATAATATCTCTTTAAAATTTCTAACAGTAATTTTTTACTTTAACACATATTTACATTTGTATCCTAGAATTTCATCATCTTTCTATAATAATGTACTAGGTATGTTTTCATTATATCTAACAAGTAATGAAGAGAGCTACCTTCCCTGCCTTCTCCCTGTGAGACCACACGAGGATCAACATATTCTGGCCGTCGTCCTAGAAACCATGATGTAAATTTCTGCAAGTTTGAAGAAGACTCTGGAACAAACATTGGCAGCCTTCGTTTATGTCTGGAAATAGACAGAAATTTATTTGTTACAGTCTTACTTTTATATGAAAATGTTGAATCTTTAGTCTTATACTCTTAATGAGCTAGCAGCACAGGCTGCATTAGGTCATACTGTTTTATATGTTTAGTAAGCGTCAACCTTTGTTCGTGAAACTTAGCTACATATTCGAACAAACACAAAGTTTTTGTGAAAAAACGCAAAGCCAGATACTAGACGATGTATCATTTCACATGTTTTAATGAGGTAAACGTGATAAAAATATAACTAAACAGCTTGTTTCTTTATAAAACGTTAACAGACTAACCGAAAAACTGATTTGTTTGCACTCACTATTTTTAAAAATGCAAGTTCACGAAATATTCACAAAAACATATGTTAATACTGCCCAGCTGTTGATTTTTTAAACTTACGCAAAAAATGTTTTGGGGCTCAAAGACCTCAATTAATGTTTTTGTTTTTGTTTTGTGTCAAATCTGTGCCAAAATCCTCCAATAAGATACCGACAATAGCATAGGACATTTTGTAACATGTTGAATAATTTGACAACTTCACATCGTTCTCACTTCGTCATTCTTGGATCTGAATGTCATTTATGTTGGTTGTATACTTCATTTTCTCCTAACATATATTTTATCTGTAATATGTATCTGGCTCATCTGAACATAAAATGTTTGAATTGACTTTATCCAGTATTGTTGCTACATTGGCTAAAACATCTCTAATAAGAGCCAATGCAATGTAAAACCGATTGAAAATCATATTACTAACAGTCGAAACCTGTAAAATAGCCCGATTGTTAAACAAGAGGGACATGGTGGCCTATATCGCTCACCTGAGTACATTGCAATGTTGGCTTCAAGAGAGTCCAAGAGGATTTTCAATAGTTTGACATTGTGATCTACCTTTTGGCCCAACATGAGCCAGTACCACACTATCAGTAAAAGATGTTACCTCTAGAGTGTTAACAATCTAAATTGTTGACGGACGACGGACAAAGGGCGAGCTCAGGTGAGCTAAAATTTGGGAGATCCACACTGGAAGTTATATAAGCAATTATGTCAAAAACTGACAAGTCACCGGTGAGGGAAGATAGTAGAAAACAACAGGATACAAATCTGGAAACTAAAGCATAAGTCAGAGGTTCACAAACTTTCATTCATGTATGTATGGTGTGAATAAGTGATAAAATGACTGTACCAGTGTTACACATTTGATTCATTATATTTTCCCCAAGATGGTTCACAGTAATAGATAAACTAAGACGCAATTCTCAAACAGACTGATAGAAATATTTGAAGCAAATAGGTATTAACTGAAGAACTGGCTCCATAGTTGCTTGGGATATTCTGAGTAAGGTCCAGGCTTGGGTTCAGATGCAAATCATTCCAGTATCCCATAATATTATTTTGTTCCTAAAGGATGTATGTGGGAGGCAATGTTTTATGAACATTAGTCCAGCCACTGACGTCACATCTCTTTACTGTCACTGTACACAGTCCTGCTAAACCATTCACAAAAGTAAATAGAAGTCTTTCCACTGCATTTACTCTTATTTTCGTGAACATATAAATACTGTGCATGCAATAAAAAACTGAATGACGGAAAATTCTAGCTTTTCGTTGAATTATTTGTCTTTTCAACACAAGATTTTCAGCGCACCGTGGGCGGAGTTACGTTTGATTGACAGATACCTTAGCTACAATTTTTGCAGTCATTAACATCTGACCCCTGTCTTCTTGTCGAAGTGATTATGAGGCACTCAGACTCAGGGCACTCCGTACCCTCCTGAGAGTGCAACATTTTGTTGAAATAAAGATTCTCACATAGGTAGAACAAATTTGATTTCCAGAATGTTTAAAGTAAGCATTACAATTACAAGTGAGGAAAGTGACCCGCCCTCATGGCAGCCATTTTTTAATGAATCACACAATTTGAACAATCATGGTCGAAACTCATCAAACAGAATATTTTCATGAAATTATTTCAAAATTGTGCCAGTAATTTTACACAAGAAGATTTTTTGTGTTTCCACTATATATATATATATAAATATATATATATATATATAAAAAGGGGTTCCGAGCCCTGGCAGACACGTTAATGATGAACTCAAAGAATATGAACACTCTTGGTAGTAGATCACCTAAGGAACATTTGTGTGAAGTTGTATGAAAATGTGGTTGTTATTTTTCGAAAAGATTTTTGAGGCTTCCACAATTTACATAAAGAAAAAAAGTGGCTGCGACCCCTGGCAGCCATTTTTGATGAATCCAAATAATTTGAAAAATCTTAGTAGAGGGTCTCAAAAGCAACATTTGTGTGAAGTTACATCAAAATTGGGCCAGAAGTTTTGACACGAAAATCTTTGAAGTTTTCACTATATGCATACAGGAAAGTAGCTCCGCCTCCTGGACAATTTTGCTAGAGGGTCAACCAAGGTACATCTGTATGAAATATTATTGAAATTGGACCCGTAGTTTTTGACACGAAGATTTTTCGGCGCAGCCGTACTAACATGGTTTTGCTAATTACATATTCAGTATTCTGTAAACCAATCAAATCTTACGTTAACCACCAAGGCAATTTCGCGCATTTTCTCTTCAATTTAAAAATAGCTGTAACATTGAAGCAGATTGGTTAACATTTTCTATAGTGTATTTAAAGATTTATCCAGTGAGTAGCAGAAGCCTTGTTATTCATTTCCACGGGGTTCCTCTGATGTTGGATTTGACCTACTTAGTATTGATTTTTCACACATTTGTGATGGGGAAATAGCCGACTTGTCTAGACAATTACACGACAGGCACGTGTGATCTACATCCTTCGTTTAGTGGATCTTTACACATTTTTAAGATAATTAAACCCAGTTTGTTTTTCACAGAATTCGTTAGAAATATATAGCTTATAAGGAGGTGTATTAGTACAATTAAACTAAAGTGGTCATTTTCTGAAAATGACCGACATTTTTAGAAATAGTTATGATGCAATCGTGCTCTGAAAATTTTCTGAAAATGGATTGTTTGATCGCCGTTTATGGATTAACTTTTATTACTAACCATATATTTTTGGTGGAATTATAATCTAACAAGATTGCTCTTTGCATTAGGGTAAGTTAAAATTACGGTACTTATTATAAAAATCCGAAAATTTATTGGAAACTTGCCAGGAGTAGGTGAAGAAATTACACTTCCGCGAGTGCAGCGTAAAATCGCTACCTGTGTCGTGTGATGTTTTAAATGCAGTTTATGCAAAAACTTTATGTAGTAACCCAATCTTTTTTTAATGCTTTAGTTTAAGGAAAGAGCGATCTTTTCATAAGAATAAATTAGAATGTCTGTTTTTTTTCGAAAAAATCAATAAGTTTTGGTCAGAAAGTCAGAGGCATTAAAAGGGGTCTGCATGGAGATACGGTAGAGGTGTTAAAATGGGTCTGCATGGAGATGCGGTAGAGGCGTCAATCGGCGTATCTATGGAGTAAGACTTTCTTGGTTTTATGTACCAGTCGCGAACATTTATATTCTTTTAATCAAATAAATCGCTATGTTACAAGTTTATTAACATGGATGTGTGAGTTCACGACTGACGCAATAAGTAATGTTGAACTATATTGTAACAGACTATAGTGTGTCTATGATCACACTACGGAGTTATTTATAATGCCGTCTCATTCGGAACACCTCGGCATTATTGGCTTCGCCAAGAAGTTACGATTGATTACAGTACTCCGAGTATTTGTAGTATATCGTGATTGAATGACATTTAGGCATTTTTTATGTTGTACAACAAAATTTAACCTAGAGAGTGCAACCAATTTGCAAACTTCAAGTTGCGCCGACCATCTTTTTTAAAGATATTTCTTGTTTAAGCTTTTACTCCCCATTGCCACGGCAACCAGAATTCTGTGTGGAATAGAATTCTTTGAACAATTTTGAGAGAGGATCACATAAGGATTATTTCTGTGAACTTTGTGGTCAAAGTTGGCCAAGTGGGTTAGGAGGTGAGGAAGTTTAAGATAAGTGCGTGCAGACGGACGGACGGACGGACAGTACTAGACAGTACTAGACAGTAAAGGGCTGATGCATTTATCTGAATATTTCAAAGGTAAATCGATGTTCTAAAGTTTGTGGCAGAAGAAAGTGAGGAGTTTGGTACAGATCATTACAACAACATACTTAACCTCACCAAATCTTATATAGAACCACTGGCTACATCAATTCTTTTCTGCTAACCAACACAATACCAAATGAAAATAGGGTTAACATATTGTCTCATTTACATTTTATACAGAGACCGAGTGCTTTTTGCAGTAACATTAGTGGGTGTTTTTTGCAGTTTGATGTGCATAATACCCTTGCCATTTAATATGATGGATTATAATGTCTTATCTCATATTTAATCAAAGCGCAGAAAGGCTGGGGCAGATGAAGTTTCTTGTGTTCTGTAAAGTTATGTCAACCAGTTTTTGTGGTTTTGTTTGAACAATTTGTAACAAACTAAAACTATTGCCAACGATGTGTTAGAACTTGCATTGCTTTCGGACTATACACATTTCAGTCATTTTGAAAGGTTACCTTTATTTTTGAATGCATAAACATTGCAGATCAATACATAAATTTTTCACAATATTGGGTGTGCAGTGAGTTGCATCATGAGGCATCATTTAATCATCTCATCTCTATTATAGATACATAGTCACCTAGTACAGGTTGATACTTTGTAAGTAGAAATCTATTGTAGAAATGTATTGACTAGGTATCTCGTATACATAGTCATTAGATGACTATGTATTGAATTTACCCCATGATTACCATGTTTGTTTACCAATACTCACACTAGGGAGACAACACAGAAACATAGAAAAGACCATCCAATATCCTGCATCTGCTATTAGAGTCCCCGGCCTCTATAGACAGACCATAACATTACCCAGATGCTTTTTACAGCATTTTACTATTCTATGTAAACTCTGCTGTGTTTCAGTTCATCTGGTATTTGCAGCTTTTCAGAAAAATCCTTGCTCTAAAATTTAGGGGAAGTTGGGATTGTAAACAACACACTGCGCATACGCAGTTTGGCTCCAAAATGTGGTACAGTCTAGGTGTTTGATTTGATAAAAAAAAGACCGATGAAGAAAACTTTGTTTCAAGTGCCATTTATCGTTGTCAAGAGTTGCCGTTCCTGTGAGGATATTTTATGTTAAATTGCATGGGAGGAATTTTAAAAGTCGCTCAAAGGAGGATGAGAGGTGTCGTTCTGGTAGGGATTGCAGTAGGGATAAGAAAATACTTCAATAATTAGTAATAAATTTTGGAAACAAAATGGCTTTAAAAAATATAATTATATAGTCCTTTATAAGTATCATCTATATCGGAAAATATCGTATCAGAATGTAGTTTTATTGATTTATGTAGAATCGTGTTATGACCGTATTGTCTCATGCCATACATGTAATACCCGTTGAGAGTGACAACAATGTTTACGTTTCACAATCTGACTGTGTCTGCTTGTCATCCAGTTAAAAACCAGCAATTGTTTACAATACGCTGAATGGGGTAATGTCCCCATACTGGTGGTGTCGGCATACTGTTCAGGTCTGTCTAACAGATGCCCAGGCATTTGCCTGATCATGCGTTTAGTCGAAAAAGATATGGGTTTCCATAAAACCTATCTTTCTTTAGTTTCATTAGGTTTTACGCAAGTTTTCAACATTTTTCATATACAGCAGCCAATTGACCTAACCAGTTTTCTTGGAAGTAATTAACAACCAGTACTGCCAACTTCTCCACATGTGCAAGACATTATCGATCGTAGCCAGTGTCACTGCAGAACATAACCTGCCCGAACTGGGAATTGAACCCAGATCTGCTGGGTGATAGTCTATCGCTCTACCAACTGAGCTAGTCCGGCTGATTTCCTATTTTTGTAAAATGCAAATTATAATGATTTCAGAAGTTGATGGGAAAAACTAACAGACTCACATGACAGACGATCTTAATTCGTCCCTCGGATATCGAAGTGTCAGTACATTAACTTTGTTGATTGCCTAAACTTATACCACAGGTCAACAATAAAAAATTACATAATTAAGCTAGCATTTAATCTAATCTTAGTTTGAAAACGCTGCTCATAGTCATGGACATCGCGACCATTTCCTTCCGTGTCACGGAACGCCATATGTATCGGGACCACAAGAATGAACAATATCCTCTTAGAAAAATATTTTCCAAGTTTATACAAAATTCGGTATGGTTGTCAGTTTATGTATTCCTGTTTCCATTCGAAATCTCCATGCATTGCGGTTTAATTGTGAGAATTGCATCCCATGCGTTCACAGCACACATGTTTACTTCTAGCGCAACCTTAATTGAACTCTTGTAACCTTCAATCGCAAAATCTCGGCAATTTCCGTACAGTTCGGAAGTCAGATTATAACCGGTGTGATCCAATTGCTCTACCTCATTCCCAACATCACGGAATGACGTACATGGTTTATAATTCCGCGATGGAATGAATTGTTTTTAAACCATACAATAGAGATTAACAGAAACAGCAGCCATTATTTAACAATTTGCTACAGTATTCAGTGTGCAGTAAAATAATGGTCAGAATCCAATTCCAGAATATTGTTCCAACTCATCTGCAGAGCGCGTCCAGGTACAAGGTAAATCCTTCGTTGTCTATAAATAGCAAATTCGTAACCTCTGCGAGCGGGCAAATTTAAATGAATGATAGCGGGTATTGTTTGTGAATGAATCGTATCGACGATATATATAGTAACCTAGGCTGGAGTCAAACATGGAGTCAACGACAACAAGAAAAGTATCCAAATGGAGCACTTGTTTCCGATAAAAAATAGTCCTTCCTTGATTTCTTTTTTTACGTAAACAAAAGCTGCTCTTACTAAAGAAATTTTAACCACAGACACTAAAACAATAATTCAAAAATAATTCTTGAACCAGATATTTCACTTTAAAATAAAATTCTCACGATGCATTTGGAAATGAAGATCTATTTTACCTTCAGAACAATTTGCAAATTTATCAAAGATGAAGGAAAGTAGTACGACGGTTATTGATGTCACGATCAATTCGACATGTTGATTGGTGATATTGGTCGTACAAATGTATGCAAATAATGCGCAGTGATACATAGAGTGGTATCAAATCTGTCTAACTCTGCGACGACTGTTTCCAAAATTACTGTTACTAAAGACTAATGCCCCAGTCTAATAATAGGAGAGCCACATTCTTTTAATGGAACAGTTTTGAGTCTATGAATGGGCTGTTTGAAAAAAAGTCTTGTCAAGCTCGGAATCACATTGAAAATACTAAATCTACATACTATTTACATTTCAACAATACACTGCAAACCTAGCAAATATTCATCATTTTTTGTTGGTTGTTTTTGCATTAAGTATCTTTCTATTAGAATAAATAGCCGCTTAAAAGTAGCCTTCTGGTAATGTATAACTCAAATTTGCTATTTCTTTCATCATCGTGTTTAATCGAAATATCGATTATAAATAGGGGTGTTGTATACAACCTATTCATCTGTTCACAACTAAATATATGAGTCGATAATGAAAGCCTTAATGAATTGGGTATATAACACAGTTGATATCAATATGTATATGAAAATTGACTGTTATAAAAGTCCTGAAACACTATGTTGGCAAACAATTTAGGGTTTTCAGTAGAAAGCAATGTAATACAGAAACATTTCCTTGGTAACATTGAATTTCAATTCAGGAGTTTCTTAATTTCTCATAATTACATGAAATTCCTGCAATCAAAAGTGAAAAAATTAAAATGTGTTAATGCAACTTTTTCCTGCACACCTAAACCACTTGCAATGACAACATTTTCCCGGTGTAACAGGCCAGTTCTTCCCCCCAGTCCAGTTCTTCCCCCCAGGCCAGTTTTTTCCCCCAGGCCAGTTCTTTCCCCCAGGCCAGTTCTTCCCCGGGGAGGTTTTGGACTAGTCCAGTTCTTCCCCACCCAGTCTGTTTCTTCCCCGGGGAAGTTCTGGACCGGTCCAGTTCTTCCCCCCTAGGAAATTATTTTATTTTCAACTTTCACGCCCCGGAAATTATCTAATTTTTCGTGTGAGGGTGGGGAAGTTCTGGACCGGCCCAGTTCTTCCCCCCCTAGGAAATTATTTTATTTTCAACTTTTTAACGTTGAAAATGTTCTTATTTTTCATGTTAGGGTGGGGAAGTTCTGGACCGGTCCAGTTCTTCCCCCCCTGGGAAATTATTTTATTTTTTCGACTTTCAGCTAGTCTAACTCTTTTCCCCTAGTTAACTACTTTATTATTTGTGTCAGGGTGGGGAAGTTCCGGACTAATCCCGTTTTTCTCCCGAAGTAAAATATTTTATTTTCTTCTTAGGGTGGGGAAGTTCTGGACTAGTCCAGTTCTTCTCCCCTAGGAAATTATTTTATTTTTTTTTAACTTTCAGCTGGTCTAATTCTGTCCTCCTAGTTAAATACTTTATTATTTGTGTCAGTGTGGGGAAGTTCTGGACTAGTCCAGTTCTTCCCCCCTATAGGAAATTATTTTATTTTCAACTTTTTAACCTTGAAAATGTTCTTATTTTTCATGTTAGGGTGGGGAAGTTCTGGACAGACGGACAAGGGCAAATCTATATGCCCCCCCCCCCCCCCCAGAGTGGGGGCATAACAATCCTAGGGGAGAAGGACTGAACTAGTCCAGAACTTCCCCACCTTAGACAAAAAGAATAATATTTTACAAGGGGAGAAGAACTGGACTAGTCAAGAACTTCCTCGCCCTAAGATGAAAAATAAGATAATTTTCTAGGGGAGAAGAACTGGACTAGTCCAGAACTTCCCCACCCTAAGACAAAAAAAAATAAAACAATTTCCAAGGGGAGAAGAACTGGACTAGTCCAGAACTTCCCCACCCTAAGACAAAAATAATAATATTTTACAAGGAGAGAAGAACTGGACTTGTCCAGAACTTTTCCACCCTAAAGCGCAAAAAAACAACAAACTCTAGTCCAGAACTTCCCCACCTTGACACAAATAAAGTATTTAACTAGGGGAGAAGAAATAGACTAGCTGAAAGTTGAAAATAAAATATTTTACTAGGGGGAAGAACTGGACCAGTCTAGAACTTCCCCACCCTAACATGAAAAATTAGATAATGTCCAGGGTGAAAAAGTTTGAAATAAAATTATTTTCTAGGGGGGAAGAAATGCACTGGGTGGGGAAGAACTGGACAATAAATTTGTTTTAAGTTCACATCACTTATTGCATATAAGTGAGATGGAATTACAAAATCATGGAAGGGTAATAAAACGTAAAATGTTCTCTATTTTAGTCCTGACATAATACATAAAGTTTTATATAAGCTCAGCAGAAATTCAAAACAACAATTCAGACTGAAGTGGACTACTACCACAGCAAACTTAAATTGAAATAATACAGAAACAATAAAAAATTATTTAAAGTTAGACAATATGGAAAATAAGGCGATAAAATGAACAAAATTCAGTGTATTACATTCCACAAAATTGTTATATGCCTTTATATAATACATATTTAATATCGCTACTTAAAGTGGAGTGATAAATACTTGTATTAGTGATCATTTTATGGTATATTGTACTAGAAGTGTCTAAATTATTCATAGGGAAGCATAACAATGCCAAAATTCATTCTTTGAAAAACTATAACAGGGAAGACTTCCAACAAACTTTCCTCTGCGAAAAATATTCTAGAACTCACAGTTAGTTCTAGAACATTCTAGACTGTTCTAGAACATTCTAGACTGTTCTAGAACAAAAAATACTGTTCTTGAACTAGGATTCAAGTTCTTGAACTAGGATCCAAATTCTTGAACATGTTTCAAGAACTGAGATTTGTTCTTGAATTGTTTAAGAACTGAGATTCGTTCTTGAACTGTTTAAGAACTGAGATTAGTTCTAGAACTGTTCATTCAAGTTCTTTAAATTTGGTTCAAAAACTGATATTAGTTCTAGAACTGTTCAACTTGGGTCCAAGAACTGATATTAGTTCTAGAACTTGAATCCCCAGCTGAACCACGTCAAATTCAGAAGCTGGAAAATGACAAACAAACTTTTCAAAAGGAATTTGAAAATTTGCTAAAGATTTTGCGAGAGACAAAAAGGAACAGGGATCAAGTCATGTGATGAATATAATCTGAAACTTGTTGCCATATCATATAAGATTTATGAAACACTTTAGCACAATTAGCTTGACAAGCCTTGGTACCTAACTGTGCTAACTCATTTCGTAAATCTCTTATGAAATGGAATCTCGTATGAGATCCTCTATTTATCTGATGTTCCAATGCTATTCAGAACACAAATTCATGCTTAGTGTATACAAATTTTTATACGATGCTTTGGAGTTGAGTACGTAAAAGACTTTCATATTCTCAGGCCATTTTATTAGAAGACTATGATTATTTCGAACAGTATAGAAGTTACTCAGGCATTATTTGCAAACAGTGTATAACCCTCATGAAACAGAAAGTCTGAAGTTTGTCTGAATCAAGCTGACTTTTAGCTGAATGAATGCTGAATTCAGTCTGATGGCAAAATTTGAGACTGAATTACTGCTGAACAACAAAATAAAGCATCTGAATGTCGTCTGAATAAAAGCTGAACAGTGCTGAACATTTAAATTTGAGTTCAGTCGTAATTCAGCTCCACGGAATATGTCTGAACAAACACTGAAAACAAGCTGACATGTTCAGACCAAAACATTCAGCCAGTTTCAGAATGTATATGTATCGCTGAATTCATACTGACCTGATTCAGATTTTTTTTTCAGCCTTGTTTTTAAATCATTTTACACTGAAACTTGTCTTAGTTGTTTCTGACATATTCAGATTTTGTTTTCCATATGGTCAGTAACACTGAAAACTGTCTGCACCAATGGTCTGAACAATTCAGACTTTAACAATAAGAATACAAAACTTGGCCATCCCCTGCCAAAGGGAATGCTCAATCAATGCAAAGATGCACAAATTTATGTAAAAGGGAATCATGATAATAAAGATAGTGTAAAGAAGCGGGAGCATCGCCAGACGATAGCTGTTCTAAAGTTGAAAATCATACACAAATAACAGCTTCCAAAGAACAAACAAGAAATGGGCAATGCCCCCCAAACCAGGTTTTAGTACGTAGTTATTTGTAACCAAGGCTCTATTTGTATAATGAATACATGATGATCATCAATGCTGCAAAGGTGCCAGAGGTGATACATGCATACAAACACTCACACTTAGATATATTATATATATATGCAACAACTTTGATGTCAATACACCTACGAATAGCGAAGATATTAAGTGGAAACTGATTTTTAAATTTTAAGTGACCTTGACCTTGGACGGAACAAACCCAAAAGCAATCCCAAGCGAGATCTTCACATGTTCTTACTATACACCAAGTTTGATGTCAATATGACCAACAAATCTAAAGTTATTAGCCGGAGAGCAAATTGCAATTTTTAGTAAAGGTGACACCTTGACCTTTGACGAAACGATTCCAAAAGCAATCCCAAGCGAGCTCTCCACATGTTCTTACTATACACCAAGTTTGATGTCAATATGACCAACAAATCTAAAGTTATTTGCCGGAAACCAAATTTCTATTTTTAGTAATCATGACCTTGACCTTTGTCGGACCGAACCCAAAAGCAATCCCAAGCGAGCTCTCCATATGTTCTTACTCAGCCATTTTTTCTGTTTTTTTTGGGAAGTATGGTGAGTCCTTTTGATAGGATAAATTTGCTTCATGAATCACCAAATTTGGGTATTTATAAGGCTAAAATTTAAATAAGTTTATTGAAGGGGAATTTAATTCTAAAACAGTTATGGACATTAAACTGCCACTTCTAGAACTGAACTTCTAGTTCCTGAACTGTTCTAGAACAAGCAGTTCAGAAACTGTTACTTCAAGAACTATTCTACAACTCGTTCAAGAACTGTTATTGAACTTATTGCAAATTCATCTAGAACAAACGGTTCTAATAACTAAGTTCTAGAACTTGTTCAAGAACTGTTATTGAACTTCTTTTGCGATTCCTGTTCAAGAACTGTTCTAGAACAAGTTCTTGAACAAGTTTTAGAACTTGTAGATCTGGAACTGCCATTTAACGTTCTTGAACTGTTCTAGAACTTTTTAAAGAACTTGTTCAAGAACGGTTCTTGAAATTCTCGCAGGGGTAATGTTCGTTATCTGCAGATTGGAGTTCTGTTATCCTCAGTAACAATGTATCTGAAGCTTGAAACTGTTTTAAATCTATTTTTATATCAAGTATAAATAGTATTGCCCCCGTTAAAGAAATGAGAATAAAACAAAGGACAGAACCCTGGATAAGTGCTGATTTTCTTCATAGTATAAACGAGCGTGACAGAGCTTTTCATGTCTATAAAAAAGATAAATCTGAGGCAAATTTTCAGTGTTTTACACAGTTGAGAAACAGAACTCAAGATCTAGTTAGAAATGCTAAACAAAATTATTTTACAGACCAGTTGGAAGAAACAAAACTAATTCTAATTCTTTGTGGAAAACTCTAAAAGAACTTGGTCTATATGGTCCCTCTAAGAAAGGCAAAACTTCATCATGTAATAATATTGGTCTTAAAATAGATGGTGATATTTGTTTTGACAAGTTGAATGTAGCAAAAATATTTTATATTTTTTATACCACTGTGGCCTCTAAACTTGTTGAGAAACTTAACCATTACCTTTTCATAAATTTGGAAAGAATTATGTATCTGCTTTTTAGAGTGCTAAGGGTATCTTTCCAAATTGTTATTCTTTTTCTGTCATATCTGAGAATAAAATCATATCTGAGAATAGAGTCTTAAAATATTTGAATAATTTAAGTGTAAATAAAGCTACAGGTTTAGATGGTTACTAATAATAATTGCTTCCCGGTTTGTTAGGGACAGTGCTACTATAATTGCTTCCCGGTTTGTTAGGGACAGTGCTACTATAATTGCTTCCCGGTTTGTTAGGGACAGTGCTACTATAATTGCTTCCCGGTTTGTTAGGGACAGTGCTACTATAATTGCTTCCCGGTTTGTTAGGGACAGTGCTACTATAATTGCTTCCCGGTTTGTTAGGGACAGTGCTACTATAATTGCGTGCCCTCTTACACATATAATGAATTTATCTTAAATTCAAGGTGTTGTTTGCGATGATTTGAACTTTGCAAGAGTTATCCCCCTTAACAATAAGAATGATAAAACTGAAGTTGGAAATTATAGGCCTGTTTCCATACTTAGTATTGTTTCCAAGATTTTTGAAAAGGTTGTGTATGATCAGGTGGAGCAGTATCTTAAAGAAACAAGGATATCGGTGGAACCGATGGATGCTCCCCGAAGTATGGTTATAACTTCGAACAAGACTCTAATTGGAAAATTTCACTTTGTTGATGGTTACAATCTGAATGTTATATGCAGCACTGGAAATGTCCTGGATCTCCCAAGAAAATAGGTATACAAAAATGTACAATGAAATTGAGAAAGTGAACAATTTAACTACATGCTGGGCTATGATAATCCTGCTAACTTAAAAAAAATGAAAAAATGAATCTTGCTACAGATATAAGAAGCCTTTATTCACAATTAATTTAAGTGCCCATGTCAATGCAATGCATACCTTTACAACAAAGACTGTAAGTTGATACAAATCCATATCAGCTGATGATCAAATAAGTATGGTGTTGACAGATGTACCAGTGAGTGAATGTCCTTTTTGTTCAATACTTTTTATCATAATAAAAAAAAAAAAAAGCTTATTGTTTGAGGTCTGACATGAGGTGATCTTAAAAGGTGCCATAAAAACAAGAAAATATATTTGAAATAAAATATATATATACATGTATATATTATAAACACTATGTAGACAAACGTTTACCTACAACAAAAACTTACTTGAAAAATTAAAAGAATGTAATTTTGATTATCTTGCATAGCTGAAAATATTTAATCTATATGTTGCATAATCAAAGGGCCATAACTTTATGAAAAACAGTCCAATCATAATAGGCGCTTCTCCTCTTTGTAATTAAGCTTTCCATAAAGTTTTGTTGAATTCCTGTCAAAAGTTTCTGAGAATTAGTCCGAACAAGAATGGTACCAAATATGTACTATGTTGCATAATCAAAGGGCCATAACTCGGTGAAAAATAGTCTGACCAAAACCATGTGAAAATATGAGCATCTCCTCTTAATAGTGAAGCTTCCAATTAAGTTCTGTTGAATTCCAGTCAAAAGTTTCTGAGAATTAGTCCGAACAAGAATGGTACCATATATGTACTTTGTTGCATAATCAAAGGGCCATAACTCGGTGAAAAATAGTCTGACCAAAACCATGTGAAAATATGAGCATCTCCTCTTAATGATGAAGCTTCCCATGAAGTTTTGTTTAATTTCCAGTCAGTAGTTTCTGATAGGTAGTCCGGACAAGAATGTTACCATATATACTATATGTGGCATAATCAAAGGGCCATAACTCCATGAAAAATAGTCCAACCAAAACCGTGTGATAATATGCGCATCTCCTCTTGGTAGTGAAGCTTCCCATGAAGTTTTGTTGAATTCCAGTCAGTAGTTTCTGAGAAGTTGTCCGAACAAGAATGGTACCATATATGTACTTTGTTGCATAATCAAAGGGCCATAACTCAGTGAAAAATAGTCTGACCAAAACCATGTGAAAATATGAGCATCTCCTCTTAATAGTGAAGCTTCCCATGAAGTTTTGTTGAATTCCAGTCAAAAGTTTCTGAGAATTAGTCCGAACAAGAATGGTACCATATATGTACTTTGTTGCATAATCAAAGGGCCATAACTCCATGAAAAATAGTCCAACCAAAACCGTGTGATAATATGCGCATCTCCTCTTGGTAGTGAAACTTCCCATGAAGTTTTGTTGAATTCCAGTCAGTAGTTTCTGAGAAGTAGTCCGGACAAGAATGTTACCATATATACTGTATGTGGCATAATCAAAGGGCCATAACTCCATGAAAAATAGTCCAACCAATGCCATGTGATAATATGCGCATCTCCTCTTGGTAGTGAAGCTTCCCATGAAGTTTTGTTGAATTCCAGTCAGTAGTTTCTGAGGAGTAGTCCGGACAAGAATGGTACCATATATACTATATGTGGCATAATCAAAGGGCCATAACTCCATGAAAAATAGTCCAACCAAACCCGTGTGATAATATGCGCATCTCCTCTTGGTAGTGAAGCTTCCCATGAAGTTTTGTTGAATTCCAGTCAGTAGTTTCTGAGAAGTAGTCCGGACAAGAATGGTACCATATATACTGTATGTGGCATAATCAAAGGGCCATAACTCCATGAAAATTAGTCCAACCAAAACCACGTGATAATATGCGCATCTCCTCTTGGTAGTGAAGCTTCCCATGAAGTTTTGTTGAATTCCAGTCAGTAGTTTCTGAGAAGTAGTCCGGACAAGAAAAGTGGGACAGACAGAAGGACGGACGGACGGAAGAAGCGGCGACTATACTCCCCCCCCTTCGGGGACGGGGAGCATAAAAAGTTTAATATATAAATTTCAGTCTGGTTTCAGAAGTGGTTATTCAACACACACCTGTCTTATACACCTCACTGATTATATTAGGTTTAAAATGGATACGGGTAGTTAGGTGGGCATGGTTATTCTCGATCTCCAAAAAGAATTCGATACTGTTGACCACTCCATTCTTCTCATGAAAATGGAAGTGTTAGGCTTTGATCACGATATTATCAGATGGTTTACATCATATTTATAAAATAGACACCAGCTTGTGGGTGTTGACGGAAGTTTCTCACCATCTTCCAATATTACACGTGGTGTTCCTTAAGGATCTATTTAAGCCCACTGTGATTTTTTATTTGAGTTAGTCAATGGTTAGTTGATAACAAATTGTCTTTACACTTGGGTAATGAGTCTATATTGTTTGGTTCCTGAGTGAAGCCCAAGTTAAGATCAGATTGTTTTAGAGATATGAGTGACACAAGATTTTGTGACGGACGGAAAGACGGATCGACGGACAGACAAGGGCAAATCTATATGCCCCCCCCCCCCTATTCAGAGTGGGGGCATAAAAATGGTTTAGTCCCTGATTATATGGGAGAGAATTTCTTCTAACAGATACTATTCATTCTCATAAAACTAGGTTTATAGAAAATGGATCCTTTTCTGTCCCAAAAGTTAAAGGTTTTGGACTGAAATCCTTCTCCTACATAGGAGGTAGTCTCTGGAACAGGCTACCCCACTCATAAGAAATATAAATACAATCAGTGGGTTTAAAATTGCCATAAAAAGACACTTGCTAGGCAATTAAGTATTTTTATTGATAATACAATACAAGTGTGTATCTTGTGTGTTTAAGCATTTTATGTTATAGTTCCA
The DNA here is from genome assembly GCA_032209605.1 of Mactromeris polynyma. Lineage (NCBI taxonomy): Eukaryota > Metazoa > Mollusca > Bivalvia > Venerida > Mactridae > Mactromeris > Mactromeris polynyma. Next base: position 19,256,356 of record JASFXZ010000003.1, read on the forward strand.
AGTCATTTCTTAAATCAAAAGCAGTATTCTGAAATTCTGCTCTTTTATAGTTTTTACTTTGATTATAATTAGCAAGTCACTGTTATTTAAAAATATAATTGTCTTTCAATATTATTGTCTGTGATAGAATTACAATGTTTTGCCTGTGACAGAAGTTTCTTGCCTCTCTATGTCACACCATCCATGACAAGGACCACAATGGAAATAAGGGATATTTTCTCTTTTTTGTGCAATCCTTAGTACGGATGTGTGTGGCATGGTTTTTTATAACTAATGTGTTTTTTATTATAAATGAAACATGATTGTCTTATCTACCATCAGGGGTGAGAATGCTCTCAAGCAAAAATTCCTGAACTTTATGCGGCGGGTCCAGGGCAGCGCTTTGGTGGGGGTCACAGGGGGCAAAGCCCCCTGAAGCTCCTTGGTTTGAAGCATTTTAGGGGCCTAAGATTACATTTAATCATATCTGTAGCAACAAAAATACTATAGGCTTAATTTCTCACCAAAAAGTCAACTCATTGACAAGTTATGTGAAGATGATATTTCCTAAGTTCTTCCAGTGTCAAAGTGTGGTTCATTTGTATGTAGCATTTGACCACTTATTACTACTTGCATTACCGACCATCAGTAATTAAAGGAATTTCAGAATATTTTTTTAATCTCCTCTGAGAGACTTCTGTGATGACAAGGCGGGTATCAGCACTGGTTTTAACCAGGAGATTTTAGTCTTTCAATGAAAGTCATTTTGGCTCCCATATTCAGTGTAGGCCTATATCAAATTTGGTGCAGGGCTAATCCGAGCCTTCTCTGTCCCTAAACCAGCCCCTTTTACGATTTTTGATATTTCATGTTGCTGGTTAGGGTCAGAGGAACTCATATAGTAAAAACCCGGGGATTTCCTCTCCCGCGCGGGAGAGGAACTTTAAATCAATATATCTATGTAAACATTCATTGGATTAACATTTCAAGCATATACATCTATTATCAATATATTAATTAACGTATCTGAACCGTAACATTTGTTTTGAAAACCTACGTTGTAACGGTCAATCCTTTTCAGAGTAAGCTAAAAAAATAATTTTCTTCATGTAAATATGTATTTGGGTCAAAGCACCTGGCTGTCACGTGATCGATGCAGATTGGTAAATTAAATATCAATTTACCGATTTGTTCAGCTAACTTTCCGTTCAAATGAGACCAAACGCCACATACACCGTTGAAACTTGAAAGTACACGACTGTGTGGTTTTCAGTAATCCCCGGGTTTTTACTATAGGAGTTCCTCTGACCCTAAGCCGCATTAGTGCAGGGCTTGCATTAAGTTTGAAATATTTTTAGCAAGTCTTGGTGTTAATGTTCGTTTTATGCCCATGTACTTTACTGTTTTGTGTCTATACATTTGTAGTGAACAAACACATTTTTAACAGAAGCAGACCTAGAACCGCCTCCCGAAACAGACGGATGGCGACAATTTAATTTTAAGTGCGACTTTATAATCGACGCGTTTCCAGAATGGGTTAATTTAGTGTAGCATAATTTACCTACAGTTTCAGATTTTTCAGTAATTTGCCGACATTAAACTCGTATACTGGATGTCCAAAATGCATCCGAACTTAAGATTTAACTGTAGGCGGTGTTGTCAGGTTAAACAAATTTGCGATGTCTCTATCTCTATCGTTAACTTCTGCCATTTTGATTCACTGACAAGAACTGTAACTCTAGCGCGACTGTTGGTACAGACTAAAAGCCGTTCGGACGTTTTCCGGAACCAATTCGGCAACGCTTTTGGCACCTATTCGGTGATGTTTTAGCCTAACAACTAAATGGCGGACGATAATTCACATCGATTTTTCTCAAAACATGATCGGGCGTGATTGTTCAGAATATAATATTGCTTTCTAATAATGAGTGCGTTTTGAACAGCATTGACCCTACCCCCCCCCCCATCAAAATTTCTCCTCGGATTTACATCGATCTCAAAAACGGCCTGGGAGACCAAAAAATCCCGGAATTCCGCGAATCCGCGGAAAATTCTCACCCCTGTACCATGTATATAGGCATCTTATGCTGAAATAAATCTATCTATATATCTATCTAAAGAGCAGTGAACTACAGAATCACAGACTTTGTCTTGGAAATTGTGAAATTGTTGCCACTGTTACGAGTGAATCTCAAAATATTCCAATCATATAATTATAACATACAGATACATTCTGAAGTCATGCCAAGATTCCACCCTCACTGGATATAACCAGTAAATACAGAATAACAAATTTCTGGATAGCCAGAGATTGACTTCATTATATCCAAACTTAGTAATATCTAAAAAGCGAAATTTCCTTAAAACTGTATGGATATAACAAATTTCGTTTCTTGAACTAGATGTGAGTGTAGTGATACAGAACATGCATTGTATTTAGCTTATTAATGGACAACATAAATAACAAAAGTGTTGTTGTTGCATTAACATTTACATACAACAATGTTTTCGTTTTTTTCCTATCTGTACTAACTGTCAAACATGAACTGTACATTATCAATAAAGCAATGTTTTGAAAAATTAAACAACATAAAAACTTGTTTGGCCAGTACAGAAGTTTTCCCAATTGAATATATGTATAGAGAGCAATTAACAGTAACTTATTGATAGTCCAATTATCTGTAGTCAAATTTTTTATCCCCATTTACATAATACAGTACAATTTACGAGACAATTGATCAATACAAACATTAACAATTAGTGAGTTGGTCAATCAATGCACTGTGTCTGCTGCGATAAATTATCACATTAGTTGAGACAAATAAAAAAAATGCTATTTTTTGACCCAACATGACCCAACATGACCTAGTACCACAATGGACTTGCATTTTATTAACACAAACATTCTGATCAAGTTTTATGTAGTTCCGGTAGGAAATGCAGCCTCCCGAGAATCCTAAAAGATTTTCAATCATTTGATTCTGTGACCAAGTTTTTGACCTCAGATGAACCAAGGCAAACATTTGTACCAAGTCTCATGTACATAAAGTAAAAAATGTAACCTCTGGAGTGTTAACAAGGTATTACTATAATTTGACCTAGTGACCTAGTTTTTGACCCCAGATGACACAATTTCGAACGTGGTTTAGATTTTATTGAGGCAAACATTCTGACCATGTTTCATATTAATCAAGTCAAAAATGTGACCTCTGGAATGTTAACAAGGTTTTACTATAATTGGACCTATCAACCTATTTTTTAACCTCAGATAACCCAGTTTTGAATTTGACCTAGATTTCACTGAGGCAAACATTCTGACTTTGTCTCATATAAATCAAGTAAAATATAAGCCCTCTGGAGTGATAACAAGGTTTTAGTATAATTGGACCTAGTGACCTAGTTTTTGACCCCAGATGACCCAGTTTCGAACTTGACCTAGATTTCATTGAGGCACACATTCTGACCATGTCTCATATAAATCAAGTCAAAAATTTGACCGCTGGAGTGTTAACAAGGTTTTAGTATAATTGGACCTAGTGACCTTGTTTTTTGACCCCAGACGACCCAGTTTCGAACTTTCTGACAAGTTTCATGCAGATCAGGTAAAAGATGTTACCTCTAGAGTTTTAACAGTCTAAATTGTTGACGATGGACGATGATGGACAAAAGGCGATCCCAATAGCTCACCTTGAGCACAAAGTGAGCTAAAAAGCAAGGTTTGATCAGGAACTTCAAAATCCCTAACTTTGGTGTGAGAACTTGTTATAGTAAACAAGGAAGCAGTCACTGAGTGTGGTTAGTATAAGATGTAAGAACTTGTTTCACAATCAATGTTAAATAAATAAGTTCAAAACTAAAACTTTGTGACAAATTGTTTCTCACCTTCCAGGAGTTATTGGTATATGACACACGCCATACCCTCGTACAACTTCAGTACCAAATACGTCTGGACCATAGCAATGTACAACTAGCTGTGGCCCTGAAATTAAAGAATACTTAAGAGATATTTCTAGAAATATTTTTGTGTAAGATGTGTGTGTTGCACTTTAGGTCCAACCAACAGGTTTTCTGACGTATGGTCACAATTGCTTCGTGCAGCAAATAAAGTGCTGCTGCACTGGGATACTGTACAGACATGAGACAAGATACAGCAGCCAGTCACATTGACTTAACACCGGGCTAACCAGTTCTCGTCCTACCCTAATAATGTCAAGCATGAACAAGGAGTTACTAGTACTAAATTAATGGATATTATGTACTGATCATTTCTATGGTAAATGTAACAATGGCTGCCGAACGGAAGTGACAGAAATTAGGGACTATGTGGCTCAACAGAAAAAAAGCAATCAACAAAAAATTACTTTTCACAGAGCGGGAAGATATTGTGTTGGAAGAAACCGGCGGTGGAGTGAAAATACTCTTGAACACTGGTACGTATGAATTATGACGCAAAGCGACCCGTCAATATTACTCAAATGAAGATAATAGCTTCGAACTTTCTCAGATACCTGTTACAGACAACCAGGACAGATTAGTAGAAACTAGATATCAAGTGTCCAGAAGCAAATGCAAACTGTATACCATAAACCTTCATCATACCCGCTGTTCTATTCTCGTGAATGGGAAACATCAGCAGCAGTTTATAAGCACAGATTTCCCAAACATCCTTTCAATAATTGAATCTTGCCTCATGTGTCAAGTACGTAAAAAAGTACAAATCTGCACAAGGAGAAAATGGCAGTGAATGTAAGCAGAATTCTGCTAAGTCAATTATTCAAAATCCGAAGAATCTGTGTCTGAAGAATACACCTGAATTAGATACAATACCTATTTCAAATGAGTCTCGACCAAGTAGTCAACCAAATTTCTCCGTTCTCTCTGACAATCTCATATCGGATGATGTATTGATAAGTAAGACATACCTGGACAGCATTCTAAAAAACATTTTACATACCGAGTCATGCGTTTATCATTTGAGTGAAATGCTGAAAATCACATAGAACTCGGTAATCAACGTTTTGCTCAAATTCAGGACCAGTTACTATCTGTAAAATCACAAAATGCAGTCAATACCAAAACTACTCATTCCCAACTTGGCCAAATTGAAGATGAAACAAAAGACATCAAACGCAAACTGATGAATACATCAGAAAGTCTTCAACGGCGCGTTCAGTCAGTGTCGGACGTACTGAAAACCGTAAAAGAAAAAGGTAATCTAGCAACTACTTCCTCTCACCTGAATGCAGAAGTGCCTCGAAATTACATCGATACGCACCTGAATTATTCAGATGTATGTTATAATGGCGCAGGGGGACAACAGTATGAAGCAGAAAAAGACTACAGAAATACTCGAGCACGACCGAAGGAAATGGAAATGCACTACTATGATTATAATGTGTGCAGGGGGAATCAGAAACTGCGTCATGGTGCCAAGGAAATACACAATACGAAAGCATGTCAAATTAATACTAAGCATCGCTCAGATGATGAGGATCGAAGTAACTTGACGGACCAGGAGGAACGACAGCTTAATGGAAAACTGTACATAGAGGATATGATACCTGTCGCTCGAGCACAGTCAACACCTATCAAAGTCAGGAATAATGATTAATGCAGGCAAACGATTCTCATCGGTGACTCCATTCTACGATATGTGCAAAAACCTGGACTACATAATTCTGCAGAAAGTACAGTCTTACCGGGCAAAAAAGCTTGAGATGTGTGTGTACGCCTAAGATCTTGGGATCTGAGACAGTTTGAGAACATCGTTATATATATCTGTGGGAATGATGCAGCAGGAAGATTTTCGGTAGTGTCGGTGCATATTAGAAACTCGCATCAACAGTTACAGTAGTGAAGCATAATTACCCATAGATAAATTTATATTTATGCATCCTCAACATTGGTAGACTGTCACATAGGGTTTACCTACAGAAATGGTTCAGCAGCATGTCATCTTTATCATGCTGACGGCGTACATCTGAATCTGGCCGGTACTAGCACGTCTCTAAAAATAATTGACAAGACGTTGCCAATTTTACGAAAGAGATCTACTCTCTGCTTAAATGGTAGTACTTCCGATTATCGTTATGGCAAGCGCTCACCGCACAACAACGTGGCTGCCGACAGCGACCCTTCCTGTGGTAATCCGTATGATGCTTACAGGAAGTTCACGCATCCATGTGTGAACTGTGGACGCACTTAGTATGGACTGTTACACCCTCTAAAGAAGACTGTCAAATCAATACTGTACACATTAGGATCATTTGAGCAGAGCTTTATGTTCAAAACTCAATACATGTACTCATGATTTTCTGTACAATACTCGCGATTTTCTGTATATTATGTTATTACGGACACATTTTGAATGGAATAATTTTCTGTATGAATATGAATGTATGCATGTTGTACATTGTTTACAAAGTAATACATGTACACCATAATTATGAATTCCAAACTTTAGAAAATTCCAAATTGTTTACTGTATCAAAAGTAAACTTCAAATCGCCAGACGGCAGATTATGTATTAAGCCTATCAGTAATTAATGTAATACTAGCACCGTTTGTACAGGTAATGATGATTTCCATGCAATGGATTTAACTTTAAACTTAAGAAATAAGGGATTAAATATTGTGTCATTAAAAACACAACACTTGCTTCCCAAAATGGATGAAATAAAAATGATATTTTACGAGAATCCAGCTTTAGATATATTTGGATTTTGTGAAACGCTTTTGACTAACAAAATCTCTGATAATGAAATATTAAAAGACGACTACCATCTAGCGAAACCAGACAGAATAAATAATAAAAAGGGTGGCGGATTAGTATTTTATCTACAGAACAACATTCAATATACTCGTCTGTACCATTTAGAAAATGAAAATGTTGAATCGATGTTATAGAGGTATCGTATCCTCACAGTGCCTTTGTTATTGGACTAATATACAGACCACCATCATCAAAACAAGTCTGGATGGAAACAATAAAAAATCAGCTTTTAGAAATAAGTCAAAAGTATAAAGAAATTTATCTGGTAGGGGAATTTAATATTAACTTTAATCCCAAAAATGGATTCAAAAATACCAAATGGTCTAGTACTCTCCTTAAATTTGGACTTACGCAAATGATACAACATCCACCAAGAATAACCAACCATTATAAGTTCATCTATTATTGACCATATTTACTGTACTGAATCAAATTATATTAATGAAATAAAAGTTCAATATGTAAGCATAAGTGATCACTACCCAGTAGGCTTTAATAGAAGGATACAACACAGTTATAAAACAAGTGCAAATGAGCATACTACAATCACCTACAGATCCTTCAAAACGTTTGATGAACATAGTTTTAAAAATGATATAAAATATTCCAATTTAGATTGCATTGACTCTATAGGAGATCTTAACTCTTCCCTGGAAAAGTTTTGCAATATTTTTATATCGATACTTAACAAACATGCACCATTAAAAACAAAAAGTATCAAACAAGAATATCAACCTGAGTGGTATAATGATGAAATTAAACTTGCGAGGAGGAAAGGGATTACTAGCATAGAAAAACGGATTGGTTTAACTATAAATTATCGATCGAGAAACAAAACAACGCATATGATTGAAAAATCTAAACATGAATACTATAATAATGCTGTAAGAAATAAAACTGATTCGAAGGAGATATGGAAACATATAAAACACGTCACAAACACTGAGAAACTTAACAATATTACCCTACCAACAAAGATAAAGCTTGGTGACCACCGACATGCTCGAGATTCTCAATGCATTTAATGACCATTATTTATTACACGCTTTCTAAATAAATCAGGGTTTGATAAGAGATCCTTTGCTAATTTAAAACAAAATTTAGATAGTAAATTGAAAACTAGGTTCCTTAATATAGAGTACATAACGATTTTGGAAGTTAAACACATCATAGATAACCTTAACCGTAAAAAGGCAACTGGTGAAGATGGAATAGGTCCAAATATTTTGAAAATATGTTCTGATCAAATTGTTATTGCAATAACAAGCATTATAAACAATGGCATCAAAGCTGGTGTATTTCCTGATAGATTAAAAAGAGCTTATTTATTACCAATTTACAAAAAAGGGTCAAAAGAAGATATGAGCAACTAATTAGACTGATCTCAAATCTAAACACAATTTCAAAAATATTTAAAAGACATATAGCAAATCAATTGCACAAGTACTTACCGGGTAAGTGAAACAAATATTTTACATGACACACATTCTGGTTTTAGAAAATCACATTCATGCCAAACGGCTCTTACGCATATGATAGATACCTGGATGAAAGGTATAGATGATGGAGACTTGATTGGAAGTAGATAGATACCTGGATGAAAGGTATAGATGATGGAGACTTGATCGGAAGTAGATAGATACCTGGATGAAAGGTATAGATGATGGAGACTTGATCGGAAGAAGCTAGATACCTGGATGAAAGGTATAGATGATGGAGACTTGATTGGAAGTAGATAGATACCTGGATGAAAGGTATAGATGATGGAGACTTGATTGGAAGCAGATAGATACCTGGATGAAAGGTATAGATGATGGAGACTTGATCGAAAGTAGATAGATACCTGGATGAAAGGTATAGATGATGGAGACTTGATTGGAAGTAGATAGATACCTGGATGAAAGGTATAGATGATGGAGACTTGATTGGAAGTAGATAGATACCTGGATGAAAGGTAAAGATGATGGAGACTTGATCAGAAGTAGATAGATACCTGGATGAAAGGTATAGATGATGGAGACTTGATCGGAAGTAGATAGATACCTGGATGAAAGGTATAGATGATGGAGACTTGATCGGAAGTATTTTTCTGGACTTTCAAAAAGCTTTTGACCTTGTAGATCACGAAATACTGCTTTACAAACTAGGTTTGTACCATTTTAATGACAATGCAGTTAAATTATTCAAATCATACCTTGATTGTTGACAACAATATGTGAAAATTGGTCAAAATAAAGCCAACACTTCTGTTGTATTAACAGGTGTCCCTCAGGGATCTTTATTGGGTCCTTCGTTATTTTTAATAAAATATGTTAATGACTTAATTGCCTATGTGTATTCAAAATTTACAGAAAAAGTAATGCAGATGATACAACTTTGTATTATATTGCTTCCGATATCAATGATATAGAACACTATCTACAAAGGATTTGGAATATGTTTAGAATTGGTGTTCAAAACATAATATGGCTATAAATCCTGCAAAAACAACATGCATGTTACTAGGTTCAAAGTACAAAATTAAACATTCAAAGCAAATACGTATTTCAATTACAAACTCGGTCATAGAAAATGTAAATAAACAAAAAGCATTGGGCTTAACCATTGATAATTGTTTGCAGTGGAATGAACATATCAATGATTTATGCATAAAAGTAATAAAAAAAAATTTACTGAAAAGAATTTCAAACTACTTAACACATGAAATGAAAAATATATACTACAATGCATATATCCTACCACTATTTCATTACTGTGTAACAATTTGGGGGACATGTAGCCAAACAAATATATACAAAGTTTCTAAATTGCAAAAGTGTTCAGCAAGGACGATACTTCAACTACCACTAAAAACTCCATCCAACAACATGTTCCTGGTGTTATCATGGCTTCCATTTACAATAAGATACAAATATCAGATAGGAATTCAAATATATAAAGCTGTAAATACGTTTGCCCCAGAATATGTTTGTAAGTTAATACAAAAATCTAACAACAATACATATAAACTACGATCTGAAACAATTACAAATTTAACATGTAAAATACCACGTACGCAATATTTGAAACGCACGTTCGGTTATTTTGGTATGGAGGCATGGAATTAAATTTCCATAGAAATTTGACAGAAGCAATCTTTGAATGTGTTTAAAATTGCTTTCTTTAAATTATTGTATATAAGTACATATGGCGAATCATCATCACCTAAATCAGGATAACGTATTATAATTTACAGAATAAGTACTATGTATGAAAGTTCTGCTCAATTTCTATCTTGATGACTGTTCCACGCAATATTCATGTGTCTATAGTATAGACGTTTTTTAATTCTCCATGTATTATATTATATGATGTCAATTGTGTCCCTTTTTTAATTTAGTTATTAAATTTCATTTGATAGAAATTAATGACCATTTAGCGATTAATGGCGATGTAAACTAGCCGTTAAATCGACCTACACCCCCGCTATTTTACCTGACAGTTCCAAGGCTGTAAATCGTTGTATGGTTATTATTTCTATATTTCTATTTCTATTTAAGTTTTTAAATGTAGGTTCCCCTTTCCGCATTAGCACTTCTTTCATCTCTAATGATTATACATGTATCATATGCTCCATGTTCTTTCCCCCCCCCATTTCGTCCTATTATTACTGATTATCTTGACTTGTTGAGAGATATATTCCATCCATATAATGATTTCCCCCTTTTGTCCCACTAAATTCTCCTTAGTAGTTCCTTATAGTCCTACAGACCATTCCTTGCACCACTATTTCCAAAGACTACCCTATCACCTCCTCTGTGCCTAACATGATTTCCCGGGAGTCTGTGTGGGGAGACAATGTATTGTGCATGGGTCGTTCCCTGTAATTATTTAATCTCTCTTTCATACATATTGTTAATGCAGATTTTGAAAATGAGTTGTTATGATTTATTGGTTTAGCATTAAAATAATGCTTATTCTTTATGTGTTCTCTTTATATTGTAATAATTTATGCATGTATGGAGGCCTCTTGTTAGATAAAGTTTATTATTATTAGTAGCATATTTTAACATAGATGATCAAACCTATGACCTTCTACATCCATGGCGAACGAATGCACTTTTACCAAGCCACAAGTAAACGACCTATTACAGGATTTTTTAGTTTGACAGACAGATAACAGAACAGAAGGATGACCTTTGATCCCGGTATATCAAAAAGGGATCCACTCAAGACAGAAAAATATAAATACTGTGCCAAACAGTGTAAGGGAAGTCACTCCTTGCAATCATGTTTAAAACATTTATTTTATCTGTAAGTCATATACCATATATGCAAATGTCTTACTCGATCAGCATGAATTGAATTGTGTATCTATCAATGATGAGATGTTGTCTGCCAATCCCATGACTTTGTTGCTCACTTTTGGTAATTTTTGCCTGTCCCGGACAGGTGTGTATGTTGCAAGCTTTTCTGCAAAATATTAATGGACATACCATAACGCAAATATTCTAGATTATGATTGAACTAAGGTGAATGTTGATTTTTTATCTCACTTTTTCGTTGTTTGAAGTGATATTTTTTGAAAGGAGAACGAAAGTCCTTGTCCTGATTTTCAGAGTAAGATACGTTATGCAACTTCCCCCAAAGAAATGAAGACCAAACGTAATTAGTTGGAAGTGCATTTTTGTTTTAAAATATACATAAAACATAGCTAAATAAAGGTCGGGAGTAGTTTGAATGTAGACAGAATACTTTTCAAGCAACTTTCAATATACCGTCTAAAATTGGAAACCACACGAAATAAACATAAACATTTTGCACAAATGCAACTATATATATTTATCAAGGTCAGTATAAACATTATTTATAATAAGCCACCGCATCCTTTACATCTGGCAGAAAAATGTCTTCAAAAAGACAATCATTTCAGGATACAGTATGATTTCATAAAACGCAAATAAGATACGTTATGCAGATAAAATAACCGCTTATTGCACAACAATTAAGTACTGTGACGCATGTACATTTGCATACTTTGCTGACATCTCCAGGAAGCACGAGGCATGACTATCACGTATCTTTAATTACAAGTTTACACAGTGGGACATTTTGATGAAATCTTAAGTTGTATCCCAAAAGAATGAAAGTATAAATCGAGTATTTACAGATTTGCTGGTTAAATCATGAAGAATTTTGAAACTGTTGCCTGTCAGAAACAGCATTAATACATGTAACGTATCTTACGTAAACCATAACGTATCTTATGAAAATGAGTTATTTCACTTTATAACATTACAATAGATGTAAACCATAAGTGTTTCATATTAATAACAGAGTATGTGCATGTATAACTAATGTTAGTTTCAATATAACATGATGACAACACAGAGAGAAAGGCAAGAGGAGTACCAAGAGAGGGAGAAGACATCCGACTCTGGCCCTGTGTTCGCAAAGAATTAGTTTACAGGATCAAGATCAAATATACATGTAGTTTCTTTAAAACTTTGAAGGAATTATTGGGCAGATTTAAATACAAAATATATTCCACCATAATAAATGTAATATATATGAGCATTGTGCAAATTTAAGAAGACATCGAATTCCGATCTTTTGTTTAGAAAAAAATAAGTTAAGACTGAAACTTGAAAATTGATCTTGATTTGATCTATATCAGTTTCAGAGGAAAGTATAATTGGTTAATTTTTCAACATTCACTTATACATTTTCGACTATATTGACAAACATTTTGCAGGATCAAATGGATCCAAATCAATTGATTCTTTTAGAACAAGAGGGAAGGAGCTAAAAAGTACAGAAAAATTCACAGACAGTCAAAAGTTAAAAGGGAAATGCAGTCATTTGAATAACCTGAAAAGTCACAAAATATGTCCTCTCCCACAGCTAGCAGCTGCATTATTTTTAAAGACCAACGATCAACTAGAACATCTAAATATATGCCATTTTCAGGTAACTTTCTTCCCCTTTCACATCCATTTGTAGTCATTTGTGGCATTGTTGGGTACCTTATACCCCGGCTTTGCAGTCATTTATGGCATCGTCAGGTACCTACCCTCACCTCGTACAGTCATTTATGGCATTGTTGGGTACCTTATACCCCGGCTTTGCAGTCATTTATGGCATCGTCAGGTACCTACCATCACCTCGTACAGTCATTTATGGCATTGTTGGGTACCTTATACCCCGGCTTTGCAGTCATTTATGGCATCGTCAGGTACCTACCCTCACCTCGTACAGTCATTTATGGCATTGTTCGGTATCTACCCACACCGTGTACTTATATAATTATAGCATTGTCGGGTACCTAAACTTGCCTTGTAAGTCATTTATGGCATTGTACCTACCCTAGCAATTTACCGGCTTGTATATAGAATCTTAAGAGTAGCCGTGTAAAAGTATCATGCTTGAGCGAAATTTCGTAAGATATGTTAAACAGAATATATGTTGATGTAATTAAAGTTGTAAGTCAAAATAACACATATTTATTATATGAGTTGCCTTACGAATAATTATAATATCCATAGTTAGTTTAGTACTGAATTAGTTATGCGTTGACATCAGTATTTTTGTAATATGTGAAGGAACATACTGCATTGTACATGTGCACATGTATATATCAGTTTCAAGCATTTTCTTTCAAAGGAATGTTATTGACATATGAAATGTTCTTTATGTTTTTGGATTCTCATTAAAACCAGCTTTTTAAGAAATTAATCATCTTATGGCAAAAATTACCAAAAGTTTAATTAGTGACATGTACATATATATTCTGCATTGCATAAGATACGTTATGTTTGTGTTGAGTTGTTCAATCAAACAAGATGGCCACATGGTGATGTTTAAGATTTAGGTAATGCATTTCTTTCAAAGCATATACAATGTTGTTTGTGTCAATAATAAACACATTGCGTAAACATTGCTATTTTAAAATTTATAATAAACTATCCGCGTCGAAAAAAAGCTTATATCAATTTTTGCGACAAACACTTAAACTCTTTTCATTTACCGAAAAAACAAGACAGGTATGCAGATTTTAAATTTCGCAATTGGCGTTTTCTTCTGTATAACGTATCTTACGCATGAAAGTTAGTGTGTTCTTTGCCATGTTAGGTTACAAAAATCTACGACCTATTTTGGTCCACTGAGCTTAAATAGTTTGTGTTGAAGCATTGTTTAATCGGATTAAAATTATAACAAGAAATGGGCAATCCCACAAACCAGGTTTTCAACCTAGTTATTTGTTACCAAGGCTCAATTTGTATAATAAATACATGATGATCATCAATGCTGCAAGAGTGCCGTAGGTGATACATGCATACACACACTCACACTTAGATATATTGTACATATATATGCAACGACTATACACCAAGTTTGATGTCAATACACCCACACATAGCGAAGATATTAAGTGGAAACTGATTTTAAAATTTCAAGTGACCTTGGACGGAACAAACCCAAAAGCAATCCCAAGAGAGCTCTCCACATGTTCTTACTATACACCAAGTTTGATGTCAATATGATCAACGAAACTGAAGTTATTCGCCGGAAACCAAATTTCTATTTTCAGTAACTGTGACCATGACTGAAACGAGCCCAAAAGCAATCCCAACAAGCTCTCCACATGTTCTTACTATACACCAAGTTTAATGTCAATACGATGAACGGAACTCAAGTTATTCGCCAGAAACCAAATTTCTATTTTTAGTTACTGTGACCTTGACTGAAACGAACGGAACTGAAGTTATTCACCGGAAACCGCCAGTTTAATGCCCGCCCGCTCGCTCAACGACACACACCATTTCAAAACCAGGTTAATAAATGTGTCTATAGGACACAGATGCCCCACTTGCAGCCATTGTCACAGAAGCAAATGCTATTATTCTGCTCATAGTTTGTAAATGGGTATCAAAATTACCAAGAGAACAACTGGAATGATTATGGTGATAAGTCAAGGGCCATAACTTTGCTTTTACAGTGCATAATCATACATGAAACCCCAGGTGCACAACTATACATGCTTATGAACATTCCTGTAAAGTATTATGACTCAGGATCCTATACTCTTGGAGATACACTCCAAACATTATTGCATGTTCTGTATGCTATATTTTCAATATTAAGTCAAGGGCCAACACTTTGCACTTTATGGGCGGAGCCATACCTGAAATCCCAGATGCACAACTATACATGCTGTTGAACATTCCTGTACAGATTTGTGAGTGTAGCTGATATATACTGTTGGAGATATGCGCTACACAAAATTGCATTCTCTGTAGGCTATATTTTAACTAAGCCAAGGGCCATAACTTTGCACTAACTGGGCACAACCAAACATGAAACCCCAGGTGCACAACTACACAGGCTGGTAGCATTCGTGTAAAGTTTTATGACTCTGGCTCATTTTCTTTAGGAGATATGAGTGACACAAGATTGTTAGACGGACGAACAGATGGATGGACAGACAGACAAGGGCAAATCTATATGCCCCACCCCCTTTCAGAGTGGGGGCATAAAAATGGGTGTTTAGGACAGAATGATGACTTTCATACATTCCCTGTCCTCATTTAGAGGGATGGCAATTAGAAAATATCAGATCAACTAGAGGGATATGGTGGCCCTTTATCACTATCTGAGTACATTGCCATCTTGGCTTCAAGAGAGTCCAAGAGGATTTTCAATGATTTGACCTTGTGACCTACTTTTTGACCCAACTTGACCCAGTACCACACTGGACTTGCATTTTATTAACACAAACATTCTGATCAAGTTTTATTTAGTTTCGGTAGAAAAAGCAGCCTCCCAAGAATCCTAAACATTCTGATCAAGTTTTATGCAGATCAGGGAAAAGATGTTACCTCTAGAGTGTTAACAGTTAACATAATTGTTGATGTTGATGTTAAGCCTCAAGGGTAAGCCTATACAGCTCTGCATGTACCATATGAGACTTCTTAGTTTATGTTTAAAAATGTTCAATGAAGAGTGGGTCACAACTAAGAGCTTATATGTATGCCATTTTTGCATCAGTTGGATTTTTTTTCTAAAATGATGTAATCAAGCCAAAACAGGCAATCACTGATTTGCTGATCACTAAATCATAAGTCATTTTTCACATTCATAAAAAAGTACTTATTTTAGATAAAAAAACACAAGCCTATATACAGCAACCAAAATTTATTATACTCACATCCATGTGGATTTGTGCTTTTAAATGTGACATCAATAGGAAAGTTCCACACAAATTGTTGTCTTTCATCCTGGCTTTTCTTCGTTATTTGCGTAAGACCCTCCTCCAAGCCCTGAAATTGTAACAACAGTGTGAAGAGACTTTTAGTGGTTTATTACTTGGTTATAACCGATGTAAAATACCAATGTTTGAAATTTATCAATAACAAATTAACCATTATTCATACTTACTACTATCTAAATAAATTTTGATTTATCAATCGTATTAAATATATACTGAAATTAGAATTTCCACAACTTGAACTTACTGAAGTTATCAACCAATCTTGACCGTATGTGAGACAATACCTGCAATACAGATCATCGAATTCTGGGAACTGAAAGAAATGAGAAAAAAGTTGGAGTTATTAAAAGCTAGTTTTCTGCACAATGATATTTAACAAACATATGTACGAGGGTTGTCCCATGTTATTAAATATAGCCTGCCCAACATAATTTGGTTCAGTCATTAAATGTTGAAATTTAAGCAATACATAGAAACAACCAAAATTCTGGTATTTCAAAAGTGAAACTGAAATTTTGTTCCTTTAAAAGAAGACAGATCATATCAATGATGGCCAACCTAAATGATCCATCAAATCTGTGCCAGCCATTAAACTGTTTCTTCACTTGCAATATCAAACAAATGCAGTTTAACTTCATGCTTAAATTGTTTGAACAATCAGTCAATCACAATATTAACTCAATTGCTATTTAATTTGGCATATTTCACTTTTCTAACAGTTTATTGTTACTAGTTCAATATAAATATATTGTGAGTGCTTTCAAAAGAACAATAACACTTTGATTTTAGCCTTTGTACGGTATAAGCATCTTCATATATATAGCCGACTGATTATCATACGCCTAGACAAACACTGCAGAACAGACCATCTGGTACCCAAGCTGCCAGCCACTGCCATCATCGTTTTATTTTCTTCTATAACAGGTACCCATAAAAGGCTCATTTGCCAATACAAAAAGTATCAGTTTCCCCTAATTCCCAGTTGCATTCCCCCATTGGAAGATCAGATGCTTTATGAACTATCTACACCATTAATTTTGTGGATTGGCAAAACCCTAGACTTAGCAGTTTTTGTGAGTTGATCTCTTTGATTGTTGAGATAAAAATGCACACTTTATAATTTGATGGTAAACATTTGTAAATTCACAATTAGCTTCCGTATTTGAAAGGTATTTTGGTCCACTAAATTTCTTGAAGAATATCATTGACCTACAAAAGTTATCCTAAGACTGTCACAGAATTAAATATTTACTAACATAAAGTTTTTACCTACCAGTGAAGCAAATTGTAACAGTTCAAAGTGTTTATAACTATTTATGATGTAACAGGGTGAACAATGAAAGGCTGCACCTGTGCTTGTATAATCATTAGCAAAGATGACCAGCAGGGAAAATACATTTCCTTAATAGCTCAATTGATGCTTTCTACTTGGGACTAGGTCAACAATTTCCAATATCATGAGCTAATTGTATTAAGATGCACACTTGTTTCCATCTACTGCAGTTGCTTTGGTTATAAAAATAACTTTTCAGTTGTGACTGGTGTTTGTTATATATATGAGGTGATGTAAGAGCAAAGATTCTTTAATAATGGTTAAATACAAATGTACACAAAAACCAGACTTAATAAAAAGAAATTCTGTCAGAGGGGGAAATTAAATTGAATAATAAGCATTAAAAAGGTACTTTCATCAAGTTATCAGTACAAAACGACATTCTACAGTACTTTTACAGTTTCTATGTCAATAAATGATATAATTCGCGGATTCGAAAATATCTGAAAATGCTACATCGACGATACATCAATCTATCAAGTATTGTTTACTAAAAAATGCCATCAATTTACATGCTTGCAGTTCATGATTTCATATATATTTTCAGCAGGTATGTATTCAGTGTTCTTTTCCACCCTTTTGTGTATGGGGCCGGGGCCCGTAGAATTGTGAAAATAGCGTTGAATTGCCCATAACTGTGAATATCATTGTTTGCTTAAAATAGAAAGAAACTGATTTACATGACTTCATGTAGTACACCATAGCAGTGTATTAATCTATAGTATAGCAATTAGAAATACGGTTAGTCTTTCTTATGAGGATTTTCATCCCTGATGCACAGGATTTGCTTTGAGTTTGATCATGATCAGAAACAGACTCTAAAACAGAGGTTGACGGAGCCTCCGAAACTTCACTCAAATTTGCTTGTTTTTCGCTTTTATCATTACATGCGGTCGTAGATTCATTATTATTATTGAAGACTTGAACATGGAGTATATTTTCTTACTATCGCTTGCCGCATTTTGGTCAAGTTTCTTCGTGTAATATTAATAATACTAATATTAAGATTTTTTTTAATGCGTCATGTTAATATTGTTGACATCGAAGTGAAACCGGTTGACAATTTATGATTTATTGCTCTAACTTTGAGATCGTACATCTCGCAGTCAAAACCTGTCTACTACAAGCATTGACAGGGTAAAGAATGAATCTGAGATTGCATTGTGTCAAACACTACAGCAGCCCTTTTTTGCTCGAGCTATGGCTTAGACGAAAGTAATGACCGTACGTTGTATATGCATACATAAATTAAATTAATGCCGGAGATTGTGCATTGTACAATTTTCCTTGTTAAAATAATCTGTAAACAACAAATTTTAATTTATGAGGGTTTAGTGGAAGACTATCGTAGCTCCTATGTGTTTATATAGGAGTTACAATAGTCTTCCACTAAACCCTCTAAAAGTTGTACCCAAAAACATGAAAATATTAAGTGGACTGAATTGTGAAATTTTTTGTCCGATTTTGTAAAAAAACATACTTTAGTCGATTGTGAATGGGGCCGAATTTCGGCCCCATACTGGAGCAAAAAAACGTTAGTTCACATGCTTTGTATTACTTAGAAATCTTGTTTGCTCACTATTATGACGTATGTGTGCTTTTGCAAAATAAATAAGAAAATCTGAATAATCTTCAGTTACTTATTTTCCTTGAACACAACACATTTGTTGGTACGGCAAAGTTATAGCCGTGATGAATGATGAGAAGTTATTTCTCAACTTTAAGATTACTAAGTCACTGGTTAAGTTGGTCCGGTAATTAAGTACAAGAATGTTTTGCATAATTATGGTCTGTATAATGTAACTTTTGTACTTGAGTGATAAATATGTACCAATTATCATTGTGATCAGAATACATTAATTGAAGTGAAATATATGTTTGTTTTCCTATAATTAATGAATTGTATAATTTAAACTACAGGGCTCAACGCTTATTTTAAGACTGCCCTAATTTTGTTATTACCTACCATAAAAGTAATGGCTTTGTTACAAAGTATAAACTTATTTGAAAGCCCAAATTACTTGATGAACAATCACAGAACTCCTTCAGCCTTTCAAAGTTCAGTCTGTCTTGAACAAAATCCAAAATATTTCATTTGAGTTCATGTTTTTGACATAAAATGGTAATATAAAGGTTGTCTGATTTGGGCAGGTGTGAGGAAAATGACAATTTTGTTCAAGGATGTAGGAGTAACCATTTGATTTTTGAAGTTTTCCTTACTTGCCAATGAACATTCTCGCCCCAGACACGCATCTAAGAGCCACAGATTAAGTTTCATTTTAATTGCACTGTACAAAAACCAGGAATAACATTATTAAAAACATATAACATGTGACTTACTACATTCAACAGCAATAATTAATCAAGCACAAAAGTGCTGTGGGATGGTACCACTCGTCTCTGTAGCCAAGCTGGCAACTTGTTGCATACAAGTTTCCGTTTTGTAACTAGACAGTTTTATAATATCAAAGTATGTGTAAATAGGTAAGATGGTTTGCATGGAATATGAAACAAAACTAAAACATATGACAGAAATGCGAAAAAGAATAAAAATTTATTGAAAACAGTAAACATTTTTTCCAAAAGATCTTCAATCCGACTTGTTCTAGAAATGCTAGATTTTCAAACCGAAATAAAGAAAAATGGTCAGTTATAATGGTAGAACCTTAAAATTGTAAAACAAGTGAAATGTTTGTCACGATTGTAGATAAATTAAATACAAAGATATCAGACCCTTTATGTAACATTTGTGGATATTTAATTATAAAATGACATATCAAATTATATTGGCACGGACTTAGAGTAAAATCAGTATGCCCAGGCATAAAGTTATGATATCACTAGCTATCTTGTTGTAGTGGGGTATTTTCCAATTAATTTTCCAAGCACAGAGTGAGGTGAACGTAGAAAGATGACACCAATAATTTTCATAGTCGTGTGCAAAAACTGTAAACGGTGTCGGCTGTTGTGTATTGAAAATTTTGACAGATACTGTATACATTGAATGATAGCAGAAAAGTTACAAGGTCGCGGTGGTGTTTTCTTGGTGTGGATTGACTGTGCTAGTGTTGTATTTGAAGACTAGATATTGCAAATAGCTGGGGCTATATTGTGGAGTTCACAATTCCAGTGCAAATCTTGCAGTTTTACTATAGAATAAAGAGGGCGAAAAAGCACCGGGCCTACACCAAACAAACTTGTGTATTAATACATTGCTTTAAACCCCATCTGAACTCCACAGAAACAGCTAATTAGTTCACAAACCACTTTAGCAGGTCACCTTTTCAACATTTCATTTTATTGAAATGTTTATGATATTATTTTGTTCGGTGAACTTCGGAACTATTTTGTTTGCGTAGTAATTAGGCCGATGTGGACGTTTTTGACATGTTAAATTTTATAAGCTTAATACCAATACAATAAATTACACTTTATTTTGTCATGGTAATGATGGTTACAAGGTAACAACCAGTCAACCGACTCCAACTCCATGTGCGACTTTTGTGCGTATGAGTGGCTAGCAGAAAAGGCTTATACATACTACTAGTACATGTATTGTTACAATGTTTAATTCATAACTTGTATTTCTGTTCTAGTATTCCAGCACATCTGCATATTCTTTAATGTTGTAATGATGTTAAGTGTAATAGCGTTTTCATGGAAGATTTTCAGATGCCTATGATGATGTTGTTGTATGTTTTGTTATTTATATATATACTGCAACTCCGTTACTACGCGGTTGGTTATAACGCGATATCCATTATAATGTGATGTCATCGTGGCTCCCGATTATTTTAATGAAAAATCCTAAAATTAATTAAAAAAGGAAGAACAATTGTTCAAAAGTGTCTGTTTTCCGCGATTTGCTGTCTGCTCTTTCTCCTTACCTTGACCAATTAGATGATCGCAAACCGGCGAGATTTCTTGAATTGAATGAATAACCGTAGGGCATGTCAATCATGGAACAAAGCAGTGTTAATCCCCAATAAACTAATAATGACAATGCAAACCTGTTTGCGATATCCGGATGCGCTTATTACATTAATATGTACAGCACTTATCGTTCACACAGATCTAAGTTAGATGTATCGGTCGACTATTTAGCAATCTCTCACAAAAAGTAGCTGTGTATCGGCATGTTTACCTTTAAATTCAAGACAAAAGCAGAAAAATTGACACGGAATGTTTGAAATGCTGCAAGTCAAAAACAATGTTCTTGCAGACTTTAAAGGCGCTGCGTCTCGCCGAAAAATTTCTAATCGTAGAGTTCAAAGGCATTGTGTCGTCTTCTAATTTTGGAGGTCGACCGTCGTGGGTGGTGATTTTGTCAATGATGCACATTTGGATATTATAAATATTTGAATAACGGATAAATATCGATAGGTATGAAAATATAATTAGATATAACTTTTTAATTAATTGTCAATCGAAATCTGCAATTTTCACATGTATTTTGTGAGTGTCACAGGGTTAATTTTCACGGGTATCAAATAATACAAACGCTGCAAAAATATCGCGGTTCCGAAAGAGAAATGACCGTATTTAGCTTTTTTTTATTTTAATAATTTATGAGTTTTGTTTTGAGATAGTCCAAAAATAGTTTTATATATTTCCATCTACCTATTTATTAAAACGAATACAAAAATTATGAAAACGTCCTATGCACAACGCTATATTGGGTGGGTGGGGTAAGTTGGTATCCCTTCTCTATGGTTAATATGTCTTCAGATTTATAATGCGGTCGGATTCTAACACGATCGCGAGTCTTGGACCCCCGATCGCATGTTTATAAAACAAACATTACAATCTACATTTCTTATATCGACTGTCAAATAGACACAAAATGTTCAACATTTCTGACACAAGGGACAATAATGGCTAGAATAATTCAAAGAGCTTCCAGATGAAATTAGGTGTACCATTTTACCATGCATACACTCATTCCTACAGCTATTCTAAAATATTAGATGTGAACATGCACATTCATTATGTTGTTATTTTACTTTCACTTATTAACTGGAAAATGTGAAATAAGTTTTGAAGGGTCATATTTATAGGTCTATCCAACAGCCAATTATCATTGACAGCAATCTATCAGAAAAATTTGTCTTAAAAATGTAAAATAAACCAACATGATGCGGAATATAAACAAACTGTACAAAGCGCAGATTTGACCAGTGCGATGTTCATCGCCAGCATAAATAAGTTGAATAACCATTGGACTCACAGAGAAAGTTCTGACAGAGTGGCACTCGACGCTGTTTCAAACATGGAATTTATCGTTTTTGATCCCTTAGAATCTGTCTTTCTTATTTTGACGCAGTAATATTTACTACCTGCAACATTTTTGTGATGGTTCCCATTTACGATGAATGTACACCTACGTAACCCGGCGGTCACCGGTTATTTATTTGAAATAAACGATGAAATCCGAGAATGACGAATGCATTTTTTCAATGTTTATTTCGCGGCTCAGTGGTAAATATGCGGGGTCGCTGGCGTAGACGATTTTTCATGGGTGCATCTGATTGGGAAAAAAAGTTATATTTGGCTTGGAGAATGGGTCCGATAGTCGGAACCGTTGGTACTATAGAAAAAGGCATGACTTTTGAAGAGCAATGAAAAGGCAAAGTTGTTCACACCTTTGGCATACTAAAGAAGGTGATAGTAGTTGTCTTTTTAAGTGCAATGATAGGCGAAGATATTCACACCGAAGGCGGTTGAGTAGTTAATTGGGGGGTCATAATTATTTAACAGTTTGAATCGTACAGGGAAGAAGTCACTTCTACCTTCAGCTAAGATAGGAAGAAGTGGGGAGAAATTAGGGAGAAGTGGAGGCAGAGCGTTTGCATCATTGATTTTGTTTTTCTTCATGATACTGGATCTTTTAATAACTAATGTTTGATAGTTGTGAAACATACAAATTAACAAAAAGTGCATAGCTTCCTATCAGTTTATGTTTTACAAATCTCCTCAATAATAAGAAAGCATGTTTCTAGTCACACACTGAATAAATTATAGTGTGCATATGATAAGCCTTCATTTTTAGCTATATATCAACCAAAATCTCAAAGTAAAATATAAATCTTTACTCCATTTATCATCTTACATACCTGTTTACTTTCAATAACCTTAATGTTTCACCACAGACATATAAACCGTAAATATATGGTTTATATGTCAGTGGTTTCACTAAAAATCGTCCAATTATGCAATACTGAAATACATTAACCAATGAAATTTAACACAAATCAAAAGTATAACCAATGATTTTTTAATTAACATCAATATCAAGTACGAATAAACGCCGTATGACGCAACCGACGTAAACGAAAATAAACATGAGTTGATATTGAAAACGAAAATAGGAGTATTCAATAAAAATCTTGACAGCGTTTATGGTGAAAAATCTCAACAAATTCGCTGTAAGTGAATTTATACAAGCAAAATCTATGTTCAAACACAAATGCAGATTTACTAATACAGTTACATGTAAATAAAACAAAAAGTCCTAAATGTTAAAATCGACTTCAGTAATCTCACAGCTTATGATAATTGACATTAATAAACATATATTTCTTATGGTTCATTTAATCTGATTGGCATAAGGCCAAAACAAAATAATAATGTGGTTCTGGTAACATGCTGAAAAAAAATAGGGTAGGTAGGTAGGAAAAATATTTTATTTTTTAAAATTATTTTATTTTTGCTAAAACTGGACATGTAGTATGAATAGATGAATAGGATACCACTAACATACAGACCATAAGAAGAGGAAAGAATATAGCTAAAACATCTTTGATTGTACAGTTCTGAGTTCTTTTAAAGCTCAATACTTTGAAAATACCAAATAAACCTCATGACTGAACCATCATTTCTTAAAATTTTATATTAATTGTTACAACAGAACACAGTATTAAACATGTTTGCTGGAATAAAAAGACAGTCACAAATGAATGATTTGAATCTCACCATGAAAAAAAAAGAGTAGTTCCTGATATTCAGATAAAAATGGATGAATTATTTCATTTTTTTGTACAGTATTTTACTGTTTGCCATAAGGCGACTTACTGCAGGTGAGATACCTTTCTCTTTACAGTCATCACACAAGGGCAATACAGATTTGTACCTTTTCTTTAATTCTGGACAAATGATCCCTGCTGAATGCCACAGTAAGAACATATGTCTTTCCTACCAAGGTGTCACGATTAAAAAATTCTAAGACAATTATTGTCATTCAAATTTGATCGACTTTTTCATGCACCGTAATATACACAGGAAACGATCTGTGTAGACAGCTGGCTTCCGGCCGATGACGCAGCAAATGCCATAAAATAATTTAGGGTCGGGACCAAAATGATAGGGACGGTCGGGTTACCGGAACCACAATATTATTTTGTTTTGGCCTAAATGCTAATTGTTTTGCAATTCATAAGCGAAGTCCTAGACAGAAGATTAGTCCTACTGGTCACTAAATTGCCCCATGTGTCAGCTGTAAAAACATAAGAGTCATAAAACCCCAGGAGATCTTTATTATGTGTTAATTCATATTGCTATTTCCTGTTTGATATAATTAATCCCATTGATAATTGCAATGATTAGGTCATATCAATCTTTGATCTCAATTTATAATTGACCCTTCCTCAGATATTTGATTGACAGGCCGATTGGCCAATCAGATAACGGGATTTCGACACACCCCCAGCAGCTCGCTTACCTTAGACAAACCTTAGACAAACAGGAAGAGATTACTGTGGGATAAAAAAATAAGGTTTAATAGATTTCTGATGATGAAAGCATTGTGATTTATTATATTATGTTAATATGTGACAATGGTGAAAAGATGCAGCTACGGGTTTTATCATTCGGACAGCAGATATCCGGAGAGACTAGAAAAAATGAAATATTTATTTATATCGGCTTTACTGGGAGGGTGCAGACATTAGAAAGTAATTTAAAAGTATAGCCCTAGAAGATGAAGAAACACACTATTACAACTTAAAATATGTTTGTTTTACATACATATGCAAGCAACAACATACTGTTAAACAATTTTACACTGAATAGCTAAATTCTTGCTTAATTATGTCATTCGAATCAATAATAAGAAAGCGGGGAAGGTTTATTTCGCCACACTATCCATCTCATCTACTGGTTTTAATAAGTTGCAATTTATATAAATGTCTGATATGACCAATATATCTGCAGGTTGAATGAACATTATATTATTATGATAAACTACAATATTTGACTTTTACCAGCATTGAGGCAAGTAGGCCTATTTGGATATTCCATTTGCTTTGAGTGGACATTACTTTATAAATTAGTTATAAAGGCCTAATTAGTAAAACTAAAATGCTCAGAATCAATTATAAAATCAATAATTGTTGACATTAAAAAATAGTATAGCCATAAACATAATTATTGCAGAAAATTTATTTTTAGTTTTGTTAATACTAGTGAAAAAATGTAAATACCGGTGATTAACTGGTGTTGGTTACTCACTGTTGAGTGGGACTATTTCTTTCAAATATAATTTATAAGAGTTAGAAAAGTTCTGATTTCTACATTAGTTCATTTACTATAGTGTTTAGAGTTTATGATAGGACAGAAATTAGTAATACATCATGTTTAAACCCTAAACATCACACCTATGTTGAATTAAGTTCTTAAATAATAAACACATTTTAGAACATTCAACACAGATCTCGACCTGATCAATGGTCTTTCAGTTTAAATCTATAAAAATATTTGACACTTCTGTTCTCAACTATACTGTATATAATGTGTCAGATGGTGACAGGAAACACTAATTGGATGTATATTGCATTCCAACTGGGGCAGACAAAGAGAAATGCTAATTAGGGGTCTGGACAAGATTGATATCTAGATAAGCACACACAGGGAACAATATTGTTTATTGCGTAATATTATATAATTTGTCCGAGCCAAACTTTGCCTTGTTTCTTTAAGGCATAATTTCTGGAAATTTTAGAAATATGTGTTGAATGATTTATTGATGATTTGAGAAATAATCCTAATATAGTAATGTCTGTCCACTCTTTTTATTAAACATACTATTTTTTTTTATCAATTTCAATGCAAAATATTTTCCATATGGACTTTTAACCAATATTTTTGATGTCAGATTATAATAGACATTACAAAATATCCTCATATTACCCAAAATATGTCAATTTTGTGCATTTTTTGTGGCTGTAGTATAAAATATGTCCAGGCGCTTAGCTATGATGTTGATTTTCCTAACATCATTTTTGGTCTGACACAGACGGTTTTGAGTACTAATTTCTTATCAGGAAACCAGGCAGGCGTAAAATGCAGAGTCAAAGTTTGATCACGAAGATGATTCAACGCAAAATCGCTCGGAAGACACTCCAAAATTACATTACGTTTATTATTGTCGGTCGCCATTTTGTAAAGCGCTTGTCTAACGTAGTTACAACGAGCACCTGTTGCTAAGGTGGGCGTGGCTACAGTTCGAATGAGGAAGGGTCAATTGCAACGTGGCTGCAACTGTCATCCAAAAATATTTACTTCAAAGACTTAGCCAGCGACTTCAAACATCTTTGACGTTTATTCTTGTTGAAAATTAAATTGTTGTCACAAGAATTGCAACACTGACAATAAGTACCTGGATTTGACCTACTTTAATATTGATTTTTTGCTGGTGAAATTTTCAGAAAATAGCAGACTTTGTCATGATGACTTTGCTGGGGTGATTTACATCCTTTGTTTTGGTCCATCTTTACACCTTTTTAAAGATTATTAAACCCAGATTGTTTTTCACAGCAGTCTTTTAAACTATTTAATTGGCGTGGAAATGGATTAATACAATTAAACTTTGATGAAAATATCAGAATTGAAGTGGAAAATTACCGACTTGTTTAGAAATAGTGATGATGAAATCGTACTCTGTGAAAATTTCTTTACATGGGATTGTTTGATCGCTGTTTTTAGAATAACTTTCAATATTGACCACATGTATTTATTGAGGATTTAACATCTTAAAAGGCTGATTTTTACATTGGGGTAAGTTTAATTTACGATACTTGTAGTAAAAAAGATTTATAGTGGTTTGAAAACAAGTGAGTGAAAACGCGTGATCATGGAGATACGATTAGGGCGTGAAATAGAGTGATCATGGAGATACGATTAGGGCGTGAAAACGCGTAATCATGGAGTAAAGGGTTAATGACATGTCCCAGAAATGTACAGCAACTTATTTTTCTCCGTACTTTTGAAAATTGGCGAAATGAACGGACGTTCGGCGACTTCTTCGCCCACTTCGCCTAGTAGCTTTGTTCCCTGAATTTGTATATGCAGACGCTTAAACTGTCAATGAACTTTGGATGTACAATGTGAAAGAAATACCTCTCATAATTGTTTTAATACCAAAATACATTTCACAGGGAAATTTTCACTGCACCGCGAATCTTCAATACTGGAAATATTCAATAATGTTTCAACTTACATTTAATTGGTTTTAACTTAAAAGTTAAATATTAATGATCAATGTACATATCAAAATTCAACACTTTAAAGGTTCAATATTATATCACCTCAATTATTGGGCAGAGTTGGACCAGGCCGAGTTGGTAAGTGGGCCGAGTAGGAGTCTAGGACCGGGCTGAGATGACCCTGAATCCTGTTGCAGTATTTTTAGTAGTTTCCATGGCATGTTTAAGCAAATTGTGCAATAACTCTACAGAAAATATTTCCATAGAGCAGATCAGGAATTATTTGGCCTAACTTAAACTGTCATGCGGATAAGGAAAATAACCAGCACTAACAGTAACATTGTGCCAGTGAGTAGACATTTCCATAAATATAAATGGTAATTTGAATGGATTTTGACAAATGCATGGATTACCATTTGATGTAATTTAGCTTCAGACATTAAGTACATCATTTAAACATGTATGTGGTTTAAACATGTATGTGGTTTAAACACATACAATATTTATTACAGTATACTAATAAACACAATTTGCTCAATGGTGAATTTTGATAACGAGTTTCAGCCTGTTCAGAAAGGTAAAAATGACACATTTTCTTAATAATGGAGCATTATATGGCGATTTAAACATTCCATATTTCGTATGAATTTATAATATATCATATTGCAGCGATATATTTATTCGTTATATCTTAATTACCTCTGCAGACTCAATTTGTCCTCCGACCATCAGAAGAAATACCGAACTTGCCGCCATGTTTGTTTGTTTACATCTCATCGGTGCATGATCTTGACTAACCGTGGTTATCACTCGTAACATTAATGCAGTGATCTCCCCTGCTGCAGACAATTCTCTTCAAAATCGTGTTTCCTTTGTTTTTTTATAAATTAATTTCAAAATAAATGATTTTTATTGTTTTGTTGACCTATTTTACCATATTTCATCGTTCAAATGACACATTTTGTGCGAATATAAATCCATGGGCATATAAGTCCGTGCTAATGCACATTAAAGAACCGTAGCTAGACGATACCACAAGCACTTCAAACAAACTATTTTAATGTTCTATATGGCATATTTAAATTACTATAATACTTTTCAAGTGCCTGTGGACTATACATTTCAATGAAATACTACGCATATGTTAGTCTATTTTGTTTATAATATGGCGTGAGGGCGGAATTACAATGCATAGAGATTCAATGGTCATTTGTTAGGCCTATAATGCTTGTTATAATACTAATCATTGAAGATATGAAATTAAAGATAGTTTCCATTTGTTCTGACAAGCGAATAGTTAATACAGTCTTACACTTTAACCCAAAATATAGCTCACTAGTGCGGAGGCAGTTACAGTTAGGTATTGCATAATGCTGATCATATCAATTGCCTGTGAACTGGTGGTCAGCTCTCAGGTGGAGTTCGGATATGATGAAATGAATACACTGCTTTTAGTCGTTAGTTCAAATGTTTATTCGCATAGGATGCAGCGAATACACAGCTAGTAGTTGTTAGTTCAGATGTTTATTCGAAAAAAAACATTGCCAGAAGTTAGATGCGAGTTCGGATATGATGAAGCGAATACACAGCTATTTGTTGTGAGTTCAGGTGTTTATTAGAATATGACGCGGCGAATACACAGCTAGTAGTTGTTAGTTCAGATGTTTATTCGAAAAAATATTGCCAGAAGTTAGATATGAGTTCGGATATGAAGAAGCAAATACACAGTTATTAGTTGTAAGTAACTAAGTTCAAACGCTTATTCGCATAAGATGCGGCGAATATGCTAATAAACACCTGAACTAACAACTAATAGCTGTGTATGCATTCCATCATACCCGAACTCACATCTAACTTCTGGCCGTGTATTTTTAGAATAAACATCTGATCTAACAACTACTAGCTGTGTATTCGCTACATCATAATATTATGCGAATAAACATTTGAACTAACAACTAATAGTTGTGTATTCATTCCATCATATCCGAACTCACATCTAACTTCTGGCTATGTTTTTTCGAAGAAACATTTATCTGAACTAACAACAAATAGCTGTGTATTCGGGAACGAACATCTGAATTAACAACTAACAGCCAACTTCACAGATCTGGTTTCACATTATGTTCATTATGTTCATTAAAATCTCAGTTGCCACATCTGCTCAGTGGAATTTATGAGAAACAACATTGGGCGAATTTGTTTTGCAAAACCTGGGTCAGGTTTGAGGTTTCAGTTTTGTTGTAGTTCGGTTGAAAAACTTAAACCAGTTTAGATTAAGATTGGTCTGCCAACAAACAGATGGTTTAGTCGATGAAAAATGGCCCACGTGATTTTGATTGTGCTAGATTGCAGACAGATTGGTGCGTGATAAGAAAATCAGAGTTATGAACTTTAAAACGTCTGTTTTGCAAGTAACAGAGTGGACAATGTAAAAGCCAGGTTCCCATGTAGCAAAGAAACATTTATTTTTAAACATTGCCCCACATATGAGTGGCACGGTCACCCGCCATAAAATCAGTCCACCATTTTGTTTAACTAGTATACGATTATTCGGATAAATCAAACCAGACAAACCACACTTGGAGGTAGTTCGGTCAGTTTGATTAACCAGTTTAAGATTTGTTATTAACAAATACAGAAACTTGTTTTAGTTTGAAACCAGTTAGTTAAAACAAATGAAAGGTTTGACAAACCGGTTTGGTACAAACAAATTCGCCCATTATTTCCCAAGGTTGACATCTACAGATATGACTACAAAACTATAGGAAAATATTTTCATTTATGATATGTTTTATTTGCAGTAGAGACTGATAATTTAAACAATGAAAATGTGTTTGATAAAGATGATAATGATGATAATGATATTGATGAAATACAAGAATTATTGTTTAATTCACCAATAACAGATACCGAAATTGTTGACGGTATAAAAGCTATAAATGTAAACAAGTCTGTTGGTGGTAGTCTTATCCCTCAACACCTAGTGTATGGTGTAAGTGTTTTACTGCCATTTATACGTATTTTGTTCAATAGATTATTCAGCGAAGGTGAGTTTCCCACTCAGTGGACCAGTTTCATACTTGTACCCTTACATAAAAAAGGCAGTATAAACTGTACCGACAATTATAGGGGTATTGCACTCTTAGATTTACTGAGCAAAGTATACATTTCAATTATTACTAAACGTCTTACATTTTATAGTGAGGCATACTATAAGATCAGTGAGAATCAAGGTGGATTTAGGTGTGGACACTCAACAATAGATAATGGCTTTATATTATATTCTCTAATCAATAAATATCTGTGTATGAAGAAGAAAACTATGTTGCTTTTGTGGATTTCCAGAAAGCCTTTGATTCAGTGATTCGTGGTATTTTGTATGAAGTGTTACACAAAAATATTGTCAAAGGCAAGCTTTTAAAAGCAATTCAGTCTATATATGTGTCAGTCAAGGCCTGTGTTAGGACTGATAAAGGTATGACGGAAAAATTTACATGTCCAGTTGGTTTGAGGCAAGGGTGTAACCTTAGCCCTATTTTATTTGTGCTCTTTATTGACGAGTTGTATACAATGCTACAGAATGGTAATATCAGAGGCATTCAGTTGTTCCCAGATGTAATGGAGATTTTTCTTCTTATGTTTGCCGATGACATTGCTTTAATTTCTGACACAGTAAATGGCCTTCAAAAACAATTAAACATTCTAAAACAATTCTGTATAAACAGTAAGCTGATTGTTAATGTTGCTAAAACAAAGATCATGGTATATAAACGAGGAGGGCGGTTGTCTATACATGAACATTGGACATACAACAATAGCAATATTGAAGTAGTGAATGGATTTACATATGTAGGATTGTTTTTCACTAATAGACTCTCACTGTACAAAATGGCTGAATCAATGACTACTAAAGCCAAGAAAGCTCTAATAGTCATGTTTAATTCATTATACCAATTTCAATGTTTAACCTACAAGACATTTTTTAAATTGTTTGATGCAAAAATCATGCCAATATTATTATACGGCTCCGAAATATGGGGACTTAAACATGCCTCTTGTGTTGATAAAGTTCAGGTCTATGCTTGCAAAAGATTTTTGAATGTAAAAACTAAATCATGTAATGATGTTATTCTAGGAGATTTGGGAAGATACCCACTGTATATATTTGCAGCTAGAAGATGTATCAAGTATTGGCTTCGATTGTTAAATATGACTAGGAACAAATATGCTAAATTATGTTATGAAATGTTACTCTATTTTGATAACCTAGGCTATAAGAATTGGGTAACTGATATAAGAGAGAATCTTTATTCTAATGGCTTCGGTTTTGTATGGGAAGCACAATCTGTTAACAATGAAAAATATTTTTGATGCAATATTTGCAACGATTAAAAGACCAACATATTCAGTCATGGAGATCGAAATGCTCCGAATCCAGTAAACTATTTCATTACAGCAACTTTAAAGTAAACTATAATGTTGAAAGTTATATTCATCATGTCGATATTGCGAAGTTTAGAACATGTTTGGCAAATTTTAGAAGTTCTGCACATCCTTTGATGATTGAGCAAGGTAGATATATTGGAATTGAAAGAGAGTATCGCTCATGTATATATTGCGAAGGGTGTGAGGAAGATGAGTTTCACTTTGTTTTAATATGTCCTTTGTACAGCAAATTTCGTACCAAATACATTCCTGAGGTCTATCTAAAGCATGCAACAATTGAGAAGTTTTATAGTTTAATGTCAACGGAAAATGAGCAAACAGTGCGAAATCTGGCAATGTATATTTATTATGCATTGAAAGAGAGGAAATCATTCCTCAGCATTTTCCATTAAATTAATATTGACAATATAATAAATCTTTTGTTAAACATGGCTCATATATTTCCTGATTCATATATATATTTTCTTACTTTTGTTAAACATGACTCATATATTTCCTGATTCATGATTCATATATATATTTCCTTACTTTTGTTAAATATTATTCATATATTTCCTGATATATGATTCATATATATATTTCCTTACTTCTGTTTAACATGTCCCATATCTTTCTTTACTGTTGCTGTATGTTTGATGTTAAACATGACTCGTATCTTATCTTACATTCGAGGTACAATAACCTTTACTGCACAAATGTTGTATATATAATGTAATATATGTTTATGTGTATGGGCCGGAGGCCTTTTGCGCAAATAAATATTGAATATTGTTTTACTAAATGGTGTTTATCTTCCTTCAATTGAAATATCACTGCATTGAAAAAATTATATAATGTTATACATGTAACTGAATTATATCTAGTGAATCTATATGTATTTTATCCAAAACAAACTTCCTACACGTGCATGTAAAATACTAGTATTTTTTATTTTTTTGCTAATGCAAAACGGCCTGGTGCACAGTATTTTGTCCATTTTAAATAAATAGTTGTACAAGCTCAATTCTGAAAAACTACACATTTATTTAGACAAAATACATGCATATCTAGATATAGACGAATTCTTAGTTGTGCTGAAAATTTTAAGAAGAAATCTCGTATGGTTTTTAATTTATACAACTTTGAAGACTCAAAACTGGTCCATTTTTACGTGTATAAATGTGTTAACATCAGTTATTTTCCCACTTTCTCTCTCAATATTATGTGAAAATCAACAGTTGTTTTTCATGAGACATTTGCTTTTCCTTTGAAGAATTACATGCTTGTTAGTTTGGTATAAGGCATAATGTTGTAGCATACATACTTCCAACTTTATGTTTGAAAAAACAAAATATGTACCGATGTAATGGTCTCCATATTTGTATTTCCCTATATTCTACTTTTTAATTAAAAGGACAATATGAATAAAAGAAATCCACAAACCTATCACATTTATAAAGAATATAAGTCAAATAAAAGGATGATGTAACAATAATATACATGTCAAGAATATGAACACAATTTTGTAATTTTACAAATATTTTCCTCTTAGCAAGTTGTGTCCAAAAAAAAGGTATGTCCGTCCCCCACGTGAGTTATAAGAATTAGGACAAAAATAGTTTGCAATACATTGTCCATGGGCAAATCTTATATCTACAGACAGCTGGTGAACAGGCAACTTCTATGCCAAATGTTCTAGGAAGTGGTGTTTTGAAGAAAAAACTCAAACGGAGAAATAGAGTATGATTTTGAACCAGAGGCACACTTTCCCAGTCTAAGTGATCTTCCAACTGCGAGAAGCCAGT
Source organism: Mactromeris polynyma (assembly GCA_032209605.1). NCBI lineage: Eukaryota > Metazoa > Mollusca > Bivalvia > Venerida > Mactridae > Mactromeris > Mactromeris polynyma. Next base: position 19,290,398 of record JASFXZ010000003.1, read on the forward strand.
TAAAGACAAAACGACGGCTTAATGATACTCCACAGAAGGGAGCACGTAGAAAACAGCCTTTGACATCTACTCCAAAGTCAAAATAGTGACCCAATTTTAATATGCTACATATTTACATGTACAAATGTAGTGTCTGGTATTAACTGTATGGAATGTAAATATTTCAACTGTATTGTACAACATATAACATTTTATGATTCACACACTTTTGTGTAGAGTCATAAAACTTAAATTATGCTTAAATGAAATGCTTTATAATTAATATTTAAAAGACTTTCCCAGTCTAAAATATTTCTGTTATTATTGATCAATGAAACATAAATAATCTTTTTATTCATATTCACTTTCTATATTCAGATATTTTGTAATATTTGTAGTAAAACTAGGTAACAATTCAAAATAACTAATCAATGATTGAACATTGTTATTCTAAGGCTTATTTTTAAAAGTAATATTAACATTTTAAACTCAAGTTTTATAAAATATCTAAACATAGCAAGTTCTGTTATATCTATATTATATCTTAGTAAAATTAACTTCATTTATCTACACGTATATTAAATGCTGATAATATTATAAATCTTTTGTAAAATATAATATATTTAATTATTTCATTCGTCATCCATGTAAATGCTAACTGCTTTTACAACGGAAATAAAATGTTAGCTCTACTTGCTAAATAATGTATTCTTGAGTTCATGCTTTGTTAGCCCTCATACACAGATCAACATCTGATAAGAAACACATGCAAGTTAACAAGGTTGTCAAGATAATACAGCATGAAGGGATTAAGGGTCAGAGTCGGGGTAATAATACGATTGCTTGCAGAGGTGCTGTACCGTTAGATGGTCCAGCATAATTTACAGAAATCCGGGTTAAAGTGTAAGACTGAATAGAACAGAACAGAACAGAATGATTTATTAATATCTGGATTTAAGTATAATACTTATCATCCAATATATACAATTTACAATAATAATATTAACATACTCAATGAGAGTAAGTACATGTACATTTATACATACAACATAGTCAAACAAATATTACAAATACACATGACAAACGACAGTGATACAATATGAATAAAAACAGCATTATAAGTATAACATCTAATCAAGAACTTAATAGATTAGTACGTACTTTAATAGCACTTTGTAGATACATAGTCAATCCTTTTAAAATTACATCATTATTAGAACTAAATAATTGAACCAATTTATACATACTAGGTTTTCGCCAATAATATTCTTTTATGTATCGCTTTCGTAAAATTTTATATTTGCAACAATTAAGGATAAAATGAAACTCGTCTTCTAAGTCTCCATTGTTACATATTAAGCATATTCGCTCATTTCTCTCTATACGAGATATTCCGTATCTGCTTGATTCCATTCGCAGATAATGTGCAGAAATACGAAATTTAGTTAAAAGCTTTCTACAAGACTTATTTGTAATTTTGTTAAGATAAGTTTCGTATTCAAAAACATGTTTCAAATGTTTATATACACATAATACTTTGTTTTGAGATAAGTCAGAGTTCCAGTTTTGAATAAAACAATCAATTACCCGTTGTTTAAAATCACTAATAATGTTGCATGAATTTACAATACTTGCTTGGTTTTCCCAGAAATACCCAAAACCGTAACTATACAACATGGTTTTAATATCAGATACCCAGTTGTTCTTATTTAAGTTAAGATCATTCAACAATGTATGATATAAAAATTTGATAATACAGTTTTCGGTATTGAGTACCTTGCACCAGTATTTAAAAATCTTACATAGCGTCCAATATACAGGGGGAAACGACCCAATTCGCCGTAAACAGCACACTTACTTGCAGATTGTTTAACCCCCAACACTCTTTTACAAAATTTTAGATGTACTCGCTCAATCTCCTTTGATTTTGTGTATCCCCATACCTCACTACTATAATTTAGAATGGAAGTTACGAATGTATCAAATAATTGACATATTGTCTTCGGGCTAAAATCCAACTCTTTCAAATTGAACATTAAAAAGTTCATTGCTTTCAATGATTTTCCAACAATTAGTTGATTATTTTTTTCCAGTTTGCCGTTTGAAGTGAAAATAGTTCCGAGATAATTAAAATCGTCAACTATTTCTAACGCAACACCGTTGTATGTCCATTTTTCGTCACTACTTAAGCGTCCACGCCGTCTAAAAACTATTATTTTTGATTTCTCTGTGTTCACTTCTAAACCCCAATGATTACAATAGGTATATAAGTCATTTAACTTTTCTTGTAAATCTTTAATTGAGTCTGAAAACAAGACCATGTCATCTGCATATAGAAGTAGAATCAATGTTATATTGTTAAAATCAAGGCTACAATCGGGTTTTGAAGTGAGATAAAGCTCTAAATCTCCAATAAATAGAGACCACAATAACGGTGAACAGATTTCACCCTGTTTTAATCCAACAATCACGTCAATAAAATCAGAGTAGTCATTACAATGCCGCACTCGACATCTTACTCGTTCATACATGGAGCGAATAATTTGTAATAATTTCCCGCTTATTCCTAATCGATTTAACTTATACCACAATGCATTTCTATAAACACTGTCAAAACACTTTCTCATATCGACAAACGTCGCATATAATCTGTTACCATTATTTAACATGTGTTGTACTAAACAATGTAAACTGAAGATTGCATCTGTAGTTGAGAAACCGGGTTTAAATCCGAACTGAGCATCCGAGATGACATGATATTGTGTAGTCCATTTGTACATTCGTTTGTTTAGGATAGAAGTGAATATCTTCGATAAAGAACTAACCAATGTAATACCACGATAATTATTAACATTGTTGACGTCTCCTTTCTTGTGTAAAGGTATACTAGTTCCCTCCATCCATGATTCAGGAAAATGACCGCTGTCAAATATCATATTAAACAAGTCTACCATATGATTTCCAATAATATCGCTGGAATAGATAATTTGTCATTTCCACAGCATTACATTATCACATCACATAAATTATGCATTAATTACACGGTAAATGTAATTGTTTACTCCAGTGTTACAAACTCATGTAACCGTAGTCTATTTTCCCTTAACCATAACTTTTGATGTCGATAAAATTTCGTTCGTTAGTATATGATGTTTACTGAGTGGACGCATGAAATCGAGAATTGATAAATGATTTACATACACTATATATTTCACGTAAACTGTCAGTTAAATAATGACATTCTGCAATGAGTGTCTGTAGTAATTATGTTGATTACTGATGGTACAAACTCCCGTAATCGTAGCATGCACAGTGTTGATTATCTACAATTACGGGCTTTCCGTACGATTATGGACCCATCGTCGTAGTCACTTCCGACATTATATCACACTGTGCTTATATTATGAAGGTTTTTTAAACCCTTGTTTTCTCTCCCAAAACATGAATATTATGATTATAGAATTAGCGCAATTATAAAGATATTTGAGAAGTTGCTGGTCTGTTGCTGGGTGTAGCCAATTTTCGAGAGACTGGTCCCGGTGTAAATTGACCATAAAGACTGTGGGGTTTTATGATAATAAGGAGTTTCAGAAATTGACATGTTGTGCACGTAGCAACTGGGCAGGTTGACTTATGGACCAGTGAGTCTTCGTGAGGTCGGGGCGGACAGAAACTTATTTTATAAATATTTATGTTTATTATTCTGAGGAATCTTCAGTATATCTATCATACATACACACGATTTTCATTGTGTTTTTTAGTATCTGACTCACGAGCACAAACAAGGAAAAACCACAATTATCATTACAAATCAATGAATAATTATTACTGTTGTTAGCGACCTCTATGCGTTGTAATTATTTTTTCTCTTTTCTCTCTGGTTCAGTATGAATTGTGTTTCGGGTCAACTGCTTGTTAAACTGACACATTTAACACAATGATAGAGTTATGAAGTAATCATAGCTAGTCCATCATATAAGGTGTCATGTATTGGTGAATTAGCCTCTGGCGATACAAATGCGTTATTATTACAAGTTTACGATTAATCATACCGTGTAATACTAAGAAAATATTAGCGTACATATTTTCTCTGTTCTCGGATATTATTTTTGATTTTATATTCGTTTTTGTTTTTTATTCAGACATTTAATATGTGAATCTCAACAACGAATCGAGTGATAAATTCGATTTTGGAACTTATTTAAAAGTGAGTATAATAACAGATTTATTTATGAAATTATGTGTTGCATTATTAATAATAAAAACATTATTTTTTCGATGAAGTTTAACTATTTATGAAGTAGATTAATTATACATCATATTGCCTTTTTGTTGATTAATAATCTCTAGGGATATATAGTCAATAATACATTTTTATACCATCGGACCTCGTTTACTCGACAACCTTCTATCCCAAGACTTGGTATAAATCAGAAAAAAATATCAGGTCCCGATGTATCTTAGGCACGTCGACTTGAAATGGGTTATTCGAAATCATGTATTATACGAAATGAAATTTCGGACCCGATGAATTCGATTGAACGAAGTATGACTGTATATCAATGTGGCCTCATTTCCTTGGTATAACTTACATAAATGGACACTTTAAGGTACAGCAAAACCTCAATAATAAGACCACCAATGGGACCTTTGAAAACTGGTCATAACAATAATGTGGTTTTAATATTCGGAGGTTGAATAAAGATCGGAACAGTCAAAATGGACTTGAAAGGCATGGTCTTAAATTTGAGTTGGTATTATTATTGAGGTGGTATTTTAGTGAGGTGATTGTACACACTTGCTATAATTATACTTTTGATAATGTTGATAATAATCTAAGATTTAAGTTTTTAAATATCAGAATGTTGTTTTGGCATAATTAGAATTCTATGTCGTATTATTTTGTTTTAAATATGTTGTTTTGGAATGGTAGTTGAGTTTGCTGTTTATTGCAAACACTGTCTCTCCCGAGAACGTAAGTAAAAACACCAGTAACCTTTTTTTGACTACTTAGAAAACAACCAAACAAAAACAAAGAACATTTTTTAATCGATATAACAGTGCAATAAGTATCGGAGATGTTTTAGCCAATTTAGCAAAAACAGTAGATGAAGTCCGTCCAAATAGTTTACGTTCAGACGGTCCAGATACATCTTAAATATATTGCACTGAATTGAATTTCTGTATCCGTCATATATTAGCTATGTACATACTTACATGTACTGTTTTCCCCTGACAAACGATTCATTTTTAAAACAAACGCTTATAAAAAACGCTCTATCACGAAAGAGATGTCAAAAGCTTCAATTTATAAATGTATTAATCATGTCAAAATTGGTCTGGCTTTTCGGACTCAATTTACACTTGACAAAATACAGTACATTATTTTCTTTGTGATGTAGACCGCCAATTTTATCATCATCATACATGGCTGTCAAAATTCCTTGCACACATGTGTGTTAGTGTGAGAAAATGTATAATTATACATGTACTCTGATGTTTGTGTCGCACCAAACATCACTTGTAACAACCTTCGTGGTTGGAAGGATAGATTTAGTAAAAGGTTCCTCTGGTCATTCTGTCAGTAATAATCACCGCGTTATCTCAGCACACCATAAATCATTTTTCTGAAATGCGAAGTTACTGACACAAGTGAACTTTGTAAATATTATCACGTGAAAATCGTTTAGTAGGGGCAAGGGACGTTCCGTTAGTAATGCGACTGGCATAAAATTCCGAAATAATGCGATAATTGCATTGAACAATTTTTCGGTACAGCCGTACTAACATGGCTTTGCTGTTTGGATAAAAGTGTCGTGTAAACCAATCAAATCTAGTTTTATCCACTAAACCAACTTCTAATCAATCGAACAACGTTTGTAACCTCGACGCGAATTGGTTAACCTTTCGAATAGGGGTACGTTACCTTATTACCGAAATCTATTTACGATCTGGAGTGATCAGCAATCGTAACATCTCAGCATTTTTTATGTTGCACATCAAATCTTGACCTCCGAATTGCACCGAATTGTTTCAAGATGTTTCTTCTTTATCGTTAATGTGATTCCTGTTAAGTGCCCCACATACAATCTGTTTCATACATTTCCTGGCCTAGGTTGGTCGGTCATTTCTTTGTAGCGTATTGATCATTATGTGAAGAAAATGATTGACAAACGAAATGAACTTGTCCATAAGAACCTGTATTCGAAGAGTTGAAGCGGAAAAAAATTCCTCAAGAGGTATGTCGAATACACGGGGAGGTTGTCGAATACACGGGGAGGTTGTCGAATACACGGGGAGGTTATCTGTACCATAACATGTTTGAAAGTTATTTGCAAAAATATATCCGGGCAACAGCAGTTGAAAGAAACTGTTCGCTCAGTCCTGTTACGTTAACAAACGTAACACATGTCCATATACTTGCGCCAAAGCCCTAACAAATGATGAACAAAGCAGAGTGGGGAACTTAGAATGACAAACTTGTCATTACCCATAGTTGAATCTAATTTTGAAAAATCAAGCTGTCTTTATTGAAAGATGACCAACAGAAGTCAAGGGATTTTATTGCGAACAAACGCAAGGACATGTATGTATTCGATATATGGGGCAACCTCATCTGAGATTTTAGGCATAGGTGAATCATGTGTTCATATAAGCCACAAACAAAGCATCTTACCGAGCCAGTGCCTTGAAGAATGCAAACCGTCTATGTCTTGTCCAATGTCGTGTCTTTCGAAGTTTTAAAAAGGCTATGTACTCACGAACGTCAGTCCACATGCAGATAGCGTTGTCATAAGACTGTCACTGGACGTTATTTTAAATAGGCTATATTAAAACAGTAATTATTGAAGAAGTATTACAGTTAATTTTGTCCTGTAACAGCTGACGTTTTACTATGAAAAATGGTCCCCATTCTCCTACAGCCCCGTACTTGTCTAACATCCTGCTATTATTTTCCCTCTCGTGACTAACTTACGGAGTCTTATATAGGAATGTATGTTACATGCTACCTATATTCTGATGTTTATAGATAATGTATCAAGGTTGTGCCTACTCAAGAATATGACATATCGTTTTTTATAAATTGAGTTTCACGTCAAACTTCAGCAAAATTGGAATGATTTGAAAGAAATAGCTAAATCACTTGACCAATTGACTATAGTACTCTAACATTAATACTAATCGCATAATTTACGGAATATCCCTCATATAAGTCAATATAGCAATAATAGCAATTGATGTTTGCTTATTCATGATGGGATCATTTAAGACCCCTAGTCTGCTTAGAAAACAAACAATGGTCAAATGATAGCAAATAGTTTTTTGTCGGCAACTAATTGTTTTACTGCAATAAGAAATCGGTTAATATGACAGGATCGATCGTTAATCGATTACTAAGACCATGTCGTCAGTTGTAATGGAGTCATTAATGTTTTATTTGCATATAATATACAGAATGAAGATAGCAGTAAAAATGGGCGTTTACATGCACAATTCACTAAAACTACGGTGGCCTGGTTGGAACATGGAAGTTATATTTTCTTTCGCGTGCACATGGACTTGTCTTTGCCTACGCACACGGACGCCGCCTTACCCTTACATAGCCCGCAAATGTGTACGGCATGTGTACGTATTCATAGGCGACCTTGTGCACAAGTTAAGAGCATTTTCAAGTCCCTTTCGTGCCACCATAGTCAGCAAAATCTCAGTAAGTTGGACATTCTCTAATTATTTGTCACCTTGCGTAAATAACTTGATTATTCAGTACTGTATCATTTAAATACAGATAAGAAACTGATGTTGAAGCGGTAATCTTGTCATATATCTGACAAAATACTTCGTTGTCTGCGCAAAGTTTCAAATAATTTACGTGGTTACTTGTAGAGGTGGGGGGGGGGGGCTAATAGATTGGAATAACGTTATACCAATGCACATTTCAAAAATTCTGTTTATTATATAAAGAATGTAGTGTTCGTCTTCACAAAACTGGATTATAACCTTTTTAGTTCAATTAGATTGGTTATTAATCAATTATTCAATATTCACAATTGTCCCAGCCGATAAGAGACAAAATTGGGCAATATCAGGGCCAATATGAAATTGAAGTCGTTTGATTGGCTGAGAAAGCGGGGGGCCAATACGAGAATGACGTTTCGCATTTCTCTGATCGCCATCTTGAAAATTTGTGCCGAAATGATGAAACTTACTATTTAGTTCATTATTGAATGTTTAGTGTTAATCAGAATGTACAATATTGTATAGTTAATTAATAAAATTGTCATTAATAAAGTGATTAATAGCATAATATTATAAAGAGTAACCAGGCATGTATTATCTGGGTGCCATTTCAGAACTGTTCATTCTCAGTTGTGAAAATAGTAAACAAATAATCAAAATGTCATAGTGTGGTAAACACAAACAATTATGTCAATATTATTATACGAGGGTTGTTCAGAAAGATATGAGCCAAATTATAATACTAAGCCTGAATATTTTCATATTTTCAAAACTGTTGCGTTGCAGATGCAATGTCGAGGTCAATTTCAAATATTATATTAAAATGAGTTGGATATTTTGACAAAAATCCCTAGATGTAAGAGCGGTCGGCTCTCGGAATATGACTCATATGTTTTATGGTAATCGTATACATACATTTATTGGATCTAATGTTAAATCGATTGATGACTACTGTTTAATTTGTTGATGACTAATGATGGGTGTTAATTGCCCTAATAAATCGATCTATGATTTCGCATACGAAATAATCACGTGTAGTAGTAGTTGATCATTGTACAACACGAATGTATGTCCAGAATACAGAACAGATATACATTTACACTGATACGCTCTTCTAATTTGTCTCCCTACGTTTCGGCCGCTTATCACATAGACACCTTTATAATCTGCTATCTAAGATTTATACAAGGGTAAGTATTAAGCAAAACAATTTCATATTTTTTCATATTCTACTGTATTTATTGTGAACAAGAGTGGCAAACAGTCACAAACTACGCCCGTCCTAAGTCAGAGCTCAGAGTTAAAACAAGACAAATTATAGGTACTTCCTATAATTAAAGGGCGATAACTCCCGAGTGACTCAAACGATATGGCTGGTTGTCACACTTGTCTGAGATATTATGCCCATATACATGCTGACTAAATTTAGTGATGATTGGACAAACGCTTCTAAAGTTATTGATCGGTCAATACCTATTTAAGGTAACGCTTGAGTGACTCTAGCAATATGGCTGATTATCACACTTCTCCAAGATATTATGCCAATACACATGCTGATCCAATTTGGTTGATGATTGGACAAATGCTTCTAAAGTTATTGATCGGACAACATATTGGACGCAGCCCGCCATCCCTTTACCGCAGGTGAAACAATAATACGTCCCGTTCTATGAACGGGCGATTGAAAATATGACAAGATAAGAAGTGACACTATAGAAATGGTTTGAGTGTAGTATTGCAGTGTATTGCACCGCATGATCAGGTCGTACAAAAACTGGGCCTGACTAAATATTGTCCAGTTTTTTTTTCTTTTTCGTCAAAAATAAACTTAAAAAAGCTCTTAATTGTCTCAATATTTGAACAAATCCAAACAAGAAACCGTTCAAACAACCAACACTAAAACGCTGTAAGGATTGGGGACATGGAGTAGTCTAGTTATAGAGCGATGAATTGAATGTCGGCGAGGTTGAACCACAAAATTCAAAATGTCTGAATCTGGTGACTATGTACTACAGTATAATGATAAGACCACCATTGGGACCCGTGAAAACTGGGCTTCTTATTGCGTTGGTCTTAATATTGAGGTTGAATAAAGAGCAATACAGTGAAATGGACTGGAAAATTGTGTTAATATTTTTGAGATGGTTTTATTATTGAGGTGGTCTTTAGGTGAGGTTTTATTATATTTATAACTTTCAAAATCGATAAATAGGAAGACCACGGTTGTAATGAGCGATGTAATAGACTGAGTAGATAGAAATAGCTATAATTGTCCATATTTGTTTGTACATGTACAATTATTTGTTGCAGTATTGCAGTATTCGAAATGTCATTTGTTGTCTAATACAAATGTAGAAACATCGGTGAATGTAGTTTTACAAAGCGAAATCTTCGCATTGGTATTTATTGTATCCAATTAGTAGTGTTTGTAGATACCTAAAGGGGAATTGTTGGCCGAAGCACATCTTAAAATTACGGGAAATGTGGCGAGCATAGCACTGTTTGTGGATGCTTGAAACATGAAAATGCTCTTAATTGAGTGCAATGCTCAACATTATATTGTTTAAATCGATGAACTAGTGATTACTAATCAAAACATTTCAGTTACAACCTTCACACTGTCTTACAGTGATGCTAATATTACATACGCGAGTATATAGGAAAATTGCTGCACGCGGAAGAACAGGTTAGTTCTGGTTGGTATCCAAGCAACCATTGCAACATAACTGACCTTCTATGTTTAAATTTTTCGAATTACTTCAATCAAACTATATATAACTTGGCCTGTTTCACTAAACACTAATTGCTCAAGTCAATAGTAAACTTTTTTTCTGTTCTGTCTTAGGTTAATGTTCCTTAATGGAAACAATAGCGCTCACTAATTAAGTCTGATACTACTGAGCCGCTGCCCAGAATTAAAGGTTCACACTTCATGTAATGGATATATGTTCTTTCCAAATTTGAGATGCAACAAACGATATTTTCTTCTATGCACCGAAAAGTGATTTATAAAACAAGACGCATGCACGTCATATGCAATGTAAAAAATATTCATAGTAAAAACACAACATCCTTGATACATTTGTTTGTTGAATTGTTTGGACAAACAAAATTGCAAATCCTTGTAGGTTTACGTTAATTGACACGGTATGATTTTACAATCAACTGACGCTTGCACCCGAAGAAAACCGAATCACAAAAACTACCTGTATTGCATGAAACATATACAGGACTGATCTTTACGAAATGTCTGTTGAATTTATAATTAAAATGTGTACAAAATGTACCTACTTATAACTGCTTGGGCAATTTGAAAACAATATACAACATTTATTTAAACAGAAAGTGCAATTGTAATCTGGTTAGTTTATACTACAGTAAAGCCTCATTTTAAGACCACCTCTATAATAAGAACCCCTCGATATTGAGAACACAATCTTCAAGTCCATTTTCACTGGTTTGCTCTTTATTCAACCTCAATATTAAGACCACCGCAATAAGAAGTCCATTTTTCAAGGGTCCCAAGTGTGGTCTTATTATTGATGTTTTACTGCATTTGTCTGTTTTGATGCGTGTCTGATGCGTGTCTGACGTACATATGACGCCCTGTAACCACCTCGTGATGCCAATCATGGGGCTCATAATGGTCTACACTAACACTGTGCACCGTCGCAGGCGCACAAGCTTTACTTACAATTGCCGACAGTGTGGTCAATAGCCAGTGCGTTAAGGATTTGACGTGATAGTTACGGGGGAAAATATACATATCATTAAGAGTACGCAGCATAGTCGTGAATCTGATAAAACTCTGAATAATACGTGCCTACATTTGTGTGGCAATAAAATTGATAAAATATGCTGTTTTAAGTAGTTCATAACGTGCTAGACTATCAGTAATTTGATTAACAACATGAGTACATAATATACAAAATACTAATACAATGGTAAAGAGGCAGTTTACAATAAGAAAAGATTGTGGGCACAATCAGACATTTTTTCGTGTTAAGATATTTAGGTGGTCTTTATGTGAAGTTTTACTGTACGTTCAAAGTCACTTGTCCTCCGACTCTGTTTCCTGTGGGGGATGATGTGAGATACTTGCGGAAAACCGGTTTATATAAGTTGGTAACCTAGGGCACTAATACGATCAAGTGAGCAATATGCGACATAACACTAGAGCTAGGTATCGCATTCTAATCCTTCCGCGGAGGACAGTTCAGATTCTCATCTGCCTTGATTAATGTCCCTTTATTAAAGGTTTACATCGTGTGTCTTAATAACATAAAAATAGACGAGACTTTTAATCGATATGAAAATGACCTTTGATAAAGGTTTGAGATTAATAGAATACCCACCATCCGAAATGTGATTACTATTTTTTCAATTGTTGTAATGAAATGGTTTAATCTAGGAAAACACATACTGTTCACGAATCCATTTTGTCCATGACTTTAGGTCATTGAAGGATACAGTACAAGTATATTAATTTCGTAATCAAGCGTGGGGTGTTTTTGAAACTCTTACGACAGTATATAACTGGAGCGTAATTAAAAATGGCGACAACTGCCCTCCATAGTAAGTGTCGACATGCAATTAACGTGAATTTAAGTAGATAATTATTACAAATGTATTTGTTGCAGTAATTAATTTCCTATAGATAATGGACACACGAATGCGTTTTGAAGATCTGCCACGCAACAAATTAAGCTGATTATTAACAAGAAGTACTAGTAAATTAAATGGCAAACAATTTCTATACTCAGTACATTTAAAAACGCAAAATGTAAGATTCCTCAAATTTCATGAACTTACCACAGGGATGCAACGGATAACAACTTATCATAATATCATTTCATGCAATGATGCCCGCGAAATTTCTTTCGTTTAACGAACATTTACATATCAAAATGATCATTTAAAACACCATAAAATGACATTTAATAGATATATCACTGGTACAAAAATGTGCGTTTTTAAATGAACTGCGTATAAAAGAAGAATATTGTAAACTGTCTAACACTTGGGACATCATTATGGCAACATCTTTAATATGCTTTGACAACCACTTCGCTATTCGCGTAAAATAGACTCTCATTTGGACAAAGTCATCCTGGTAGTAATCTTTATTTTTATTGTAATACATACGGATATTTCATACTTGCAATATTACGTACATATACACATATACTTAGCCGTGTGTTGTAGAGAATGGAGCACTAAATTATATACACTATCGCATCTTGCTTCCCCTTCTTGTAGTAACACATATAAGACCTACACTGGTTTTTGCGGCAATATAAAGCATTTTTTCTTTAAGCATGAGAAAACTGAATGCCTCTACTATATGATATAAAACTTATAACTCAATAACTGGGAACTTCCCGTTAGGCCATCTGGAATTCATGTTTACCTACCAGGCAAGAAAAAACAAACGAAGTGACAATAAAAAACAAAATATATACGTGTCTTCTATAATACTTTTCTTGACAAAACAAGGAATTTGAACAACAAGATATGAAATACAATATACCAGTTATCAAGACAACACTGCGTACAAAGTGAATGACTAGATTCATCATAAAACTTTTCGTGAGGTTTTGAAAATGGCTTTTCAGTGACATTTTCTAAATGATATACATGTATGTGAGACTCATGAAAACTCTATCCAAGTTTTAGCATCTAATGTAATATATGCAAATGTACTGTTCATTAGGTGGAAAGTACGTCAAACTAAAGTACTGATTTTTAATAGAAAAAATATACAAATGTGAACAAAACTTATATGGCTGTATAAAAACTACTTTCCACAATAAGTGTCACTGCCAGCAAAAATATATATGCCAACTTGATTTGTATTTCAGAGAGAAACCCTTGGTTTAGATGCATTACGGCATATAGAGGGAAAAATCTTACTTTCCGTTAGGATTACTAACACGATTTACAATTTCAATATTTCGATCATGTGTAACAGTCAAAGAGATCCGACAAAGTCAGTTCAACTCTAGAACTTAAGACACTCAACTCCAAAAACGTCTAAGTTTTTATAACTTGAAACTCTACAGTCCAGTCAAAAATTTAACAAATGAATGTACGTTATATATATCGTATTTACATAGCGATATCTTGCTATGCGGGTATTTTGATTTAAGTGCATGTACCGTCGAAAACTAAAGACGCCGGGATTTTTCGTCTGCAAGTGCAACATTTAACAATATAGTTAACATGGAACAGCTATTTTCATGGAAACGTCAATTTCAACTTCAACCGCACGGAATCTAGATCAATGGGACTCTCCAAAATGGTCAACACATCGAATGTACAAAACCTGAGGCAATCTGATGAAGCGTAGCCACGCGAAGAAACCCCCTCGCCAGACCATTCAAGAGAGTGGTGTGATCTCTGACAGTTTCAGTGACTGATATTCCTGTGCAAAACTCGTCCGTTACTACAGACTGTTTAAAAGCGTTCTCCAAATTCTTTGTTTACATCTTTTTTACCTGTTGTCACTTTCATTCCCAACATGGCGTCGCGCTTCGACCAATTATCGATGAACATATGAAAATTGCTACGCCATAATTTGTTGAATAATTTCATGTGAAAAAATTCTTTGATTGTCATAATATTTCATATCATATTGTTTTTTATCGACTTTTCATTGCTGTGTTAAAAGTTCGCAATACTTTGTCAGCTGTTGATGAAAAATCGATATGGTGTTATTCGGCCATGGAGAGTAAATGAGACGCTCGAGTAGTTAATGGTTAAAATAATGTTTAATTCTTTAAAAAGGCATAAAATAAAAATAATATTTCGATGGAAGATCGAATCTTATTTCACTCATGGTCAAAAGAAATATACTTTTCATTTGACCACTCGTGAAATATAATTCGATCTTCCTTCGAAATCAACAAATATCCTCTATGTCTTTTTTCAGTCCAAATATTTTGTTGATCAAATCAAATTATCACTTTCGCCATGAGTGCGTTTGTTAATATGTAAAGCAAAAACGGACATGCGTACTTCAATATTCAATATACGTATAGACAAGTTAAATTTAACGCATCACAAATGTCGGTCATTGAAAGTGTGTCAATGTCTAAAGGCTATCAAAGTAATAAATAAAAAGTAAAGCACGGACCTTCATCAATTAGTGTAAAAGGGCACAACGGAAATGCGAAACGACATAATTTAATGTAAACTGTAATGTTTTGTAACTTTTATGTTTAAATTCCCTTCTTTATTACCTGAACGTCTGACTGCGGCTATAGGTTCGTGATATCAATGCGTGTTGTCTAATCTTCTTGTAATAAATGTCATGCCTTTTTTAACAGTCCATCGAAAGAAATAAAACATCATCCGAAGTTTAAAAAAAAGCTGCACGAGAAGGATGATTTATTAGAATCATTATTAACAGTTTATTACGGGAGTTCAATCCCGGGTCAGGTCATATTAAATTTATTAGTACATTAAAACCGAATCAGCAATTTAAAATGCAAACAATATTGAGTGACTTTTTCTTTTGAAATTTTGGTTTGCATATGGTAACTTGTAAAAAAAATTGAGATGTTAATTGCATACTTCATTATAATAAATAAAGTGACGATTTAACAGAATAAAGTAACAATTGTCAGAATGGTTCATTTGCTTATCACATTTAAAAAAAAAATATTCTCAGTACATTTAAAAGAGAGACAATTAGGTTCTACAGGGAACGCCACATACATAAGACAGTGCCTCTCCACACAAACCTTCGGGAAAACAACACTCTATAAAACATAACGCATTTGAGGAGGCTCAATGGTACATACGTAAGGGAACAGGGGCGCAAAGAATGGCCTAGTCGACCATAAGGGATAACTATGAGAATCAAAGAGGACAAACAGGGGGAGTGGATTTATGGATGGAAAAGATCACAGGACAAGTCAAGACAGCTTGGAACAATAGGCCGAAACTGGGAAAAAATAACATGAACACTATATAAAGTGAAAGAATTGCACAGTGGGAAGGGAAACTCAGCATACATTTAAAACACAAATAGAAACAATAACCATACAGCGATATACAGCCTTGGAACTGTCAGTAAAAGGACACTTTCATACCGCTAGATTTGTTTTTTAACTATCATTTCGATGTGTGTTAAAACTCATTTTGATATGAAAATACCAGTTAATTGAAAGAAAATTTAGCGTTCGTCATTGCGTAAAATGAAATAATATCATCTAAAGTTCTTATCATACATCCCTAGGTAAGTAAATGAAATGCAAGAAATCGTACATTTTGCGTTTTTAAATGTACTCAGTATATTTGAAAAATTGATGTATAAGGATGTATTGATGAGTCTTTTTCTTTTTTTAATTGAATGTCCCTTGTAGAATATTTTTTGTAGAGAGAGAGAGTTTTTATTTCATCGTTAATATGTACGTATGGGTCGAGGGCATCCCACTCCATACCGTACACAGTAGAAGTAAGTATGTTTTGATGATAAGTTACATTATCTATGCAATCGGAATTTATTTCATAATTTTATGTAATGTAAAAATATACAGGAAAACCTCACTTAAAAGGTGCTGAACTCCAGATTGACGAGCGAGCAAAAAAAAGAAAATTGTCAAACATTTACAAAATCTTGATATTGATGCACATAAAGCTCTAAAACATTGTTACTTTCATTCATCATTACTTGCGAAACATTGTCATAGCGTAGTTTTTCGTATTTTACCATCGAACATTTTACTAGGGTTAGTCTACCCAGAAAATTCAAAAATAAGAACCGTAAACATTGAGCTCATGCGCATTCAAAACGTCTCTGTCATTCTCGTGGAACAATCAATCAGCGCAAAGAAAAGAAAAAATGCAGTAAACAAGGTAGCTATAAGTCACTTACTATTTATTTGCACGCAACGAAAATAAATAATCACTGAACAATTATCTCCTCGATATCAGAAGTGGGATAACGCCATCGTGTATGTTTATGTTGCAAATTGATCATGTGACTCGTGAGGTGCATGCTGGGTGGAAACTCCGCGGTATTTTTAAACTGGAAAACCCTGATTGCTCGATATTACGACGGCGATTTAATCAGCCTAATTGCATTAAATGATTAAAATATTCACCATATACAGCTTTTATTTACGTTTATGGTGATAAGACTACACATATTTTGCGGAATTGCAAAATACGACGAGTTGTTTTCAATCTGGAGTTCAGCACCTTTTTAAATACCACAATTTTGAAGTTCATTTTCACTTTTTTGCTCCTTAGTCAACCTCAATATTATGACCAGTTTTCAAGGGTTCTAATGATGGTCTTACTATTGAGGTTTTACTGTAGTCTAAAATAAAGGAATAATAGTATTAATCATTTATCATTTATACTGTTCTATTAGATGAGGGCTTTTGTAGAAACTTGCTATGTCGACAGCGGGCACTATGGATAAAATGCCAGTCATTTGTTGCATCATTAAAAATGTGGTTGCTATGACGATGAATACGACTAAATATTATACTTTTTTTTCTTCCGTCTTTCAGTTTCAATGAAAGTGTGGAGCATGCAATCATATTTAAAGAAGTGATTTTCTTATTGAAACATTGTAGAAAGATACATGTTTGTGGGCCATTTTACTGTGTTGCTGCTGACATTTCTAAATTTGGTTGGCACTTAAGAGAAGAATACAATGTTAAATGTACCTTTCATGATAAGAAATACCAAATAAGAAACATATGATTTATTCCACTGTAGTGTACCGATGGGGCGGGGGAGGAGCTAGTGGTTTATAACGATTGTCTGTATTTTTCTTCTGGTAGGGGACGATAATTGCTCACAACAATAATGTTATTGAACTTTTTGATATACTGTAATTGTCATTGTTTGATTCGTGTATTTTGCTTTTTTCAGAAAACCCGCCGTAGAATCTGTGTTTAATGTACCCTGAATAAAACAGCCATACGATGAAAACTGTTCTAACTTTATTTATTATTGTCGTCTGCTACAAATATGGTAAGTAATCGTTTGACTGACATCTGTTCTTGATCTGTGGTCGTCATTCAATCGTATATATACATGTATGAAACCCATATTCAGAAATTATCGACAAAACACATAAGTAAGCTCCCCTGATTATTAGGCCACATTAAATTTATTCCTGAAATTGGGTTGTTTCCCTTCAGTCCACATAATTAAAAGTATTGTGTTTACATCTATCATGTTAAAATCTAGGTATTATTCAAAATTTATATGAAAAGGCTTTTACCGAAAACCATATAAACTGATTTACACATTTTATGCTGATAAGTTTTAGAATTATAAATTTCTCAATATGAAATTAATAACAGTGTTATACATCGTGTCTAAAATGTAAAATCATCCAAAACATTTAAAGATGGATCGATTTGTTCTCGCCATAAACATTCTGCTATAACAACTTAATTAATGATGGCATCAATTGTCTCCTGATTTAAACTTCTACACGACATATTATATAGCAATATACATGTTTTTATCAAACTTGAAGTGTATATTTAATTCCAGCGTCTTGTTATATGAGAGTATGTTACTACACGAACTGGTCTCAGTACCGCCCAAATGGAGGAAAGTATACGCCGGAACAAATAGATCCAAATTTATGTTCCCATATTATATACGCCTTTGGCAAACTTGAAGGAAATGCACTGGTTCCTTTTGAATGGAATGATGACTCAACAGAATGGAGCACGGGGATGTAAGCGTGCATTTTGTTTTTGTATGTTATTATATACAGTAAAATCTCACTTTAAGACCACCTCAATAATAAGACCATCTGAAAATTAAGAACACAATTTTCAAGTCTATTTTCACTGTTTTGCTCTTTATTCAACCTCAATATTAAGACCACTTCAATAATAAGACCAGTTTTTCAAGGGTCCCAGTGGTGGTTGTATTATTGAGGTTTTACTGTAGGGACTCATTATTGAAACCGTTGCAAACCGCTTAAAAAACTCGTATAACTGTATTTTGTAATCATGACAAGAAATCATTTAATTCGAAAGTTCAGCAATCATCATGTATAATTTACCATTCTTCATATTTAAAAATCTGCAGAAGTCGTACAAGTGCAAATTTTCACTAACAATATGATGATCGTCGTCCAAATTGTTATTATCGTAGTTACAACTACAAGAATTCGCTTTTAAAAGGATTAGGGATACTATACAAGAGTCGAAGGCGCTTAACAGTCCCTCGAGAATTTGCTCGTTTAGTATGTCGCATATATTTGAAGTCTCCACCAATATTTGGGAGTCGTAATAATTGTTTCCTGATATCAGTCCCTCTTTATCCCCGTACGTTTTCCTATCTGTTCGTTGCAATCATTAAGAAGTGAACGAAATGTGTGAATGATTGGTAAATCTGTCACCGGCTCTCTTCTTTTTATTAGGGATGTCAATAACCGTTCATTTTACTAACCGGTTAACCGCTCAATCTTCCGACCTACAAGACCGGTTAACACAATATTAAAATGTACGAGCTGTCGTATGTCCGTTACGGCGGGCTAAAGCATACATGTATGTGAACCTTTTCTGAAGGCAAATCGGGAGATTGCACCTCGAAAAGCGGAGATTGAGACTCAAAACGGGAGATTTTTGTGTGTGGCTGAAATTTGGTCAATATCATGTCTTCATCCGTATCATAAGCTTTTAATAGCGTAATCTGGGGTTCATACGTTTAATAGAGACGGCAATTAACACTTTTATTGCCAATTGTCATATCTGAATACAATAGAAACGTGTGAAACTTGAATAAACAAGATGACAAGCGAAGTCACATCGTATTTTGATCAGTGTCACCAAGCGCTTGATTCCAGAGCGTTTAGAGCGTCTATATAACCCCAAACTCGTGATTTTCGGACTGGTAATGCACCAGTCAATTGTAACCACGCCCCCCCAGGTCCGGGGAATAGCGGGGACTTTGACTTTCGGTCCAGCCAATCCCAGGTAAAAACCCCGCCCTGCGGGGACAAACTGCTGGTAAAATCCCCGCCAAATGCCCCCCGCACCCCGGGGACATCCTAGGTAAGGCCCATTCCCCGCTATTTTCGGCGCGAAAACAAAACCACCGCATTCACTCGGCACTGCGGGGCCACCTGGAAGGTAAAACACGGCCCATTTCCCCCGCTATCCCCGGTATACCCCCGGACCTGGGGGCCGTGGTTACAACTGACTGGTGCATAAATCGATTTTACACTTTCGGTTATCAGTTTGACAAGTAATTTCATCGAACCAGTCGGGAATGAACTAAAAAATACCCAATAATAAAAATTCACGATGTTTACTTTGAAAATGTGTCAAACAGTGATCGCATTATTGATTTTCACGCCTAAGGGGGTGCACAGCTGCGACTGATTATCGGATAAAACATTGAAAGTGTATGACAAACATAATTTGCCTTAAAATATAAATGTTATGCACTAATTTCTTTTCGACTACTCGGTTACCAATTTTCGTAACCGATAACCGGACGATCGAACGGTTAACCGGTTGACATCCCTACTTGTTATACATGTTTTAATGTTTATTTAGGTATGCAAAAGTGAATAATTTAAAAGTCGTCAATCCTAATCTAAAGACTTTGCTTGCCACTGGTGGATGGAATGCTGGAAGTCTTCCATTTAGCGACATGGTCGCCACCAAGGCATCAAGAAAACAGTTCATCAACTCCACTCTACATTACCTACGTATGAGAAACTTCGATGGACTCGATATGGACTGGGAATACCCTGCAAAACGTGGAGGAAGACCAGAAGATAAAGCGAACCTTGTTCTTCTATTAGCGGTATTAAGGCTATAAATAATTACTTGTACATGTATTATTATCACCTGCCCCGTTCTTGTTTTTTTGTAATTGGTGATATTATGTAACATTTTATATCAAAATATTCTCTAAAACATTAATTATGTTTAATGTTGTCTCCTTTGGTGGTTCCAGTGATCGACAATGATTCAGTTCTATTCCGTACACAATACAAGTACTGCAGAGGCTTATGTTTACTAATTAACTAGTAATCTTGAAATTACATATCTTAAAGCGTTGCTATTGTCTTGGCATGCCATCACTTTATCACGTTGACGTTTATACATGTATAACTTTTCTTCATATCCACTATGTGTATTTTATTGAAATGTGTCTTTATATTAAGTTTGTCGAACACAAAATCTCACAGCGTTTAAACTATTTCTTCCATCTCGTGTTCAAGTAGTTTTGTCAAATTATATTGCTCCGACCAATGTTGTTAAAACACACGTAATATTACATTGAAACTCTGTTCATAATATTGTTCAAGAAAATCAGATGTAATGTTTCCACTTTTTAGGAACTAATGCAAGCTTTTGAACACGAATCGTACCATACAGGCAGACCAAGACTTCTTCTTTCTGCGGCTGTACCAGCTGGAAAGACAAATATTGATGCTGGATACGACATTCCAAATGTTGCAAGGTATTCCTTTTCTCTGTATTTCGCTCATTCTTGAACCCGATATGTTCTTATGCTTCAGAGTTATGAACTAAGAAGATTTACGTTATCATAACACTATGTATACAACAATAACGGGCTTGCTTACTTCAGGTGAGTCCACGGCGGCTAAAGAAAGGTCCATCCGTTCCACACCTCAGCTTTTGTGTAGACCACAATGGCTTTAAAGTTTTTTTGTTTTCTTCAGTACTATATACAGGAATTTCTGCATGCAATGTATTTTTCAGTCAAATACATATGACTTGTACAATATTAAAGAAATTAAACAAATGAATATTAAGCAACGTGTGTATTCCAATTCTTGTCATAAAGTTGTCATCGAATTTCAAATGTTTACGGTCTCCAATCGTATACGAACATTTATTGCGGCATTGAACGTTGATGATTTGGAACAAAAACATTGCAAATATTTCGTCGCCATATCTGAGTCATTTTAGCTTAGTACCAAGCCCGCTATATTTAAGAAAAGTGCACCATTTCTTATTAATAATTATGTTTATAACTTTATATATACATCATGAAACGAAAAAACTCATTGTTTTTTTGCAGAAATTTAGATTTCATCAATATAATGACGTACGACTTGCACGGGTCATGGGAACCGGTGACTGGACATAACAGTCCGCTGTTTGGACGTACAGGGGAAACAACGGAAGATGCTATGTTAAATATGGTACGTCTTGCTTCTAATTAAGCCTCATAATATGATGACCAAGTTCATTTCCCATTTCTTTAGCAAATAAAGCTAGACTATACGACGGTTTATATAAACGTTAAATAATTAGCAGCAGTTGCACGAGCTGGCTCTTTGTTTCCATTTATCATTTTATCATGCCTACGTTCATATTACAAGATGTTAAAAAACTGTTTCTAAGACGACACTGTGCAACGAAAGTTTCAAACCAAGACAGCTTATTTCGGGTAAACATGCAACCAACGTATTTTGAATATGATATCTTAATGACTTTGAGATGTCCTTAATGAACACACGAATATTAAAATGTGTAGCCACGGCATCACCTCTATTCTCAACCATGTCCGTATTAAACAGCATGCTATTCAAAGGGTAGTAGCATTGACCATACTGAACTATAATTTTGAATAGATCAATTCCCTTCGTTATATTGTCAATAGGAATGGGCCGTAAACTACTGGACAAGGAAAGGAGCTCCGAAGCATAAACTTGTGGTGGGCTTGGGACTGTATGGTAGAAGTTTCAAGCTCCAAACTGCATCTAATAACGGTATTGGTGCCCCGGTGACAGGTGCTGGTCAAGCAGGAAAGTACACAAGGGAGCCAGGCTTCTTGTCTTATTACGAGGTATTACAAATACTTCCAGCAAGCAGTTACCGTAATCAGTAAACTATATCATTTACAAATAGATTTCATAAAATGTCGCGATCAAGTGCTGTTTTCAGTTATAGCAATGCATTGTAGTGCCACATATAGCCAGTGCCGCATACAGTCTGCGAACGAACTATCTGCGGCGCACTTCACGTTAGCTTTATGTGGCGCACATGTGCCTCAATGCCACATTAAGCTCACTTCGCTTAAAGATGTTTTTGAAATGAATATTTGAATAAGATAACGATATAAAAGAGTTAAATTTGAAAAGGAGATAAACTGACTTATGTATCAATGTTCCTCAACCCCTGTCGGTCGAATGAGTTATGACCCTTTTATGTGCAAATGCATTATAGTGGACATATATATGTTTGTCAGCGCTTCGCCTTGTACATGTATGACCCAATTGTGAATTTTAAAGAAACCTCACAGAAATAATAAGTTTAAACACATTTGTATTAATTGCGACAAAGTATGTTAACTGCATACGCACATTGGTGTTTTAAAACTAAATCTAACTATTTATTTTATTTTATCATATTGTTTCTGTTGTTTTATGTAAACAAACCCCAAACTGGTCCAGAAGATTCTTTTTTCAACTGTCTGATGTGGGGATAATATGTCAGGTGACACAAAGTTATATTCTTTTTGAATGTGTATATGGCAGTTTGAGGAAATAATTTTTTCTTTAAATTAGAACAGATGATGATGACTTTCAATAGGACAAGACATTAAAAAGCTTTATGCCGTGACGAATTTAGTTCGAGCGCGAACTATATGCGGCGCGGCCTATATGTGGCACTACAATGCATGTACACATGTAATGCAAAAATGCAAAACGGCAAAATTGATTTCTAATTATTGTATATATATAAGACATTGGTTTCACATTACGATTCATGTTGCTACAGTTGTTGCCATCAGTAGCCACCCGCACTTGGCACATTTTTGGTTTATAGTTGAAAAAAGCGTCATACCCATAACACATTTATATCAGCGTTAGTCGACATAACCACAAAGACAATGTTCACGTTTTGGTGACATTGTTTAAATTGTCTTTTATCAGGTATGTGAGGAGTTGAAGAAAGGAGCAACTAGGGTATGGCAAGCTGAACACAGAACCCCGTATCTATATAACGGTGATTTGTGGGTTGGTTATGATGATGAGGAAAGTGTTAGAGCAAAGGTAACAGCCTATTTAGAATATGTCACACACGACGATGTGTAAAATGTATTTGATTGCGGTTCCCCTTTACCCATTATTGGGATAATGTTGATAGGTTGTTTAATGAAAAGATGTTAGAATACGCCTTCCCTTCAGTCAGGAAATAATTCTGCACGGAAAGGCCATTAATTGAGTAAGGTCATATTCTTTTGGTAGATAAAAATATCGTTAACGATAAACAGTGCAATTGGGCATTTATTGAAATAAATTTAGGATCTTGTTGATATTGCTTCTCTAAATTCTGCTGATTTTGATGTTTTTGGTGTCTTGCTGATGATGATGGTGAAATTTGCTACTCTGATGATAGTGAAGGGGATTATGCTATTGATGTTGATTGCTGCTGATGTAGTTGGTTTGTTATGGTGTTTACAAGGATAGTCGTTGTTTTTTGGTATAATTGAAGCTGCAGGACTAAGCAATAATTCATTGAGACTGCATGTCTCTCCTTTGCCTGATGTAAATACTATATATAGAAGGGTATTGATATCATTCATTAGTACCGCTTCTGATTCGCTTCATTTCGTGACTTGCATAAGGAATTTAAGAACAAGGAACAAAATCATTATCATAAAAGGAAAATGAAACGAATTCAATGTTGTGTAAAGAAGTGATACTAATATAGCATATTACCTCGAAACACTGATGTAAGAAATGAAATCCAAAGTAAAAACCTTCAATACACATTGACACAAAAGGTACACTTGCGTTGATTATTTGTAACATACATGTATTGTTCAGGCAGCAAACATACTTTAGATTCGATATTTTTGTCTACACGTGGCATCATCTGTTTGGTTTTAAGCTAGAACTCTATATGTATAGCATCATTAAATGTAAACGTTTATTTCTGAAGGTTCGCTGGATGAAACAGAAAGGCTTTGGTGGGATCATGATCTGGTCACTCGCTCTGGATGATTTCTCTGGGACGTTTTGCAATAAAGGACCATATCCATTGTTAACAGCCATCAACGTAGAGCTCGGACACATTGGCTCCCCAACACAACCGCAATCATCGTCAGTCCAAAAACGTTCTGGTACATTAGCCACCACGCAATCAAATATATTAGCTGCGAACAACAATATCCGAGCTGCGGATCTTGTGGAAGCTATTGTTCACATAATGACTCCACCACCACCAACAGTCCCTATCGCCAATTCAAACACTTTGCATGAGTCGCATCAAAACATGCAAACGAATCCTGTTGATGTACCACCGCCACCACCTATGATGGCGTCAAACTCTGGCAACATGGCCGCAGCGGCTGCCATAGGCGAATTGTTGTTACAAGGCAAGGCTAACCTAAATCCGCCGAGATCTAGAACTATTTTTAATCAGGTTAATCAACCTAAAATAGACAATAAATTACAACAACGTTCACAGAACAGTGGTGGTGTTATCGTGCACAATGCTGCACCACCTCCTATAATACCAGCTGGTCCTATGACGGCGGAGTTTGTACATGGCAGTCATGGAGGAAGCACCGGGACTCATCATTCAGTAGGAAATGCTGGGGATGTATCCATCGTCGCAACAAACAACCATATATCTGGACATGGCTCGGTACCTTCGAATCACCAAACCCATCATTCCGTTGGCCACGTTGACATTCTACCGAGCAACCATGCGTCAAATCACCATGGTGGTAGTTCTGTTGGACATATTGCCATTCAGCCGTTACAGCAAACCATCCCGGCTGAGCCTACTCCGACATTTACCATCCAGAATGCACCCGCTATTCAATCCGAAACTATTTTGTCAGGATCAAACACAGTCGGTATATCACCAGGAAATGCCGTAAATAGTCCTGTCGTAGTTGGAACGCTACCAGTTGTTGATACAGTTGTTGTAAATGATTTTCCCACCTCTGCTCCCGTTGGCGAACCGAAAGGAGGAATAACCATTGGTAACGTTGGTATACCCGTGGCTGCAGCAGCACATTCAGACATAGGTCTGTGGTCCGTAAGACCGGCACCGCCATCGAAACCTAATGTTAACTTTTCGTTCTCGTCTAGTTCAACAAGCAACAGTAGTTCTTCGTCGTCGTCTTCATCTTCAAAATCAGAAAGTAGAAATATTGATGTTGGGTCTGGAACAATGTTGCATAGCAACCCTGCCCATGGCCCCACCCTATCATTGCAGGAGCTGCTCCAGGGTGGACAAGTTGATATACATCCAGTGGCGGTAAAACATCACGATGTGTCATCAGTTGTTGACCACAACCAAGGTATTGTACCCGGTGGTACAGTGGAAGCTGTTATTCCAATTGACAATATCAATAGTTTAGCCCAGGTGCTTGCAAGTTTAGACACAAACATTCCGACAGCTGGATCTGTGCTCACACCAGAGCCAAGAAATGAAATTAGTCCTAGCACTGTCTTAAGGGAACTTGACATTGGCAATATACTTGGGTCTAATATAGCGACACCGGTACAGGTCACATTGACACCACCAAGACGACCAACGCGAAGGCGAACAATATCACCTAGACTTACTGAAACAAGCCGAATTGATCCCAGAATGGGTACACTAAATCGTCAAGTCCTTGAGAGGTTAAGAGCAGAACAATTAAGACGTCGCTCATCAGTTTCACCCTCTTTGGCGACACAAGCATCGCCGTCACGAACATCGCTTGGCGCGACAAGAACTAGATCATCTACTGTATCTAGGCGGCAACCTTCCGGTAATCCAGTCACAGTAGCTCAATTACGGGGATTAATAAGTATTCTAGGCCGGTCTACAGTAAGAGACCTTTTTCTTAGCGGTCGAATTAGGCTCAGCCCAACTGTCCAAAGACGCCAAATTATTCGAAGCCCAGTGACAAGAACCCGAATCCGAGATTTACGGGATGATTTGATAAGGCGTCAGCAACTTACGCCAAGTAGGAGAACAACAAATGCCAATACTCAGATTTCTTCATCAAGTTTACTAAGACCAAGGGGTAATGATAGAAATGTTTTATTTTTAAGTGGTGACTCTAGATTACCAACAACTAGACGCACTGTTGGTCAAATTAGACCCCGAACAAGAGACTCATTTTCACCGTTTGGTTTTGTGTGAAATGGTTTATTTTGTAGACATTTTTGTACCATAACCATAATTATATATAAAAATGTAAATTTGTTTGACTAAATGTAATAAAGGTGTGTCTGTGTTTGATAATGATGTGTATAATAATTACATTCCTGGGGCAATTATAAAATCGGGTGCTGAACACACCTTGCTGTCCAATGGTATTATGTTTCTTTAAATATGTGCAAACATAATTAGTATAACAACTATCATCAAAGTGTAAAGTGAAATCCACTTTGTATATTACTCGGACAAATTAACCCAATCCTCGTGACCTCTATTGGCATAATTTAACAGAAAACTGATTATCTAAATTTGTCTTCGTCTCTAATCCGATTAACTTCGTCGGCTCTCTTCGTTTTGATTTACAAAATTAACAAAAACAACAACAACTGTTTTAACAGTAATTTGTGTCATTTGCAATATGTACATGTGGATGAATACATCATGGCAGTTTTATTTGATTGCTCGTTATATTTTATGGGCTTGTCAATGCGCATCGAGGATTCCATATGGACATTTGTATAACATACGTGTCATATATCGTCACATGTGAGTTATGCCCTATGCAATGTCGGTTTGCATTGACCACCAAATTGTGACATGTAGATACAGGTGTTTAATAACGTGCCTATCATGTTTTGATGCGTAGGCCTTTTTGTCGTATGCAATGTATTTGCAGTTATTATCAATATTGACACGGACATATAAACTGGTATATATTGATTATCATATGCTATGTATACATACATGTACATACACTTTAGTTAGTGGATCTAGAAGGCACAAGGGTATCCGTTTCGGTACTTAGAGTAATATTATGCTCATAATTTGTTCATTTGTTTACCTAAACAAACCCGAAAATATATTTCCTATAGTTAAAACATAAAAAACTGTAGACGGACATTAGCCCCTAAGCTCAAATTTGCACAGGCGGACAAAAGTTAGGACATTATCCCAATCCCCCACAAAGAGGGAAGTTTGGAAGATTGTTGAAGAGCTCCAATATTTATTCCTTTATATTTATTATAATCTTTTTAATTAGAT
Source organism: Mactromeris polynyma (assembly GCA_032209605.1). NCBI lineage: Eukaryota > Metazoa > Mollusca > Bivalvia > Venerida > Mactridae > Mactromeris > Mactromeris polynyma. The sequence continues at coordinate 19,318,300 of JASFXZ010000003.1, forward strand.
CAAATATTTATTAGCATTTTATCTAAACAGGTATAAATAGTGGGGAAACTAATTATGATTTTCATTTAATATGTTATATATTCTGGGCAACTTTGTTCATATTCAATTTGTTACTACATGTAATTGTTAAATCAATTTGATAATTATAGCCAATTACTCAGTTAATGCAACAGACATATTTAGTGTTTACTTGTTTATTTACACCTTTAAATAAGAGGGTGATATATATATATTTATTTATTTAAGTCTCATTAATATACATTGTACATAATACTAACTACAACATTTCGGTAAAAATGTACATCACTACTCAAATTGAGTTATAAGAGACTATACATTAAAACTAAACACACACATTATTTAACCATTGAAATAATGACATAACTCTTAAAAACATAATATTATGTCATACAATATATAAATATATATTGCACGGACCTACTATCTACACATATAAAACCAAGGAGCGGTCGTTAATCTTTATTGTAAAAACGAATTAAATGAAGATAATAACAAACTGAATTTCAAAACAGGTATACACGATTACGAAATTACTTAAAAAATCATCTCCTTCAAAATGTGAAAGTGATTGAAATGTATACAATGCAATTCAATTCAGTTTATTTCACTAATTTCATGCAAAACATGACATAATGAGGTAAACGATTAATTACAAAGATACATTATTATACAGGGTAATCATAATGACAGAATGATAGTTAAGTAATTGACTATAATATTGACTAATACTAAAGGTTCAATTCAATACATATAAGAGAGAGAGAGGGAGGGAGAGGGGGAGAGAGAGAGAGAGAGAGAGAGAGAGAGAGAGAGAGAGAGAGAGAGAGAGAGAGAGAGAGAGAGAGAGAGAGAGAAGAATATAAATAATTAAGATGTAGGCGGGAGAGTTACAGTTATGATGTCATATAATATGTATTCCTTGCGCCTCAGTTCCTTAATATGTGTACCGTTTGACCTCCTTTAGTGCCTTATGTTTTGTGGATTGTTGTTTTTCCGGAGATCTGCGTGGGGAAGCATTGTCTTATGTATGTGGCTTTCCCTGTAGTTACGTATTCTCTCTCTTTTATATTTTTGAGTAATTCATTTTTTTCAACCTTTTCGATACAACTTAATACATAACATAACATAACATATAGTTTATTTGCATAATATATCACCGTAATATTTTAACAAATAAACACATTTACATGTATAAGTGGTGAAAAAAGTGTTTGTTCTAGAACAATATTGCATAATTGGAAGTAAGTAGTGTAGGTGGAGCTAAACGCCCCATATTAAGCAATAGTAACAATAATAACCATCAGTTCGATTAAGAAAATAACTGGCTATGCGTGCAAGTTTGCACGAGACCTATACACTTATAACATATTGAACGCGAGATACAGAACGAGCTAAAGCTTAAAACCGCATTTTGATAAGGGGCAATAACCTCTAAACATTATATATTTTATAAATAACTTCTGGTAAAATGTAGTACAATTTAGCGATCATGTAAGCACTGCGTAAATACCGTCACAAAAACGCACGAATGGCAAAAATCGAGAATACAAGGTGTACGAGGCAATACTATAAAATTAACTAATCAGCGCTAACACAAAATAGTGTAAAGTTAACAAAAATGAGAATTAAAAACTTATATTTGAAGATACATGTCTAAACTTTTCGCGGTATTCACATCTGCGTAAGAGGTCACAAAAATAATATCGCGCGGCACGGTAAATCTAACGATGTCATATTTTTTACGTGTAGGCCTTTTACCTCGTATGGGCATTTTGCCCCACCTTACCCTACATGTATTGACAGTATTTTTTGACGTATTTATAGTTCTAATTTCTTTATTTAAAGCGAAAAATAAAAAGTTTGCTAAGTTACCTATTAATTTGACTGAATCTTTAAGGACATTGGAAATTGTTTAATCTTAGTTGTCTTTATTAAGGACATACTAATAAAAACGTTACTGATTTTCTATAATTTCCATATTACATTGTTACATAATACAAACAACAATGTTATCAACATATTTATGTAAAGGTTTTGATAATAGATTTAACAAAGATTCACAACTTTCTATATTCTATGGTATTGCTTTTAGTAATCATTACAGATTCAAAATGCAAAATATTTGGAAATCTATGATATATTGATCTAATACTCTTTTTCCTTTCCATCTTGAATTGTATAATGTACAAATTCTAAAGTTTGCCTACTTCAAAAGGTAATTTGTGATTTCTGGTTCTGAATTTAATCATATATTTTAAGAATGCAGGTTGTGTTTTAACTAGATATTGTTCAAAACTAAAGTGCGTTTAAAGAGTTTATAAATGTTACAATTTCTAGAGTTCTCTAAGGATGAATACCATTGATTGGTAAATAAATCTGATAGTTTTTGTTTAACAGTTGCGATCAGCCATTTACTATTCGGAAATTCATGTCTTTCCCATACATGTATACGTCCTCATGAAATAAGTATAGCCTTGACTTTAGCCATCCATTGAAAATGTTTTGATCGATTGTGATTAAAGTGATATCACAAGACAATTTTACTTTTGTTGGATTCACAAGTTTGGTCCTAAATGATATGATTCTCGTTTCAATATCAACTGACAGCGGTTTTGTTCCGGTTTCTCCGTTAACTATACTATAAACACGCACGTAACACATACATGCCCGCACACACATATGCACAACGCTCATGCGAACACATATCAATAAATACAGTAATGAAATTTGAAATAGCCAAATGACTCAAAACCTTGATATACAACAACCAAGGGATAGAATAGATGACATATCAGATAAGTTGTCTTCAGCATATCCCTGTTATAATCAGTTTCTGCGAAAACGAAATGAAACTTAAAAGCAAGGATAATAACTGATTAATCTGTTACAAGCGTATATTGTATCAAAGTATAACAAGTTATAGGTTTGTGAGAATCTTTTAAAATAAGGCTGAATTTGTATCCAAATGGATTTGTATATATCTGGGAGGCAAAGGGGGAGATTAACCATAAATTGTTTGTACTTGAATAAATACAAAGACTTAAGGATCAATACATTCAAATATGGAGGACTAGATGTTCCGAGTCGAGTAAATTTATTAATTATGTTAACTTTAAACTTTCATATGATGTAGCAAAGAATGAACGAATTGTTAAAATTGACAAATGTAGACGTTGTATGGCTCATTTTAGAGATTCTGCACATAATTGTATGACTGAAAAGGGTAGACATATTGGTTTATTGCAAGAGCATCGTACTTGTCCATATTGTGAAGGTTGCGTCGAAGACGAAATACATTTCTTGCTTGTATGTCCCTTGTATAAAGAAATACGTTCAAGAGATATTCCCCATATAAATCAAAACAATGCATCTGTTGAAATGTTTTATATTTAAATATCTTCACAAAACACTAACGTAGTACGCAATCTAGCTATGTGCATGTTTTATGCCACAAAGGAACGAGAGCAATACCTTTCAATATATAACTGAAATGATACATGTACATGTATGTTTTGTATATATAACCTGTAATATGTGTATGAGCCGGAGGCCTTTTTGAGCAATAAACTTTGAAACCTTGAAACCTTGTTATGTATAACATGAGTAAGACATGAGGCGTTAGCCGTAGTTTTGGAAACAGTCGTCGCAGAGTTCGTCACATTTGATACCTCTCTATGTATCACTGCGCATGTTTAGCATACGACCAATCAACATGTCGAATTGATCATGACATCACTAACCACCGTACTACATTCGTTTGTCTTTCATACGTTTTGCTAATTGTTCGGAAGGAAGATAGATCTTCGTTTTCGAATCCACTGTGAGAATATCGTTTTAAAGCGAAGTATCTGGTTTAAGAATTATTGAAGAATTATTGTGGTATTAAATGCAGCTTTTGGGTACGTAAAAAAGGAAATCGATTAATTTGGGGAGGACTATTTTTCATCGGAAACAAGTGCTCCATTCAAATACATTTCTTGTTGTTGTTGACTCCATGTTTGGCCGGAATATTCATCGCCAGCCTAGGTTACTATACATATCGTCAATACGATTCATTCGCAAACCCGCTTTCATTCATAAAAATTGCCCGCTGGCAGAAGTTACGAATTCGCTTTTTATAGACAACGACGGAAATACCTTTTACCTCGACGCGCTCGGCAGACGAGTTGGGACAATATTCCGGAATCGGATTCTGACCATTGATCATTAAATAATGGCTGCAGTTACTGTTAATGGGACGGCCTCGAAATACAGACAATGTGGTGTATTGTGATTATAAAAAAGCCAAATGTGATTTCAGGAGAACGCATAGATATTATATTAATCAATATATACAGCAATTGAACTACGAGATCGACCACACGGCTGAAGTTGACTCCTACAAATTCTGGAAATTGGTTAACGCTAAGAGGAAGAAAAATCAGAACTTATCCGGAGCAAGTATGAAATTTAATGACCAAATTGTAAGAGATCGCGATGGCATAACAGAGGGTTGGAATAACTACTTTAAAACGCTATACACGCCTTCTGTTGAACGTTCTTGGGACAGCAATTGGGGGAACTATGTGGTGCAGAAATTGAATGGTAGTGTCCATGATATGAACCCTGGCAATACTGCCACTGTATTACCGGAAGTAGTTCGTGAAGCTATTGACAAGTGTCCAAAAGGAAAATCAAGTGGATATGATTTAATACAATATGAACACCTAATTTATGCTAAAGACATTTTATCACCAATATTTGCAAATATGTTCACATGGATGTTACGGTATAGTTTTATCCCTGACTCTTTAAAGCGTGGTGTTATCGTAACATTACACAAAGGTGGAAATAAGCGGAAAGACAATCCCGACAATTATCGCGCAATCACTTTAACTTCCGTTGTGTTGAAACTATTTGAATCGATCCTACTACACAGATCAAAAGACAACATAATTAGCACTATAAATAAACAACAAGGAGGATTTCAAGATGGTCTGTCGTGTTTAATGACATCTTTCATTTTACGCGAAAGCATTAATTTTGCACGAGAACAAAATTCAAAAGTATATGTGAGCTTCTTGGATGGTAGGAAAGCGTTCGATACCGTATGGCATGATGGGTTGCTCTACAAGCTTTTATTCGAAACATCTATTGATGCTACATCATTTCTCGCTTTTAAAGAACTATATTCTAATATGTCAAGTTGTATCAAATACCGAGGAAAATACTCAGATTGGTTTAATGTCATGCAAGGCACGCGACAAGGAGGAAAGAGTTCACCAATTCTGTATCTTTTATATATCAATGGACTTATTAATGAATTGGAGAATAGCGGCTATGGTATCTGCTTGTATGATACGCGTCTAAGTTCTCCTACTGTTGCGGATGATATGCTACTGATCTCTTACTCAATTAAGGGAATAAATGCCATGCTTGATATATGTTGTAACTATTCAAATAAATGGCGCTACAGTTATAATCCTGATAAGTGTGCTGTAATTGTATTTAATGAACGTGGAAATTCTATACCGAATAGACAATTTAAACTTGGTAATAGTGTCATCAAGGAAGCAACAGAGTACATTCATCTTGGAGTCAAATGTGATAAGTTTTTTGTCCACAAGATCAGTCGTTAACGATGCTTGCACTAAACTGAGAGGCACATATCTTAGTATTCTCAATAGTGGTATTAACCCGTACGGATTGAATCCAATTTCAATGCGTATAATGTACAATGCTGTGGTGATTTCTAAAGCACTTTATGGCTGCGAACTGTGGAATGCATTATCAAATACGGATCTTTTATGTTTAGAGCGCTCGCACAGATTCTGTGTTAAAAATATGCAGTCACTTCACCAAAGTTCAGCAACTAATTTCTCCTTGTGTACATTGAATGTTGAGTCTATAGAAACCATCATCGATCGGAGGAAACTTCAGTTCTTGTGTCAACTATGTCGTTTGCCAAATACATATCTTGCAAAGAGAATATTTAATGACAGAATTATACATTATTTTAATTATGATCAACTAACTCGTGGATTCGTTCCGGATATATACCGTCTGCTGAAGAAATACAACCTCTCTCATTATCTACATGAATGTACTAAAGAAGGAAGATTTCCATCTACATATGCATGGAAAACAATATTGACATTGAATGTTACGTCGCATGCACGGACGCTAGGCTATGATACTGTTGTTGGTCGGTATCCAAATGCATTTACTTTGGGGATACTGTTGAGGAGTGATAACCCATGTACATCGTGGATCCTTTTACGGCATAACCCTCGACTATCTTATATGGTCAAAAAACTGATGTCCGCTGTCTCGAAACTCTTTTCAAGAAAATATATAAACATGTGCCAAAAGTGTGGATTATTGAATGATGACATCTTGACACACTGGTTTTGTTTTTGTCGAGGCAATGAACATAAACGGCAAATATTGTGGGACACCATGATTACAAGTTTAGACATCAATCAACTCACCAGTCTAATTTCCATGTCACCTATTGAACAGTGTGATTTTATCTTAAGCCTCGCAATAGCAACTGACTGTCGAAGTCTAGAACATTACCAAATTGCTTCTTATGTATGTAGTATGTGCTAATGCATAGCTATTATGTGAATGTATTAATATGTTCTGGTTGTTTGTTACCTTGTATTTTATCCACACTGATGATGGTCTAGCATTTTCGATTTCGCAGTCTAGGCTTTCTACTATATAGTGTGGAATATCACATGTTATAAGGGCTGACTCTTTCGCTAAGCATCCCCTTGGGCTTATGCTTTCGAATTCCAGTTTATCATATATAAGACTAAGTGAGCTGCTGTTAGTGATGGCGTCAACCCACTTACTTACTTATTATGTTTTATGTAACTAATATTAATTGCTTAATATCTGTAATTTTTGGAATGTACATGTATTTTGCTCTCCATATCTGGAGGAAATAAAGTTATATATACCTTTATGATGTCTTAAAATCAATTCATTCCGTCGCGGACTTATAAACCATTGCCGAGATGTTGCGATTGAAGGTAGAGTTCAAGGTCGCGCTAGAGGTAAACATGAGTGCTGAGAACGAATAGGGTGCAATTCTCACTATTAAACCGCATTGTTTGGAGATATCAAATGGAAACAGGAATACATAAACTGACAACCTTACCAGATTTCGAATACATATTTCTAAGAGGATATTGTTCGCTCTCTTCGTCCCGATACATATGGCGTTCTGTGACACGGAAGGAAATGGTCGCGATGTCTATGACTATGAACATAGTCTTCAAACTAAGATTAGATTAAATGCTAGCTTAATTACGTAATTTATTATTGTGGTATAAGTCAAGCCATCAGCAAAGTTAATGTACTGACGCTTCGATGTATCGGAGGGACGAATTAAGATCGTCTATCATGTGAGTCTATTAGTTTTTCCCACCATCTTCCGAAATTATTATAATTTGCATTTTACAAAAATAGGAAGCCAGCCGGGCTAGCTCAGTTGATAGAGCGATGGACCGCAGATCCGGATTCGATTCCTAGTTAGGGCAGGTTATGTTCTTCAGTGACGCTGGCAACGATAATGTATTGCACATGTGGAGAAGTTGTCAGTACTGGTTGATTATTACTTCCAGGAAAACTGTAGGTCAATTGGCCGCTGTATATGACTGAAATAATGTTGAAAACCTGCGTAAAACCTGATGAGATTAAATAAAGATTGGTTTTATGGAAACGTATATCTTTTTCGGCTAAACTCATGATCAGGCAAATGCCTGGGTATCTGTTAGACATACATTACCAGTACCGACAATACTAGTATACTGGCACTACCCTATTCAGCGCATTGTAAACGATTCCGGGTTTTCAACAGACACAGTCAGATTGTGAAACGAAAACATTGTTGTCACTCTCAACGGGTATTACATGTAGGACATGAGACGATACGGTCATCACACAATACCATATGAATCGATAAAACTACATGCTGATACGATATTTTCCGATACGACACATATACTTAAATTCAATTACCAAATAAATAATGCAATTGTAATTTTATAGCTCTTTTGTTTCCAAAATGTATTAATAATTATTGCAATATTTTCTTATCCCTACTGCATTCCCTCCCAGACCGACAGCTTTCATGAGGCACTCCCTCCTTTGAGCTACTTTCAAAATTCATCTAATGAAATTTAACGTAAAATATCCTCCCAGGAACGATAAACGGCACTTGAAACACTTATCTGCCATTTTTTATCAAACCGAACGCTGCTCTATTGGTTGCTCGTACCAAATCGACCACTGAGAAGTCGTGTTACAAATGATAACGGTTCTATATAAAAAAATAGCTGAATAACTATTGTGTTGCCATATTCGACCATCTCATATCGATATGTTGGGCTTATACACAGTCATGTTTGCGTATATCGGAACAGTATCGATATTCGCTGTATCGCCTCATTTCTAATTACATGTGGCTGTTTAAAATCAAATCTCCACAGTGTATGCAAGTGCCCGCATACTGGGTAAAATAAAACGAATTCTTCTGGCCTTGACTGTACCACATTTTGGAGCCAAACTGCGTATGCACTGTGTGTTGTTTACAATCACAACTTCCTATACATTTTAGAGCAAGGATTTTCTGAAAAGCTACAAAGATCAGATGGACTGAAACATAGCATAGTTTACGTAGAATAGTAAAATGCTGTAAAAGGCATCTGAATAATGTTATGGTATGTCCATAGAGGGGACCCTAATAGCAGATGCAAGATGTTGGATTGTCTTTTCTATGTTTCGGGGTTGTCTCCCTTGTGAGTATTAGTTAACAAACATGGTAGTCACGGGGTTAATTCAATACATAGTCATCTATTGACCTGGTATGTATATATACCTAGTCAATAAATTTCTAAAATAGAGTTCTACTGACCAATTATCACTAGGTGACTAATGCATATACACGTATAATAGAGATGAGACGATTAATGATGCATCATGCTGCAAGCACTCCCGATATTGCGAAAAGTTGATTTATTGATCTGCCATGTTTATGCATTCAAAAAATAAAGTAACATTTCAACATGTCCGAAATATGTATTGTCCGAAAACACATCTGACTCATCGTTGGCAATAGTTTCAGTTTGTTTCAAATTGTTCAAACATAACTCACAAAAACTTTCATTTTTAATATACCGCGAATATGTAATGCTTGCTTGAAAGCCTGTACAACTGGCAGTCAAATGATTTATAACATGGTTCATTTAAAAACAAAAACGTTAACACCGTGTGAGTTCTCGCCCGTACACAAATCGTTTCAAAGGAAGCCGGTAAACTAAAACTTATCAATGGTCCATTTAAAACGTGTCATACATGTATGTTTTGAAATTAACATTGCGTGTAAATGAATAAGTCCCTATTTCCATCCCCGAGTGAGACTGTGAACTGCTTCTACAATCTCTTGTTGACACGTCTTTACAGAACACAAGCAATTTCGTCTGCCCCAGTCTTTCTGCGCTTTCAGCGCTTTGATTATTATGGTGTATTTTTAGTTCATTTTCGACTGGTTAGATTGACCATTTCAAAGTCGCTAAAAACAGTCTACGGGCGTTATGTTACCTTATGCCTCAGTCACACCGGATCGTACGTTTTCTCGATCGTGCGATTGGTGGCAATTTAACCGACGTACGACCAATCGGCAATGTTTGCTACGATCTCCATTTGCGATCGCATACTGCGATTGCTCTTAAGAATAGTGGTAGGTTATCGTACGATCGGTGGTGAGCGTGGTCGTGCGATCACCAACGAGTGGCGAAGATCGATCGCAATATCAATCTTAGGTAATCGTGCCACTGGTGGTGGCGATCAGCAACCGATCGTGGCGACCTGCGACCACTCGTACGATCGATCGCAACCACAGATCGGACGATTACCTACGATTGATCTTGCGATCGATCTTCTCCAATCGTTGATGATCGCACGACCACGCGCACCGCCGATCGTACGATGACCTACCACCAATCTTAAGGGCACTCGATAGGTGGCACCACCAATCGTCAGGTGGCAGGACCGGTAGCGCGTTCAATCGTGCGACTACTTGACCCACGACCATGCACGACTGGTGATGCGTCTTTGCGCGACTGGTGATAGGACCATGTAAGACCTGTCTGCGACTTCTTACGATTTGGAATCACAGGTCAGAAGTTTTGAACATGACCATCGACCTTGCTGCGACTGATTTTGCTCTGGTGATCATCAACGACCTCTGCGACCAGTCGTGCGCTCTATCTACGAATTGCCCTCGAATCCAAGTGTTTTCGATCGCAGCTAGGTCGTAACCTGGTCGCATGCCCGGTGTGACTGAGCCCTTACCGAAATCCATTTTCCATTACCGAAATCCACTTCAAATACAACATCTGCGATATATAATGCTAATTTTTGTTATAATATTAAATACTAAGTTGATTTAAATTTTCAGACAAAAAATCAAAGAAAAATATTGCATATTAAGAAAAATATAGAATATTATGTCTACCGAAATCCAATCGCCACTACCGACTTACAATCGTCACCATTTTCCATTACCGAAATCCACGTCTAATATAACATCTGCCCTATATTTGCTCATTTCTTGTTAAATTATTAAATAATAAATTGATTTAAATGTATAGACAAAAAATCTAAGGAAAATATTGCATATTAAGAACAATAAATTCGGCGGCACCGAAATTCGCCTATAAATCAAATTAGAAATTATTTCTGGTAAAACATTTTATTTGCTATAGACAAGTATGCATATAATAAGTTCAGAACTGTATGCAAAAAATGGCTAACCAGGTTAACGTAAATGTTATGTTTTATACAATTTTAGTATAAGGCATTCGATGTAGAAGTTATTTCCATTGCATTTTATATCTTTCAATTAATAGCAACCTCCCCTAAAAGTTGTAGTGAGAAAAGTCTCGGCAACCCGGAAGATTTCGGCATTTGGTTTGCGCGTAAATTATGATCGAAAAAATAAAAATAGAAGTGTATTTTTCAAATATGTCTGTGATCATTTATTATATTATATTGTATTTGATATTAATCAAAGTTGTTTTATTACTACTTGCAATTATATCTATATTAGGATAAGACCATTCATCGTTAAGTTTTATGTGTGTAACCTTTTTCACCACTAAGTATAAACAAATGTATTACTTTAAGCAATAAAAATACAATTTTTTAAATTATGTTATTTGTTTAAAATAAGTCGTAAGTCAAAATCAACTTGGAATGTATGGATAATATAATTTGCGCATAAGTCGGCTCTTATAAATTTTGACATTGTAGAAATTAAGTTTGAATGAATGTGAAATGAATATTGGGTAATTAATCAATCGTATATCATATTTTACAGTGTATAAGACATGACATCATAGCTAGCTCTAACGTACATGGAAAAGCAAAAACTTATGAAGACAACAGATTTAAACTTTTCTATAGCAATTTCAATAATTCTGCTTACATTTGTATAGCTACGTTTGTAAGTTTTTAAGTTTTTGCTCTTCCACTTTCTCCTTCAATTAAAGTTAATTGCATTTGTCACATTTTGTATACAAATCGAAATTGATTTTGTGTGTTTTAATTACATATATGATACTTCATAATATTTTATCAATGTTGAAGTACAAACAACATTGCATTGTAGATATTCTGTGATATTGTGTTAATTAGTCAGTGTCTAGTAAGCCAAGTGTGGCTGAGCACAAAATATTTTTATGTTTTTTACTTTGTAAAATGTACTGTAATATTTTATGTTTGACACTATAATAAACTATATATATATATCTTTAATGTAGAAGAAAACACAAATATCATTATCTCGAAAAGGATTAAAAAACTGCGAAATATTTTCCTCTGGTCTTTTACTCACTGAAGAAATATGTGTGAATTATGAAATAATTAAACAGACTGTAATTACCTCGGCGTTAATCCGACAAAATCTTTATTTTGATCAAGTATTTATGTTATATTGAAGCAATTTTCTCCAAATTTTGTAGAAGGATATTATGTGTTAAACGATCAACAAATTTAAACGCTCTGTATGGAGAGTTAGGTCGTATACCCTTGTATGTACACATAACATAACATATAGTTTATTGGCATAAAATATTACATAAATATAGCCAAACAAACAAATAAACAAATGTACATGTATAAATGGTGAAAAAGTTTTTGTTCAAGAACAAGATTTCATATTTGGAAGTAAGTACATGTATTAACAGTATTTTCAACGTATTTATAGTTCTAATTTCTTTCTTTAAAAGCGAAAAATATTTTTTTTCTAAGTAACCTATTAATTTGAAGTTGAGTGAAGTTGGCGCGGCAATCGTACATCGTACATCAACATTGAATACCGACCCAGATTGAATACAGAGCCAGCTCTGACATCGTTATTCGACTTATATTTTTGAATACATATCTTATATCGAACCAAGAGCTAGCACTGACATCAACATTCGAAACGGGTCCTCGGCGAATACATATCTGGAGTCCAATAACGAGCCAGCTCGTTAATCGTTATTCAAGTGTTTTTTAAAATATTTGAATACAGATCTAGTTGCGAACCCAGAGCTAGCACTGACATCAACATTCGAACTTTACCGCGGCGAATACATATCTGGAGTCCAATAACGAGCCAGCTCGTTAATCGGTATTCGAGAGTTTTTTTTAAATATTTGAATACAGACCTATTACCGAACCCAGAGCTAGCACTGACATCAACATTCGAACTTGACCGCGGTGAATACATATCTAGAGTCCAATAACGAGCCAGCTCGTACATCGTTATTCGACTGATTTTTAAATATTGGAATACAGACCTATTACCGAACCCAGAGCTAGCACTGACATCAACATTCGAACTTGTCCGCGGTGAATACATATCTGGAGTCCAATAACGAGCCAGCTCGTACATCGTTATTCAAGAGTTTTTTTTAAATATTTGAATACAGATCTAGTAGCGAACCCAGAGCTAGCACTGACATCAACATTCGAACTTGACCGCGGCGAATACATATCTGGAGTCCAATAACGAGCCAGCTCGTTAATCGGTATTCGAGAGTTTTTAAAATATTTGAATACAGACCTATAACCGAACCCAGAGCTAGCACTGACATCAACATTCGAACTTGACCGCGGCGAATACATATCTGGAGTCCAATAAACGAGCCAGCTCGTACATCGTTATTTGAGAGATTTTCAAATATTTGAATACAGATCTAGTAGCGAACCCAGAGCTAGCACTGACATCAACTTTCGAACTTGACCGCGGCGAATACATATCTGGAGTCCAATAACGAGCCAGCTCGTTAATCGGTATTCGAGAGTTTTTAAAATATTTGAATACAGACCTATAACCGAACCCAGAGCTAGCACTGAGATCAACATTCGAACTTGACCGCTGTTAACACATATCTGGAGTTCAATAACGAGCCAGCTCGTACATCGTTATTCAAGTGTTTTTTTTAAATATTTGAATACCGATCTAGTAGCGAACCCAGAGCTAGCACTGACATCAACATTCGAACTTGACCGTGGCGAATACATATCTGGAGTTCAATAACGAGCCAGCTCGTACATCGTTATTCAAGTGTTTTTTAAATATTTGAATACAGACCTATTACCGAACCCAGACGTAGCACTGACATCAACATTCGAACTTGTCTGCGGTGAATACATATCTGGAGTCCAATAACGAGCCAGCTCGTACATCGTTATTCAAGAGTTTTTTTTAAATATTTGAATACAGATCTAGCAGCGAACACAGAGCTAGCACTGACATCAACATTCGAACTTGACCGCGGCGAATACATATCTGGAGTCCAATAAACGAGCCAGCTCGTACATCGTCATTTGAGAGATTTTCAAATATTTGAATACAGACCTATAAGCGAACCCAGAGCTAGCACTGACATCAACATTCGAACTTGTCCGCGGTAAATCTTATCTGGAGTCCAACAACGAGCCAGCTCGTACATCGTTATTCAAGAGTTTTTTTTAATTATTTGAATACAGATCTAGTAGCGAACCCATAGCTAGCACTGACATCAACATTCGAACTTGACCGCGGCGAATACATATCTAGAGTCCAATAACGAGCCAGCTCGTACATCGTTATTCAAGTGTTTTTTAAATATTTGAATACAGACCTATTACCGAACCCAGAGCTAGCACTGACATCAACATTCGAACTTGTCCGCGGTGAATACATATCTGGAGTCCAATAACGAGCCAGCTCGTACATCGTTATTCAAGAGTTTTTTTTTAAATATTTGAATACAGATCTAGTAGCGGACCCAGAGCTAGCACTGACATCAACATTCGAACTTGACCGCGGCGAATACATATCTAGAGTCCAATAACGAGCCAGCTCGTACATCGTTATTCGAGTGATTTTTAAATATTTGAATACAGACCTATTACCGAACCCAGACGTAGCACTGACATCAACATTCGAACTTGTCCGCGGTGAATACATATCTGGAGTCCAATAACGAGCCAGCTCGTTAATCGGTATTCGATTGTTTTTAAAATATTTAAATACAGACCTATAACCGAACCCAGAGCTAGCCCTGACATCAACATTCGAACTTGACCGCGGTGAATACATATCTGGAGTCCAATAACGAGCCAGCTCGTACATCGTTATTCGAGTGTTTCTTAAAAATTTCAATGCAGACCTATAACCGAACCCAGAGCTAGCACTGACATCAACATTCGAACTTGACCGCGGCGAATACATATCTGGAGTCCAATAACGAGCCAGCTCGTACATCGTTATTCGAGTGTTTCTTAAATATTTCAATACAGACCTATAACCGAACCCAGAGCTAGCACTGACATCAACATTCGAATTTGTCCGCGGTGAATACATATCTGGAGTCCAATAACGAGCCAGCTCGTACATCGTTATTCGAGTGTTTCTAAAATATTTCAATACAGACCTATAACCGAACCCAGAGCTAGCACTGACATCAACATTCGAACTTGTCCGCGGTGAATACATATCTGGAGTCCAATAACGAGCCAGCTCGTACATCGTTATTCGAGTGTTTCTTAAATATTTCAATACAGACCTATAACCGAACCCAGAGCTAGCACTGACATCAACATTCGAACTTGACCGCGGCGAATACATATCTCGAGTCCAATAACGAGCCAGCTCGTACATCGTTATTCGAGTGTTTCTTAAATATTTCAATACAGACCTATAACCGAACCCAGAGCTAGCACTGACATCAACATTCGAACTTGACCGTGGCGAATACATATCTGGAGTCCAATAACGAGCCAGCTCGTACATCGTTATTCGAGTGTTTCTAAAATATTTCAATACAGACCTATAACCGAACCCAGAGCTAGCACTGACATCAACATTCGAACTTGTCCGCGGTGAATACATATCTGGAGTCCAATAACGAGCCAGCTCGTACATCGTTATTCGAGTGTTTCTTAAATATTTCAATACAGACCTATAACCGAACCCAGAGCTAGCACTGACATCAACATTCGAACTTGACCGCGGCGAATACATATCTCGAGTCCAATAACGAGCCAGCTCGTACATCGTTATTCGAGTGTTTCTTAAATATTTCAATACAGACCTATAACCGAACCCAGAGCTAGCACTGACATCAACATTCGAACTTGACCGTGGCGAATACATATCTGGAGTCCAATAACGAGCCAGCTCGTACATCGTTATTCGAGTGTTTCTAAAATATTTCAATACAGACCTATAACCGAACCCTGAGCTAGCACTGACATCAACATTCGAACTTGTCCGCGGTGAATACATATCTGGAGTCCAATAACGAGCCAGCTCGTACATCGTTATTCAAGAGTTTTTTTTAAATATTTGAATACAGATCTAGTAGCGAACCCAGAGCTAGCACTGACATCAACATTCGAACTTGACCGCGGCGAATACATATCTGGAGTCCAATAACGAGCCAGCTCGTACATCGTTATTCAAGTGTTTTTTAAATATTTGAATACAGACCTATTACCGAACCCAGACGTAGCACTGACATCAACATTCGAACTTGTCCGCGGTGAATACATATCTGGAGTCCAATAACGAACCAGCTCGTACATCGTTATTCAAGAGTTTTTTTTAAATATTTGAATACTGATCTAGTAGCGAACCCAGAGCAAGCACTTACATCAACATTTGAACTCGACCGCGGCGAATAAACATCTAGAGTCCAATAACGAGCCAGCTCGTTAATCGGTATTCGATTGTTTTTAAAATATTTGAATACAGACCTATAACCGAACCCAGAGCTAGCGCTGACATCAACATTCGAACTTGACCGCGGTGAATACATATCTGGAGAAAAATAACGAGCCAGCTCGTACATCGTTATTCGAGTGTTTCTTAAATATTTCAATACAGACCTATAACCGAACCCAGAGCTAGCACTGACATCAACATTCGAACTTGACCGCGGCGAATACATATCTGGAGTCCAATAACGAGCCAGCTCGTACATCGTTATTCGAGTGATTTTTAAATATTTGAATACCGATCTAGTAGCGAACCCAGAGCTAGCACTGACATCAACATTTAAACTCGACCGCGGCGAATATATATGTAGAGTCCAATAACGAGCCAGCTCGTACATCGTTATTCGAGTGATTTTTAAATATTTGAATACAGACCTATTACCGAACCCAGAGCTAGCACTGACATCAACATTCGAACTTGACCGCGGCGAATACATATCTGGAGTCCAATAACGAGGCAGCTCGTACATCGTTATTCAAGTGTTTTTTTAAATATTTGAATACAGATCTAGTAGCGAACCCAGAGCTAGCACTGACATCAACTTTCGAACTTGACCGCGGCGAATACATATCTGGAGTCCAATAACGAGCCAGCTCGTTAATCGGTATTCGAGAGTTTTTAAAATATTTGAATACAGACCTATAACCGAACCCAGAGCTAGCACTGAGATCAACATTCGAACTTGACCGCGGTTAACACATATCTGGAGTCCAATAACGAGCCAGCTCGTACATCGTTATTCAAGTGTTTTTTTTTAAATATTTGAATACAGATCTAGTAGCGAACCCAGAGCTAGCACTAACATCAACATTCGAACTTGTCCGCGGTGAATACATATCTGGAGTCCAATAACGAGCCAGCTCGTACATCGTTATTCAAGAGTTTTTTTTAAATATTTGAATACAGATCTAGTAGCGAACCCAGAGCTAGCACTGACATCAACATTCGAACTTGACCGCGGCGAATACATATCTAGAGTCCAATAACGAGCCAGCTCGTACATCGTTATTTGAGAGATTTTCAAATATTTGAATACAGACCTATTAGCGAACCCAGAGCTAGCACTGACATCAACATTCGAACTTGTCCGCGGTGAATACATATCTGGAGTCCAATAACGAGCCAGCTCGTACATCGTTATTCAAGAGTTTTTTTTAAATATTTGAATACAGATCTAGTAGCGGACCCAGAGCTAGCACTGACATCAACATTCGAACTTGACCGCGGCGAATACATATCTAGAGTCCAATAACGAGCCAGCTCGTACATCGTTATTCGAGTGATTTTTAAATATTTGAATACCGATCTAGTAGCGAACCCAGAGCTACCACTGACATCAACATTCGAACTTGACCGCGGCGAATACATATCTGGAGTCCAATAACGAGCCAGCTCGTTAATCGGTATTCGAGAGTTTTTAAAATATTTGAATACAGACCTATAACCGAACCCAGAGCTGGCACTGACATCGACATTCGAACTTGACCGCGGCGAATACATATCTGGAGTCCAATAACGAGCCAGCTCGTACATCGTTATTCGAGTGATTTTCAAATATTTGAATACCGATCTAGTAGCGAACCCAGAGCTACCACTGACATCAACATTCGAACTTAACCGCGGCGAATACATATCTGGAGTCCAATAACGAGCCAGCTCGTTAATCGGTATTCGAGAGTTTTTAAAATATTTGAATACAGACCTATAACCGAACCCAGAGCTGGCACTGACATCGACATTCGAACTTGACCGCGGCGAATACATATCTGGAGTCCAATAACGAGCCAGCTCGTACATCGTTATTCGAGTGATTTTCAAATATTTGAATACAGACCTATTACCGAACCCAGAGCTAGCACTGACATCAACATTCGAACTTGACCGCGGTGAATACATATCTGGAGTCCAATAACGAGCCAGCTCGTACATCGTTATTCAAGTGTTTTTTTAAATATTTGAATACAGACCTATTACCGAACCCAGACGTAGCACTGACATCAACATTCGAACTTGTCCGCGGTGAATACATATCTGGAGTCCAATAACGAGCCAGCTCGTACATCGTTATTCAAGATTTTTTTTTAAATATTTGAATACAGATCTAGTAGCGAACCCAGAGCAAGCATTGACATCAACATTGGAACTCGACCGCGCGAATACATATCTGGAGTCCAATAACGAGCCAGCTCGTTAATCGGTATTCGAGAGTTTTAAAAATATTTGAATACAGACCTATAACCGAACCCAGAGCTAGCACTGAGATCAATATTCGAACTTGACCGCGGTTAACACATATCTTGAGTCCAATAACGAGCTAGCTCGTACATCGTTATTCAAGTGTTTTTTTTTAAATATTTGAATACAGATCTAGTAGCGAACCCAGAGCTAGCACTGACATCAATATTCGAACTTGAACGCGGCAAATACATATCTGGAGTCCAATAAACGAGCCAGCTCGTACATCGTTATTTGAGAGATTTTCAAATATTTGAATACAGACCTATTACCGAACCCAGAGCTAGCACTGACATCAACATTCGAACTTGTCCGCGGTGAATACATATCTGGAGTCCAATAACGAACCAGCTCGTACATCGTTATTCAAGAGTTTTTTTTAAATATTTGAATACAGATCTAGTAGCGAACCCAGAGCTAGCACTGACATCAACATTCGAACTTGACCGCGGCGAATACATATCTAGAGTCCAATAACGAGCCAGCTCGTACATCGTTATTCAAGTGTTTTTTAAATATTTGAATGCAGATCTAGTAGCAAACCCAGAGCTAGCACTGACATCAACATTCGAACTTGACCGCGGCGAATACATATCTGGAGTCCAATAACGAGCCAGCTCATATTAGACTGATTAGATAAGCGACTACTGCTGACCAATGAGCGCTTTGCTTTGTAATGAATTTTGACATGAGTTTGTTTACACGACGCGTGTATAGAACCAACATAGACGACAAATTAAGCCTGTCATAAACTGATCAAACGGACGACGCGTGAAAGGTGCGGTATTGCAATGAATACTCGGTCTAGAGTTTAGCCCCCATTTGATTAGAAATCCATGAAATAAGCGACATGTTTATCTAATTAATTGCTCTACATGGGTTTGTAATTCTAATTCGCGGTCAAGGTGCGTTTTTTAGAAATAGGAAAAGTAGAATTCTACCTAGCGCTACGTAGAAAAAGTAGCGGCGCCGTTTCTTAGACGTAGGAAAAGTAGCCCCTAGGTAGCGTGTTTTGTCAGTGCTAGCTTTGCTAAACAAAATGACGTCCATGTGTCCAGTGTCGTCTGGTCTGGCGGGCGCCATTTTATAGCTAGCGAAGCGTTCAAGCGTTTTTTAGTTATCAGATTAGAAACAATACTGATGGCTAGTTGGTAGTACATTACCACTACCACGATAGATACAGTAAGTATAGTATATTCAACTAGTTAAATCGCCCCCAAATACTTTTGTTGTTGTTGAGCGTTTAAAAATAAAAAAAAATAAAAAAAAATAAGTGAGAGTGGGAGGGGGAAGCTGCCCCCTCCAAATTATTTTGAAGATTTTTGAATGAAACAAATTGAAAAAGTAAAAAACCTCGGGGGAGGCGCGGGAGTGGAGGGTGTTCCCCTTCAAATTTTTTTGAAGACTTGAAATAAACATATTCAAAAAGTAAAAATAAATTGAGTAGGGAGGGGTATGCTTTGGGGCGAGGGGGAGAGTGCCCTCCAAATACTTTTGTTGATTTCGTGAGTTTAGAATTAAACAAATTGAAAAAGTGAATAGTAACCATCATTATACATACGATTTTCTAAAAGTAAAAAAAAATCCGGAGGGGGGCACCCTCCACTCCCCCACTAAAATCGCCCCCAAATACTTTTGTTGTTGTTGAGAGTTTAAAAATGAAAAAAAAAATGAAAAAGTAAAAAAATAATAAGGGGAGAGTGGGAGGGGGTGGGTGCCCCCTCCAAATTATTTTGAAGATTTTTGAATGAAACAAATTGAAAAAGTAAAAAAACTCGGGGGAGGAGGGGGAGTGGAGGGTCCCCCCTCCAAAAAATTGTTGAAGACTTGAAATAAACATTCAAAAAGTAAAAACAAATTGAGGGAAGGGGAGGGGATAGTGCCCCCCTCCAATTTTTTGTTAAAGACTTGAAATAAACATATTCAAAAAGTAAAAAAAATAGAGTAGGGAGGGGTATGCTTTGGGGTGAGGAGGAGGGTGCCCTCCAAATACTTTTGTTGATTTCGTGTGTTAAGAATTAAACAAATTGAAAAAGTAAAAAAAACTTGGGAGATGGAGGGGGAGGGGAGGGTGCCCACTTCATTTTTTTAAGGCTTTTGAAATAAGCATTGAATAAGTAAAACAAATTGAGGGAGGGGGAGGGGAGGTTGCCGCGCTCCAATATTTTGTTGAAGAATAAACATATTCAAAAAAAAGAAAAAAAAGAGGGGGATGGGTATGCTTTGGGGCGAGTGGGAGGGTGCCCTCCAAAGACTTTTGTTCTTTTTGTGAGTTAAGAAATAAACAAATTGAAACAGTAAAACAAAATTAGGGGGGTCGGGGGAAGGTGGGCCCCAGAAATAAAAATCCTTTTATTTTCGAAAAGATTGAAGGGCGTGTAAAAGGTGTTTAGAGGGCGTGTACTAGGTCTGTATTCAAATATTTAAAAAACGCTCGACTAACGATGTACGAGCTGGCTCGTTATTGGGCTCCAGATATGTATTCGCCGCGGTCAAGTCGAATGTTGATGTCAGTGCTAGCTCTGGGTTCAGTAATAGGTCTGTGTTCAAATATTTAAAAAAAAACACTCGAATAACGATGTACGAGCTGGCTCGTTATTGGGCTCCAGATATGTATTCGCCGCTTACAAGTTCGAATGTTGATGTCAGTGCTAGCTCTGGGTTCGCTAATAGGTCTGTATTCAAATATTTAAAAAACACTCGAATAACGATGTACGAGCTGGCTCGTTTTTCATATCCAGATATGTATTCGCCGCGGTCAAGTTCGAATGTTGATGTCAGTGCTAGCTCTGGGTTCGGTAATAGGTCTGTATTCAAATATTTAAAAAACACCCGAATAAAGATTAACGAGCTGGCTCGTTATTGGGCTCCATATATGTATTCGCCGCGGTCAAGTCGAATGTTGATGTCAGTGCTAGCTCTGTGTTCGATATTAGGTATGTATTCAAATATTTAAAAAACACTCGAATAACGATGTACGAGCTGGCTCGTTTTTCATATCCAGATATGTATTCGCCGCGGTCAAGTTCGAATTTTGATGTCAGTGCTAGCTCTGGGTTCGGTTATAGGTCTGTATTCAAATATTTAAAAATCTGTCAAATAACGATGTACGAGCTGGCTCGTTATTGGACTTCAGATATGTATTCGCCGCGGTCAAGTTCGAATGTTGATGTCAGTGCTAGCTCTGGGTTCAGTAATAGGTCTGTATTCAAATATTTAAGAAACACTCGAATAACGATGTACGAGCTGGCTCGTTATTGGACTCCAGATATGTATTCGCCGCGGACCCGTTTCGAATGTTGATGTCAGTGCTGGCTCTGGGTTCGATATAAGATATGTATTCAAAGATATAAGTCGAATAACGATGTCAGAGCTGGCTCTGTATTCAATCTGGGTCGGTATTCAATGTTGATGTACGATGTACGATTGCCGCGCCAACTTCACTTAACTTTAATTTGATTGATTTTGTGGACATAAGAATTTCAAATTTTTTGATAGTTGGCCAATTACGAAAATATGGTTGGAAGAATTTTAATCTTAATTGTCTATATTTAGGACATACTAACAAAAAATGATACTGATTTTCTATAACTTGCATATTACATTGTGGGCAGATACGATGTTGTCTTTCTAAATTATTATATCTGCCAGTCTCTATTGATAGGTTATTTGAGTATAGTCGAAATTTTGAAAGGACAATTAGATATTTCTGATCAATATTAATATTAAGATATTTTTCCATAACAAAATCATGTTTAAATAAACAATATTCAGATAATCTGCTCGAGTTATTTATATTAGTATACCAAGTTTGTTTAAAAACATCCAATATTCTTTGTTTAATAGCCTTATAGTTAATAATATTTGGATTTTGTGATAACCAGACATTTCCTAGACCGTTTACATCTAATAATAATTTTATATGATAAGCCCAATTTAACCCACTGTATGACAGTCCATTATTTGCATCTTCTGACAGCATTTTATAAATGTTAATGATCAAAGGATTTTTTGATTTCAGTACATTAAGCCAATATTTAATTATATGATTTGTCTCGCAGTTTTCATAGGATAACGCCCTATTTCTCCGTAAAGCCCGTCTAAGTTTGTTGATTTTTTAACATTTAAAACTTTTCTTAAAAAATTACAATGAATTTGTTCTACGAGTTTAGCGTCGTGATAACCCCAAATGGATGCATTGTCGTTTAATATAGATCCGACTAGACTATCAAATAATCGACATTTTTCAACAGAAGTTAATATAATTTGGTTATGTTATGTATGTACACAGAAAATTAATATTGATTAAATATTGTATAAAAGTATTAACACCTAACGAACAAAGTATACTTTTTAAAACTTATAAAATGCTTAAGAATGATGCTGATGATGGCATATAATACAAAGAACATTTTAGAACAAATAGGATTGGCAAATATGTGGAACAATCAATTTAACATGCTTATTAATTACAACACTGTTAAACAACGAATATTAGACATTTTTCACCAAAGCTGGTATTCTTCAATTAATAACTCAACTCGCTTAGAAACATACAGTCTATTCAAACACTCATTTAATTTAGAAAGATATCTCAACGTAATCAAAGAATTTAAATTTAGAATTGCTCTCGCAAGATTTCGAACATCATCTCATGACCTAGCTGTAGAACGTGGCCGATATTTAAATATACATAGAAACGACAGAATTTGTAAAAACTGTATGTATTACAATGATAGAAAACGAATATCATTTTCTATTAATTTGCTCAAAATTCTCAGATTTAAGATCAAAATATATAAAAAAATACTACTACACATGGCCCACGAAACAGAAATGGTCTAATCTTATGACAGCGAATGTAGGACATTTGCCCCCCGGACATTTGCCCCCCAGTCTAAAAAGGTAGTCCGTAGTGCAGGTACATGTATATAATTGGATAAACGCCATTGAATGAAACACTTATTTTTTATCATTTTATTGCTACCTATCAAGTGACAATCTCAATGAATCATATGTAACAAAACTAAATGGTAGGCACACATGCATTTTTTTTAAGAAAACAAACATGTAAGATATAACACATAACTTAGACAGGGGGGCAAATGTCCTACCTGTATTTTTACACTAGTGGGCAATTGTCCTAGCTTCAACTTTCTTTGGGGGGCAGATGTCCTAGCTTACATTTAGTCTGGGGGGCAAATGTCCATCTTGCCATTTTTACACTGGGGGGCAAATGTCCGGGGGGCAAATGTCCGTATCCCGTAAATCCCTATGACAGCAACATCAAACATTATTGTCACCAATTTGGCCAAATACATATTCTACGCCAATCTAATTAGAAATTGAATAATGTTATGCTCATATTTTGATATATTTTGTTTGTATACATGCACTGTAACATCATGTGCTCTTCAGAAAATCTATGCCTTTTGTTTGTCAGAAATATTTTTGTATAATTGCTATAAAACATGTAAATATGTTTTAAATGCAATAAACTATTTGTAGTTGTAGTTTAGCGTCTTCACGCAGGTAAGGTTTCAGCACTCTGGTCTCTGGTCTGATCTCGTATTATAACGAGGTGTCAACCATTGAAATAAGATTAACAATTGTCATTAATTTCGTCGGTTCAGTGATTAACGACAATGCATAGATAGAAATCGAGTCGTGGATGCAATGTTATCTTGTGTCTATATACTTTTCAGATTCTATAAAATTGGCGGTGCTAATTGTGATGATGATGATGTTAGTGATTGTGCTATATGTATTGATGATGATGATAATAATGTTGGGTGTGATGCTGATGATGTTGGTAGTGCTAGATCTGATGATGATGATTATTATGATAATGATGAGTGTGATGTTGTTAGATAATGATGCTATTGTCTTATTAGAATGCAACAAACCATGATTAAACTTTTCAAAACTCAAATACACCGCATGCCGGTATTTTCCGGACTGTCGTGGCTTTAACCACTAAAACTGATAAGGGAGGTAATTCTTTAAAAATACAAGGAGCCAACTTTAACACCAATTACACCACATTCAAATTGTGTAAAACATAACATAGACATGATTTTTGTAAATCATCTTTGGCATACATATCTAAACTGAGAATATACATTACATCAAATAATATTTATCAACGAATATTGTTTCCATCTTGGTTTATATGAGGATTTCGGTACCGTCGAATGGATTTCGGTAGGGATAGGCAACGGAATTTTCGTCCACTAATCACGTTGTCGATTCGTACGCAAATGCGCACTGTGATCATACGTAGGTGCTTCAGACAAACACAGTGACACTCACATATATCGTCTCTTGTAAATGTAATTTTCAAAATAGTCGTTAGAGGAAAGTTTTTTGTTATATTTATTCTTCCATTACATTTTAAAGCATAAATCCTGTCGTAAAGTGGGACGTGACTTCTTTTCGGACCGGAAACATTCAGACAAAATGGCGACTTTTTTCGTTTGTAGCGAGTCGAAAGTTAGGTTAAAGAAATGCCTTTATAGTTGTATTATCATCATCATGTCGGTGTCGTTTTACAGATGACATATAGATGTGTGTCAGCCTGTCAGGTAACTTTGTTTACCAGCATATAGATGTATGTCAGCCTGTCAGGTAACTTTGTTTACCAGCATATAGATGTGTGTCAGCCTGTCAGGTAACTTTGTTTACCAGCATATAGATGTTTGTCAGCCTGTCAGGTAACTTTGTTTACCAGCATATAGATGTGTGTCAGCCTGTCAGGTAACTTTGTTTACCAGCATATAGATGTGTGTCAGCCTGTCAGGTAACTTTGTTTACCAGCATATAGATGTGTGTCAGCCTGTCAGGTAACTTTGTTTACCAGCATATAGATGTGTGTCAGCCTGTCAGGTAACTTTGTTTACCAGCATATAGATGTGTGTCAGCCTGTCAGGTAACTTTGTTTACCAGCATATAGATGTGTGTCAGCCTGTCAGGTAACTTTGTTTACCAGCATATAGATGTGTGTCAGCCTGTCAGGTAACTTTGTTTACCAGCATATAGATGTGTGTCAGCCTGTCAGGTAACTTTGTTTACCAGCATATAGATGTGTGTCAGCCTGTCAGGTAACTTTGTTTACCAGCATATAGATGTGTGTCAGCCTGTCAGGTAACTTTGTTTACCAGCATATAGATGTGTGTCAGCCTGTCAGGTAACTTTGTTTACCAGCATATAGATGTGTGTCAGCCTGTCAGGTAACTTTGTTTACCAGCATCAGTGGGAAATAGTTGCCTAAAATATTGCATTTTTTTACAAAATCACCATTTTGTCTGTGATTTGAGACGAGACATTGTCTATAGAGATACATTAACATTTAATTTTTTGAATATAACAATGCGTCTTTGGATTGATAACACATGTACACGTCTCATGATACATTTTATAACTACTTATGTGAAAGAAAAAATATGTTAAAATACTGATTGAAATGATGCAGCCTTTTGAAATTTTTCTATACTGGCGCCTCGATATTGATTTTGTTTACATTTATATATTCTTACAAAATATGGTTTCATAGGTAATTGGTATATGTAATCAAGAATATATCTGCATGTTAAGAGAACATAAAATTATTTGTCTCAATTAAAATAATTGACCTTTACAATCATTTAAGCAAGTATTTGTACATTTTAATTGCTTCACCAGCTATCAAAAAAAATATGATACTAAAACATCTATAGCTATGTAAGACCTTATTTTTGGGAAAAATATGATCTCATTTGTCACACATTTCGAACATATATGTCACAGCTCCTGGGAAATTTGTGATCGAAGACGGTTTTTTATGTACAATGAAATCACATTCCTCATAGGTCAAAACTTGCATGAATTTTTTAACAAAAAAGTAATTTTTTACAACTGAGTCACATTTGTCACAGATTGCTATTGTCAGTATTGCAGATATATTTTGTTGATATACATGTATGCGTATATATACTTGTGATAAAGAATCGTTGATTATGTTGATGTTGATGTCATTTTTGTTGTTGCTGTTAGTTCTCGACTTGGCTGCAGTTGTAGGCGAAGTGGCGGTTGCTGTAGAGATAGTTGTTTGAATTTGTTGTTGTTTTTGTTTTTAACCAGCGCGCCTAAGCGCGCCTGGTTTTAGTACTCATACAGTTTTCCAACACTGCCACCCTAAATAGTCCGTTTTCAGCCGAACCGAATAACTGTAGAAAAAAAGTCAAATAGTCCGACTATTTCGCTGATACTACACGCGCTATAAGATAACACAATGGCTTTTTGCTTTGTTTTCTTTCGAAAATAGTTTATTCAAAATATACTTTTATAATTATATTATTGAATTGTATGTTCGGGAATGTTCATGTAGTTTTTTGTGCATGTGTATATACGCGTTTTGGCGGTGACCCCATAACTCAGAAAAAAAACCAAAGCAACAAGAAATAGTCCGACGATTCCATTGATGAAACATAACACATCGGTAGTTTTTTTTGTTTTTTATAAAGAATATCATTTTTTCAATATATTTTTTAAAAATGTATTGTCTCGGGAATGTTGACATAATTGTAAACTTGTGTGTATGAATATAGCGTCGGTCCGTCGGTCGTGTTCTCATGGCAGCCATTGAAGTAGTCGTTATTTAGTGTCTCACTACTGATTCTTGAAAGATCAACGGTAAGTGTATTTTCGATTTGTATCTGTTGTATTACATGTTCGCCTCCTATTATATTTGTGAACTACTGTATTATTATTGTTTATGTGTTAGTGTCTACTGTTGATATTAAATTGCGTCGGTTGAGGCCTATATATCTTGTATCGGATGATGTACATGCGCTTCTTGCGTAGTAAGTATCCGCCATTTTGTTTCATTTTATAAACATCCTGTATTATGTCTGGAATTTTCATTATAAACTTGGGTGATTATAGGCTTATATAGCGTACGGTTATGATAATTTATTTATATAATTGTGTTGTAAAGCGAAGGCAGGAAATATCATTGCATCGTCGGTATTACCCGATACGGGGTTATTATTAAATTGTGTCGTTTGACTTCCAGGCTTTTTATTATGCAACTTGGTTATATTTATTGCATGTGCTCTGTATAAATAAGAATATAAATATTTTTTTGCCGATACATGGTTATTACAATACTTCGGAGCGATTTTGTATGTTTTTAATTGTAGTTGCAACGATATAATTACTGACCTATTTATTTTGTTGATTCGGCCCCGTGTCATTTCGCACTTTACTATCTTCTATAAATACAATACCGGTGTACACAAAACGTTTTTATCAAGATTTTTATTTGTCTGGGAAGCTGATCTTTAAATATGTGCTGTTAATTGGTTGAACATCTGACCTATTGTTGATTTGGTTGTTCCCAGTGCACTGCGCACACATTAGGTATTTTCATTCTCTGTTATTCATTGGTACGGTATCAAGACTGTTCGACCCCTAGACTTTTCGACCCCTAGTAAATTTGTAAGACTTTTCGACCCCTAGACTTTTCGATCCCTGATGTCAAGACAATTCGACCCCTACCTGATGGACGTTTCAACTCCTACTTAATAATAGTGTATTATGCAACTGAAATTAATTATATATAGCTATATATATATAAATAAAAATTATTTTGTTTAATAACGATGTGATATTATTGTAATAAAATGAAAAACATAACGATGTGATTGCAATTAATTGATCATCACATTTAGCACATTATGAGTGTTTGTAACAGATAATTATAATGGTGTTTTATGTGTTTTTATTGTTTCTTGAACAAAATCAACAATTTACATTCTTAAGAAAATAATAACTGCATGCATGCAGTTGAGATTAATATGATTAATTAATTAATTAATTAATTATTAAATGAATACAATGAAACTGTTAAAGTTTGGTAATTAATTGATCGTCACTATAACCACCATTAACACATGGTGTTAAAACACTGCCTGTAACAAAACAACGCATGTGTAAGGATACGAAGGAACTCCTATTTTTCTTTTTATTCATATCATGTAATAACATATATATACATCAGTATCCTTTAATCACACGCATTTCGCTAATCAAAGTACAAAAAAAACAATTATTTAAGAAAAAACAATTCATTTCACCGATAAAAACGCGAAAAGTGATATGTTCACCTTATTTATATCATAATAAAATACAAATACATAATCGCAAACAATATGTCTATCATCTTTAATACATAACAGTTCTGTGTTATATACATAAATCAGGGGTCGAAAAGTCTAATAGACAATTAGGGGTCGAAATGTCCTAGGGGTCGAACTGTCATGGGGTCAATTGTCTTAGGGGTCGAATTGTCATGGGGTCAATTGTCTAGGGGTCGAAAAGTCTAGGAGCCATTGGTACACACCCATAAATATCTGTATTATACCGCTTATACAATTGTATTTACAACTAAATAATTATTGACTTACTTATTTGTTGATTCTGTCATATATTCTTCGGAACTATTTACAAACACTACATATTGGGGATTTGGACATCATTACATGTATTACGAAAAATTGCACTGGTGCAGCGAGTGATTCTATACAACTCCCTTGATTACCCACTCAGTATGCTAACCATTATACCACTACAACTTACCTTCTAATGTTCTGATAAAGAAGCATGCTTGAAAACTCTTATATTAATATGTTGTTTTGTTATTTTATTTTCAGATGTCAATAGAACAACTTTTTACCAATAGAGGGACTGGACCCTACTCGAAGCCTTTGAAGGTGATAGTGGTCATTACAGGCGAGATCGTCTCATACCGTGATGGGAGAAACAATGACTGAATCACTGAACGTGGCCATTGCGGACTCAGAAAGATGTATACGGGGTGTTGTGTATGATCCCCTGAAATTTGCAAAATTCAGGGAAGTGAACTCCCTAGTTCTGAGAGATATAATTCGTAAGACGGACGACAATAATCATGCCATTGTCATCACGAAAATTACAAAAGTCTTTATAACTACGGATATTGACGTGCCGGACTACCTGGTGGAAGCGGGGAGGAAGATCATATACCCACCACCAGCAGATGTGGTACCAATTGCAGAGGCTGTGAGATCCCCACCCAGGGCAAGAGTGTCCGTTACCGAGAAAATTGTACAGGTTAGTTTTCATTCTTGTTCTGTTAATTACAAACAACGGGTGAAGGTAAATACACATTCACTAAAAATGTTAGTTAAGTTCCATTCAACCGCTCTCCACACTTTAGCAGCAACATTCACACACATAAAGCTCCATCATGTAAAGTCCAAAAAAAACCCATCCCTATGAAGTTAAGACTTGCAAATGTATACTGTTTTTGGTTATCCGTTAATATGGACACCTTGGTTTTTATGTCTCCTGTTTTTATGTATTCAGTAATTTAAAGAAAAATAAGTTCAGTCAGTTAACAGACTGTCCATTGATTTTTTGAGAGATATATATCTATCCTACTGATAAATGAATGTTGCTTGTTTTGCTTGTTTCGCTTCTTTGTTTGATGTTTACATTATTTGTGTGTGTGTTAATGGATAATGTCCTATTATTTTCACTGCTATACCAACATAAACATTGTTGCTACCTGACTATGGACAGGTGATAATTTTTGATATTTATGCACCTCTTATTATTGGTTGTATATAGCAAAATTTAAACAGATTATTGTCACACAGCAGGTTATACATGTTATGGTTATTACTGATAGCTTTATCATGATTTTATATTAAAATTAGCATATTTTAATTGCTGTTAGGATTGACAACTGCCAACTGTTATTGTAATATCATTGTCTTACACATTTTACCAAATAGTATCACAACGCACACTTGTTGTTTGTTTTTTATTGTACTTTAGCATACAGTTTTGAACACAATGGCCACCAATCTAGACATGTGATTACAAGGTAGTGTTCACCAATATTAGACTTAATACAATCGCTTTGTGTTTAATTACAGGAGGAGGAGACAAAAACCCTCAGTGTCCGGCGGAGAGTGTGAACCTCAAATCAATCCATTTGGAAGATGGTAGTTTAAAGGTTCGGGTGGCCCTATGGAGGGAAGCCTCATCTGTTGAATGTAGGCCAGGGGATCATGTAACAATAACAGATGTTACTACCAACATTTACCAGGGCGAGACAAGCCTACAGACTACAGTACGCTCTGAGATCAAGGTAATACAGTTATGAATTTAAAACTTATTAGACTAACTCTGTGTGCATTTACATCACATATCATATGAAAAATCCCTTAGTATTTATATATTCACTTGAATACAGAAGGCAGTTGTATGGTATTCACACTGTTTATGCCACTAAGGGACTATTGTACTGCTTGCAATACTTCAGACACTTTTTGTTTCTGATGTTGTTGTTTCTTGTTTTTCTTCGACTCTAGAACAAATTTTACAAGTAATACTTTAATGGAATATCCACTATCAATTGAAAATGTGTAGCCCACAAAATGCCTTGACTCACATTTTTTTCTAGTTTGAATGCAAACTAACATGTGTAGGATGTTAGCCATGATGGTATTTTGTAAAATATATTAGAATTAGTACCTTGGGAACATTTAGAAATTGAATATTACAAATCAGCATAAACCAGGAAATAGGAATATTTTGCCAGCAAAACACATTTTGCTAGATGCAGCCAACCTAATATATGTAACCAAACACTGTATGAAACTTGGTATTACAGCGTATGTTTCTTATTCAGTAATATTTTTGGTTTGTTCTAATCCTTTACATTTTTATAATTGTAGAAGACTGATACACCAACAGTTGTGCCCAGGGTGTTGGTTGTTGGTGTTTCTGTTGAAGAGAGTGAAACAGAGTTGCTAATAGATGATGACAGCATCATCCCTGTGCCAAGTGAGCTGCTGGCTGCTGCTGTAAGCAGTGATGGGCCGGTCGACATTGAGATGCTTACAGCTGCTGGACCACTCACCCTGGTGATAACTTGCAAGGGTAGCGAAGTTTTGTACATTGGTTTGGATGAGTGAAAATATTGTAAATATTAGATTGTTTTACATTTGTTGCAGTATTATTTGGGAATAGGGTATTATGCACAAATTTGGAGATTTTTATTGCTTATTTTATAAATATACTAATGTACTATTTCCATATACAATTTTTCTATGCCATTCTCATTGGTTTCTTTTGTTATAAATGTTCATGTACTGTTAACAACTTAATATAAATAATTTTCTTGTGTAAGCTTTTCTATTTGTTATACAAATCAAAATTTTGCTATCTTGATACCTTTTTCAGTTTATACCAAGTCTATTATTTCTACCCATTACTATTGATCTGGAATCTATAATCTGTACTATTTGCACAAATAATGTTTACCATGCCATTGATCTTCGTACTCCAAGTGCAAAAACATTAGATACAAGAGCAAATGTTGTATCTAGTCTCATTATGTAATGTGCCCTATAACTAAATACGCTTTTTGTAAATAAACATTGTTGTGTTCATTTTTTTATGATGATTATGTCCTATTTTACTTAGTTTTACATGTTTTTTATGTCCGTATATATCTCTCATTGGAACATTACAATGATTTGCTAGATGCATAGTCAACCCTATTTACATTATTATACATGCATTATTTATTTTACCTAAACAAAAACTAAGCACCCTGTTACACTTACATCTACTGCCATAATGTAATGTGTCCTACAACCGTATATTCTCTTTGTAAATAATTAATGTTGTGTACAATTCTTCCTATCGGTTATGTCTTACTTTACATATAAAGGATGTTTATACAACGTTTTACATGTTTTTTTATGTTCTATGTATATATTTCTCATAGGAACATTTCAATCATTTGCTATATGCATAGTATTATTAACATTATGTTACTTGTATTATTTAAAGCATACAATATTTAATGCTCTATTTTCATAGAATGGCTTCATAATTGTTACTGAAACACACAAATATTTGGTATTTGTTTTTAAATATAATTAAACAAGCACACTTCACTTGTAATAATTTTCTAGTGCAGATATCAGTATTTACTGATGTCAGAAACGTCACATTTTGCAGTCAGTAATAATATTGTCTATATGCCTTATGGTTATTCCCCTGACGTATGTCATGCCAAGATAAATACGAAATATACTTCTTATATAGGGAAAGTAAACTAGAACAGGCTAACAAGATTTTTTTATAAATGATGGAACCAAAATTATAAAAAACAAGATTATCCATGCACAT
This sequence comes from Mactromeris polynyma, assembly GCA_032209605.1. NCBI lineage: Eukaryota > Metazoa > Mollusca > Bivalvia > Venerida > Mactridae > Mactromeris > Mactromeris polynyma. The sequence continues at coordinate 19,351,091 of JASFXZ010000003.1, forward strand.
ACAATGTTTTTCAGAATGTATCTATGCATAATGCTTTTTTATAAAACCTTGTTGGCATGTGGTAGATTTGTTCATTATCTATATATCCAAGTGTTTCTATATCAAAATAAGGCAAAGCTAATACAGCTGTTTTCTACAGCATATATTGCCTTAACATTGGTGTGCATAATATTGTTGACTAGAGTTTTCCAATGTTTTGTATATTTTCCATTTATATGTGTCTCAGTGTTTGTTTATATGGAGTAACGTTAGTAGTTTATGAACAAAACTAGTGTTCCTGCTAATCACGCTACACATCATGACATAACAAATCCCGCCAAATGCTATGTATGAATACACTTACATTTTTATAATGTACTAAATTTAGAACTTTTTAAAAGCTATAACATTACGAAATGTAAAAAGTTAAAAATGTATGATAAGTCTGTAAGCCGGTTTTCTTGTGGTGCTTCTCATATGTAAACCCTAGATGTGTCATGCTAACATGGTTATATGCTTTCATTTATATACATTAGATACTTATGTTTATTGATTGTGGGTAAACAAATATTAGGTACAGCCAGGACTTTGTAACCATCAGTGTCGTATTGCTATGAATTTGCAAGCATATACCATTTTTTATCATTTTTATTAGACCAATTTATGAAGCAATCCTAATAGTTAGTTCCCACAATTACAATATTTACCTCTCTTGTTTTGGATTGTTGGCCAAATTGATAGGCAAATTATCATAAAGTTTATAGGGAGTATAAAGTAAATGATGCTAAACTAACCAGATATTAAAAAAAAACATTGTTGTACAAAATGTGTTTGTCACATGCATACTCTCTCTATATTTTCCCAATTATTCTATACATGGAAATTAACCATATATGAGCTCAACAGTTTGACCTATAAAAATGGCTATGAACAAGACGTGTATTTTGTACAAGTGGGAACAATCTAGTGTTGTTGTTTAGTGTACATTATTATGTTTTACTTTTTATTGATGATCTCAGTTATTTTTAATAAAAGTTTAGACATTTTACACACTGTTGTTGCCTATCTTGTGTTGAATATACAATTGTTACTGTTTATAAGCCATCAGTGGGATCATAGCTAACGTGACGAATGTATATGTCACGTCTCACAAACTCCACTACTACTGATATGCAGTAAAAATAGCACTAATAGATTTGTGTTTGGATTTTGTTCAGTTAATGCCTTTCCGACAGGTATGATCATTTATTAGTCTATACATGATCTACCTAGGTTCAATAAGAAGTGTTTCGTCAGTTTTACTGCAAGCAACAGACAGCTTCCACACTTAAAAGTAAGCAGTGTGGCGCTTGTCATCTTGGAAAGATGAAAATTTACAACTGGGTAGGCCTGAACATGTCACAAACCCATGACCTACAGATGGGTATTCTAGCATGCTACCAACTGCGCTAGCCATGCCTGTTTAAGTCCAAGTGGATGTTACATGTTATGATTTCCAAGGAATACTACAATGATATGGTAACAATATGGACGCATTTAATGCAATATTGTCTTAATCTGAATACTGTACGTCTCAGGTGAGAGTATGGATATGACAAATGCAATCCGAACTAGTAAGGCAAGGTACTACACCTATGGTTATAATTAGTTGACTTAGTACAGGGTTCTATAAGGTTGGGTTAACACCCAATCAACAGCTTGGATCATCTACACAGGATCTCAATAACCAGTACATTCCTTGGTTTCACTGCAAGCGATTGTAGGCTTCCCACTTACGTCAGCAGTGGGAGGTAAATGATTCAAAAAGGTTCCTTGACCAGATCACCACCATGACTAGCTATATACATGCAAAAAAGAAGAGTGGTGTGCATTGTGCATCTGTCTGTTAACATATGTTTGGTTTATTGGATGCAATTAGATCCAAATTATGATGTATCTAATATACAAGTAACATATTGTTTTTTTTCGAAAATCAGCAAGATACCTCCCTACAACACTAGGAAATAACATATTTGTCCATTGGGCCTATAATTAAGTTTCTGAACACAGTTGTGCTCACAATTTCCTACCTTTGTAATTACACCTTAGCAAACAAGGAATGCTTGGAAATGCACACTATCCATGCCTCACATTCCGTATACATTACACTACACCTATATATAGACATATATTATGTTACAACGCGCTGGTTTTCAGGACTCTCAGTCCTTTGATTTGATGTTGTTGCTGTACGGGTATTAGTGGTATAAGTAGGAATAGTAATGGTTCTTGATGGCACCGTAATAGTAGGTGTATGCGTAGTAGTGGTAGATGGCAGTGTGGTTGTTGTTGTGAATTGTGTTGGCATTGTTGTGATTGCTGTCGGTAAAATGGTGGTAGATGTAGGCGCAGACAAGGTAGTTGTTCGATTGTTATTATAGGCGTCGGTGTGTTAGTTTATAGTCTATACCATTTTATATTAGCTCATTTTGAAGAAAGCTGACAGCTTCTTTAATCACTCTCGAGTCCGCTTCCTGTGTCAAACTCACCAGTGCTGAGTGCCGATGGGAAAGGTTCTACGAGAACGTTCATTGACCGAGGATCGAACCCGGGACCTCTACCTCTGAACGTCTGTTACTGTATAGATATTTGTTGTTGATAATAGTTTAGATGTGGTAAATGTAAGAATGATTGTTGTTGTTATTATTCTTACTTTTATCATACTATTATTATTATTTTACTTTTATTATTATTATTTTTATTTCTTTTTATTATTACATTTTTATTATCAAATTTATCAGACAGCAATGTCATCGACAAAACCTGTGAAGAATATGATTCTGTTGTTTACCACCATTTTGGTCAATCATATATGTCTCAGTTTAAAACTGTGAGGAATAGGATCCTATTTTTCCCAGACCTGTGAAGAATATGATCTGGGAATAATAAGGTCCTACATAGCTATAAACAATTGCAAAAATAAATTTTGACAACATAAGTGAAATAATATAAATTGCAGAAGTCACTTCTCAACTTTACTGTATAAAGATGTCAGATTGTGACTGCAAATATAGATTGTTTGTATATTGGAGTCCAACTGGGCCAGGCACTGTGAAATGCTGATTAGCGGTCTGGATAAGATTGACTTCTAGATAGTGCACACAGGGGCCAATATTGTTAATTGCGAACATTACATAGTGTTTCGAATCTGATATTGTCCTTGTTTCCTGTTTATTTATCCACACCAAGGCTATCATAAAGGGATCGTGTGTTTAGATAGCAATATGACACCTCATATTGGTGAAATGTCATCAAGGCACTGTCAGCATTACATGTTACCATACTAGCATCTTTCGAGATAGCACAGTCATTTTAACCAAATGTATGTATATATTGGTCTCAGTACCGACGAATGGATTTCGGTAGACGTAAATCGTCTATATTTGTCTTAATATGCAATATTTTTCTTAGATTTTTTGTCTGTACATTTAAATCAAACTAAAAGGTAATATAATAACAAGAAATTAGCAAAATATAGTTCATATGTTGTATAAGAGGTGGATTTCGGTAATGGAAAATGGCGACGATTGTAAGTCGGTAGTGGCGATTGGATTTCGGTAGACATAATCGTCTATATTTTTCTTAATATGCAATATTTTTCTTTGATTTTTTGTCTGTAAATTTAAATCCATCTAATATTATAACAAAAAAATCAGCATTATATATTGCAGATGTTGTATTTGAAGTGGATTTCGGTAATGGAAAATGGATTTCGGCCAGACAGGGAGTCGTTTAATTATATTATATAGGAAAACTCATCGGGGGGAACAGTTACAGTCGCATATGACAGGGAGTAGCGTAATTCAGTGAGTCGCAAGGGCAGTTTAGACTGTACATGTATAGTTCTGAAAATGTTAGTGATCTATGTAAGAAGGTTACATTGTTGGATGCTGTGAATTGACATATGTCAAAATGGAAACAATTGTTAAGTGATTTAGTCTTGTAGGATTTAGTGACCAATGTGCTAGTCATGGTGACAGCAATGATTTTGATAAAACTGATTCAGATTACCATTAGCTTTGCTCATCAGGGAGTTTGCAAGTACAGCTAAAGATTTTGAGAATTTGGACCAGCACCTTGACACTGAAGACAACAGTGAAAATTGGAAGAAAAAATATTTTCACTCAGTACCGATATTTATGATGAAAGCTTTGTCAACTATCCTGTCACACTTGCAATAGTAAGATTGTTGCGGTGGATGTAACAGTCAGTTTCTGAAATAACTTAATTCACTATAAACTGTCTTACTTTTCGTTTCGTCCAAGGCAACCTTAGTGTTTACTGTATAGCATGTGCTAATTATTTAAGCGTCGTGAACTGTGGATAAAGACAACTGTGCTTCTCGGGTATTATTACACATAAAGCTCCGTATTTCATCAATGAAGTGTAATTTGCTGATTTGACTTGTCTGTGATACATCATGAGCAGATTATTATGAAGAATTATTGTTTATATAATTATGTTGACAATAGAAAATACATCGAAGTATATGTATATATATGTGTATGCGTATGTATGTGTATATGTATACATGTGTATGTATACATATGTGTCTATGTGTGTTCATATATATATGTATGTATATGTATGCATATATATCTTGGTTAATGACATGTATACAGTATACTGATATGTTGTGCAATTTTGATGATGTTGTTTTTGTTAATGATTAATTGAAATGTTAAATATTCATTATATCCATCTATATAGTATCATAATGCTCTAGTGATGTTCGTGCATATCATATTTTCGATGTGTGTATATATCTTGTGTACTTATCTGTATATATGTTAATCTCTTGACTTATGGAGGAATAAAAGTATCTATCTATCAGGAGAACAATCAGATAAACATTACCGACATTGATGAGGACGTTTTACTACCTGGTATTGATTTGACTAACCCACAAATATTTGAAATGTTTATAAAATGCAGAACTTTGCCTGTGTGAATGATAGTGAAATGTTAGACAATATTTGTGAACTGAGATCAAAGACTGAAAATGTGATTGTTATAATAAGGTGTTCACTGAAGCAGACTAACATCAAGGACTTTTTCAATAAAATGTAAGGTTGACATTTGAAGAAAAGTTAACGCCGTGTAAAAATAACAACAGATAATAATAATTATTATACTGTAATTAATCCAGCACGAAGGAACAAGTAGCCTTATACTGACCTTGCACCCTGTAACTAAATTAGTAACATCAGAATGTGAAATAACCTTAAAATGTCACCAATTAATAATGCAATTTAAACTAAAGTCAACTCGATAATGTAGTTAATAATTAAACAATTCTTAGATATTAGTAGAATAGGGAAATGGAATTTATAACTAAAAGAAATATGTCTATTAAGAAAACTAAAACAAAAAACACAAAACACGACTGCACCTAATGAATATTAAGATGTGTTATAAAACAGCATTGTAGAGAGAAAAAAGTGTTCTTGGTATTGTCAAATGACGTCATATGTATAATAAAATATCTATGACATCATAAAATGTTAATGCTGATAATTATACGAGATAAAAAATAAGTTGTTACAGAGAACACCACAGAACAAAAAGAAACAAGGACAACACAAGTCTACTATTTCTCTCCTTTCCAAAAATACTTTTGTTTTAAAAAAATACTTAACAGAATTTTGTGTGCATTTACCGGAATGTTAAACATCATCAAAAGTCATTCTGCATGTACAAATATACTAGCTATACAGTGTATTAGTCTATAGAATTAATCCATAAATGTTTACATTGATAAACTTGTCAAAACACATGGCAAGGCTATCGTCTAGCGGTATATTTTTTACCGGTATATTTTTTTGGTACCGCAGGGTTAAAGGGAAATACCCATATGTATACTAATCCGGAGTATGAACGGATTCCGTCAGTTCGTTCGTCCGCCCGTTGGTGATAAAAAAGCGTAAGCAAACAACAACTGCCAAATATTTTAAAACATAACTATTCTATTCCTGGAAATGTCAATGTTGTATGGATACAAATAATGTAGTTCTGGACTAAATTTAACTTCGCGTCTGCATGATAAAGACATTACCTTAAGTTTAGTTGTTTACTGATAAAATGCTCTGTTTTCTTTTGTGCACATGAATTTCCAGTCCAGTATAACTCGATAGTATATTACTTGTATATGATTAAACTTTTAAGAATCAGTTATATTCCATATCTAAAATAATGGCGATGTTGTATGTACTTGGTTAATGTCATGATATGTAGCTGTGCTGTAACCCTTCATCCCCCACAGCCTTCGATTTTTAATGCTGATTTAGAGTTTTTAGTTTTTCGACTATTGAAAATGATGATACGCATGGGCGTACGTGCGTATGCCCAGCTACGGACCAGTATGTCTAGGTAGTGTTAGAAATAAAAATGTCCGATTAGCAAACATGCAATTCCCACTATTAAACCTTGATAAATGGAGATAATCAAACGGAAACTTGAACATTCAAACTATTAGCCATACCGGATACATGTGTGACTGCTTGTCATCATTTTTGTTTCTTCAAATTGCCAACTTTCTGGACATTTAAATCAGGGTTAGGGTTATCACTGATGCACAAGCCATACTGACTTGTATAGTTATTGCACAAAAAAACTCATGGAAAAATACTGGTAACTTAATATGGAAATACAGTAGTAAATATGATAATTTGTTTAAAAACAAGTAACTAGATGTACACAGGGCAAATCCACAATTCAGCTATCTGCAGCCCCAGGCCTTCAGCGCTAACAGCGCTTTGATATATAGTAGCTAGCGTATACATGGTGCGCATGCTTAAACAGTGTGCATGCTTAAACGGTGTGCATTTAGCGACCTCCATTGAAATGCGCGTATTTGACTCTTCAATTGTTTTTCGAATAGATACTGATATGCAGCGTTCTCAAGACTTAAAATGCAAAGTTAGCGCTATAAACGCAGAAAATTCGCTAAGTGAACGCAAATAGAAGAGTGTATTCGTTCAGACTGCGTTTTAAGGATATACATGTATATACATCGATAACAAGTGATTGCTGTTGTTGTCGTTCTTTATTGCTATTTATCGTAGATATGGTCTCGTTGTGCACGACTACGAAAATTATCGGTGTCATCTTTCTATGTACATCTCATTCTGTGCTTGGACAATTAATTGGAAGCTACCCCACCACAACAAGATAACTCATAACCTATGGCAAGCTAGTGTTATCATAACTTTATGCCTTGGCATACTGATTTTACTTTAAGTTTGTGCTGATATAATTTAATATGTCATTTTATAATTAAATATTCACAAACGTTACATAAAGGGTCTGATATCTTTGTATTTCATTTATTTACAATCTTGGCAACATTTTACTTGTATTACAATCTTAAGGTTCCGCCATTATTACTGACCATTTTTCTTTATTCCGGTTTGAAAACCGAAAAGTCGGATTGAAGATCTCTTGGAAAAAACTACTTCTTCAATTTTTTAAAATTCTTTTTCGCATTTATGTCTTATGTTTTTGTTTTATTCCATATTCCATGCAAACCATCTGATATATTTACACATACTTTGATATTATAAAACTGTTTAGTTACAAAGCGGAAAATTGTATGCAACGAGTTGCCAGCTTGGAGCCCTACATAGACGAATGGTGACGTCCCACAGCACTTTTGTGCTTTGATTACTTTGGGAATTGAAAAAGATTCGTCACTGCTAAATCTGGTACCACGTGAGTCGATTGTATCTTGTGGAACAAAATATTCACGTAGATAACTAGGTGCTAGTCCATGTTTTATTTTAAAAACATAACAGATTATAATTTGTTGGAACCTTTATCGTTAGTAAGTCAAATGTCCTTTGATCTATGGCGAAGGTTCACGCTTAGTCCATGATACAAAAAGAGCAGTTAAGAAGACATTGCAAATGAGACATTACTTCCAGGTTTTTAGTGTGATCTGTAAGATAAATACCTTTTCTATACAGGATTTCAGTCTAGAGTGAGTTTTGTTTATTATGGAAGAAGCCATGCCATCTCCAGATTACAATTCCAAGGTATTTGACTGATGATGCTGAATGAATAGCAGTATTATTACAGGATATGTTCAAAACATATGCAGATTTTATCCTATATTTAGAACCAAATAGTATAGACTCTGTTTTACCTAAATGAAGAGATCTTTTTCTATATAATGCATGTGTTTTTATCCAGCCACAAGTATGACAGTATCGTCACATACAACAAGAGTTTGTTTTTAATGTTATTGACATATATTAAGAACAATCGTGGTCCTGAAATTGATCATTGTGGTACATTAAAATGTAACAATTTCGGTTGATGGCACTACACCAGATATACCAACAAGTTGTTGACTGTCAGAAAGCTAGGACTTAAACCAATACGAATATTACAACTTAATGTTATTATGAAGTCTGAGTAGTCAACAAAATCAAATGTCTTTTGTAAATCTAATAAAATCATTCCAACGTATTGCCTTTGTCTTTCTGAACTCAAATTAAATCGGACAGGTGCATAAGTTTCTGTAGAAAACCCCTTTCTGAATCCTGACTGAAACTAAGACACTAATTTAAGTTCATCCAAATATTTTCTATTTGGGCGTATACTACACGCTCAAAAATTTCAGCGTTAACATTAAATATGGAGACAGGTCTAATATTACCCATTTCAGGCACAGCACCTTGTATCAGAGACAAACTATTACAGACGCGTTATCTTTAACAAAGCAAGACGGAATACCATCCAGGCCAGTTGATGTATTGGCACTGATTTTTATACCTCAGAATTCTGTTTTCTGTTACTAAGGAGAAATTTTGTTTTCACACATTTGTTATGATAAATATGAGACACAAATCATCACCAAAGATTTGGGTTGGTTTTAGCAACTTTGAAACAAGAATATATGCCTCGCCCAGGTTTCGAATTCACGACCACTAGATTAATAGCCGAGCGCTCTACCGACATAGTTAACTGGAATGCCACATATCAAGCGAAAAATACCGGGGTCACTACATATTTTACAATTTCAATAAAATATAAATTCTCGTAATATACACAATTTGTTTACTGTAGGCGTTGATGAAAATGTTTTATTACTTTTTAAATACAATACTTCAGCAAATCCAACCATCAGCTTGAACAATAATATACATTGAAAGAAAATCTTCATTTGCTTTTAATAAACACGATTTGATTTAGTACAGTCCACTCTTGGCCCTTTTACATGGATAAGATGAAACAGGAATGTGCATGGCTTTTCATGGCCACATATGGTTCGTTGTGTTAATATTGCACATCTTGATAAACAATTTTTATCGTCTAGAAGAAAACAGTGACGTTGGTTCTCTTTGATAATTGTTAGAGTTCTGTCTGCGAGCTACTGCAAGTCGTGGTAAAGTTTGTCTCACGACCGGTTTCGGATTTTGTCCGATATTGTTAATATTCCACCCTCCGCGGTGTTGCGTATTTCGTTCTCTTAACATGTACGAATATTTGTTGTTTTGTGATTCTCGGAATACCTTCGTAGCGACTTCGTCCAGATATTTACTTATTTCTTCATTGGTCATTTGTTTCATAATTTCTTCTGGTGTCTTTTTCTTCACTTCTGTGTGCGCCTTGGATACATTATGCTTTTCTTTTGCGCAAACTTCTGCCTTTCCAGAGGCGCGGTCCTCAACGGGTAAATTCGACCTATCACTGGCAAACGTCACTTTTGATTTTCCACTAGCTCGTGAAGCTTTAGCACGCTCAAAGTCCTGTTTTGGCATCTTTTCATTATCAGTTGCATTATTGTCACTTACTGCCGTTTTTTGTTCTTCGTCATTTTTAGGTCCAGCGATATTAGATTTACGCTGCCTTGAATTTCGTTTGTTGGTCTTACGTTTTACACTATTTTCAACTATTTTTTCTTGCTGTATTGTCAGATCTTCTTCAATGTAAGGCAATATATTTCTTCTATGGATATATTTGCAGGGAATCTTCCTACGCAGACCTAATCGTGAATATTTCCGGGAGACTACTTCCTCGTGTCTTTTTAAGATGTCTTCATACTTTTGAATAAACTCATATCTTTTTTGTCGTCGTTCCTGTTTTAGTACTACTATTGCGTTACATATTTCCAGCAACTGAAGCCTAAATGTTACACTTGTTCCATTTTCCATTTTTTTAGAAAATATCCAAATTCATTAAATTCATTAAGGCTTAATTATGAGTGTACTACCTAAATGCTGCTAGATGCACAATGAAACATTAAAGCTATCTGTAAAATATAACAGTTTATACTATTTTACCAGAATAGAGCTATGTTGCAACGGTTGTGTAAATTGTATTGGAATCTTGTATTATACATAATTGATGATCACAATTGTGTTATTATACGAAAGTCAAATACAAATTGCAACTTTTATTTGCCTTACATTAATTAAGGTCGGTTCGCTTGCTGTGTTAACAATACTTACGATATTTGCTATAAAAACCAATACATATCTATTGGAAGTTGAATTATTAATTACATTCATGTATGAGGGCTGACTACTAAATTCATATACTGGCTTATAAAAGCTATCGTATGAAATATCTTAGTGTGTACATAAAACGAACCATTTACTGCCAGCTGTATTTTAGAAACGTATATAGATTCATTACTACTTAAATTACAAACATGAGATTACGATGCATATCAGAGACAATTACCACCACTGGCAATAACGGGAAGTATTTGTTCTAAAACATCTCTTTGGCAATGTTAATAACGTTGCAAAAATAGTGAATTAAGTATGAACACTTTTGAATTTCTATACGACAGAGCCAGGTAAAGGTAAATACAAGACGCTGTGTTTTTTGGACACATTGGAAACGAGGCTATGACAAAAGTGCGGTGTTTGATTTGCTAAAGTGAAAACATCGATTAAAATACTAAATTGGACTGATGTACGAGTGTTTTGTGAATATGTGAGTGAAAAACAATATAACTGTTGAGTTTTAGTGCAAATTGTGTTTATTTTGACAACAACATAGTCGTAATATACCATCGAATGACAAAGCAAAACAACGGAAAATGGCGAGGCCAATTCTTCTAAAAATGAGTATAATCACTGACATGCTGTCTCAACCCATGAAAACACTGTATCCACAACCGGTATATTTCCACAAATTGGCTTACAAGGTCCGAGCCCAAACCAAATGCTTCGTCCTGCGTTTTATGGATACCCCAACTACGACAATAGCCTATTTGAAGTAATTCAAGAAATGAATTATAGACTTAAGTTTATTGAACAAAATGTTGCGAAACCATCGCCTATTGAACAAAAAATTGAACCGTAAATGTATCTTATCGTCCGGTGACATTCCGCGAGATCATCTAACGCATGCGCATTATCGGTCGAAGCGACAAACATGACACCGAAGAAGTCCGACATCGCAAAGAAGTGAAAACTTGCAACACAACAAAGGCACCACACAGCCCGGTTGGTTAATATTGGCGATGAAATTGACAGATGGAAACAACTCAAAGCTATGACCGGTGCCAAAGACGACAGTTTATTGGCAAACACACTGATTGATTGGTAAGTTTGAGTTGGTTTTGCAGAAGATGTGTATAGATATGTATATAAAAGAAATATTTCCTATAAACAGCACTCTCCTTGCACCAAAGTCGCCCACATGAAAATAAACTGCCAAAGATTCAAAATCTTTATATTTGTCAACGCTATACTGATTTATCTACCATTTAGCATCCATATATCCACTATCCAACATACCATGCGGCTTCAGTCTTTCGTGAAACCTCTCAGAAACACGCTTTTTTGAAAATTGGGCTAAACCTGTCCATTTCTCAGTAGCCAATTTTGCCTCTATGTCACCTGTTTGCCGCAATCAGAAGGATACTGGAATAAAACTCGAGCATGGTTGAACATTTAAATACGAATAACATCTCTCATTTGCACGCGACTTCCAACAATGGCTGCCATAGAATGATAGTGAGTTATTTGGTGTTGAAAATAGCAGAATACTCGATCTGTTTTGCAATTTGAATAGTCTTATGCATACAGTCAATTACAGTCGTTATTAACATTGCCAAAGAGATGTTTTAGAACAAATACTTCCCGTTATTGCCAGTGGTGGTAATTGTCTCTGATATGCATCGTAATCTCATGTTAGCAAACCTGCGAGTTAAACAATAGATTTACCTACCTTCAAGTGTCCATGCAAGGTCGGATGTGTTTGTACTAACTTCATAGAATATACACTTTATAAAAATAACTCCTTAAAGTGGTGTAAAATTCAAAATATGATATGGAATATAAGAAAAACAAATTTTACCAGATCTTGGCATTAGCTAGCACTGATTTAACTTGAGTGTCCCAATACAATTTATATAGTTTACCAAATGAAAACATGTCTCTCTGTTTGCAGTTAAGGACTAAGATATCATTACATATTACATTCAAACAATAAAATCCTATTTTTTGCTCCACAGCAGAGAATTCAATACCTTTGTTGGTATGGGTGTCAAGGAATACTGGCACCATACTGACAGCAATTAATGTTCATCCACACATACAAACAACAATGTTCATCCCTGTAACTGAAAAAATATGAATGCAGTTACAAAAGCAGTTTAAATTAGACAGTACTGTCATGTGTCTAAAGCACTAGTAATTCTAGTTTACAGAAAATGAATCGTATTCTCTTTTAAGAAATACACCGTCTCCTCTGGCCGAGTGGTTAAGGCATCCACTTTTAGAGCAGGAGGTCAAAGGTTAAAATTCCTGCAGGGGTCAGTTTTGACATGGCCTTTTAGTGAGCCGCCAGCTAGTTAAATAATGGTTACCGTGTGCATACCTGACCGGTGCCTGGAAATAATGAATATGAATTGGGAAGTAAATAGGCTCAGAAAGTAGTTGTCTCTTAAGTCAGTAATGGCTGGCAACATGGTAATAAAAATAATTAAACATAATAAGTGGTCAACTAGATAAGATTCGTGTTACTACTTAAATCTAGTGTAATACATCATAAAAAGGTCAGAGGTGGCAGTTCTGGGCACTTTCAAGCCTGTTTCTAGTTTTATGATATTCATCTCGAAATGTATCACGAATATTAACTAGTAGCTAGATAATTATCGTTATAATACTGCAAAGAAAAATCCAGTAATTTCATTGGTTAAAGGCTCGCGTATAGGATTCTATATACACGGCGCTGACAGGGTATATGACGTTTTTCCCTTCATGCGCCTCGTGACAATTTTCGTTGACGGCTCGACTCGAAAACTTTTATCTCTTGATGTCCGCAAGTTACTAGAAATTGACAATTGATCTTCACACCTGATTCAATAAATATTGAACAGAGTACATGTGTGCTAGTATTAATATTCAAAACGATAGATTTTTTAAGGTTTGAGCAAAATTCAGTTCGATAAAGTCCATGAGATCAGACGCTTGAAAATAAAAATTAGAGTGCAAGCGCGCGCTTAACCATGTGTATTGAGGTACCTTACGAGGTAATGCAATTAATTTTCAGGCATTATAACGTGTGAGTGAAATAAAAGAAATTTGATCTATAACAAGTAATTCCCGATATACTTTTAAAGGAATACGTTTTAATAACTGATATTTTACAAAACTAAAACACTCTAAACAATTTTATGAACCAAAAACACCAAAAATACACAGATCTAATTATTAGATCTAGAGAGAGCTAGGCATCGAAACATTGCTTGTTTAACTAAATTCGTATGAAAACATGGAATTGCAGTATTATAAATTCGTTATACAGGTTGTTGACAGTGTATATGGGGGAATATAACCAGTCTGCGATTCATATAACCCTCGGCTTACGCCTCGGGTTATATGGCACACACACTGGTTATATTCCCCCATATACCCTGTCAACAACCTGTATAACTAATATAATAATTAAGCGGTTAACACGAAACAATTCGCGAACGCTATCATGCTAACTGGTGGCAGTAATATGCCACCATACCAAACATACGAATGTGTATGTTAGTGCTGCTGGTTATGCCGGTGTCGACCGCTACTACGGCGGAGTTGTCATTCTCAACAATGAAGAGGTTAAAAAAATATATTCGCACAACAATGACAACCGACCGGCTTTCCGGCCTTGGACTGCTAAACGTTTACCGTGAAAGGCAAATTGACATACAATTGGTAATAGACATCTTCGCACAACAGAAGGACCGCCGCTTGCGTTACTATTCATGGTGTAGTTATATAGCCTGTACTGAAAACGTTGACATTTCTTTAACGAGGAGGCTTTTTCGTTATTTTGATGTTCGTTTTGCTTTTCAAACAATTAAGGAAGTCAAATAGAAGTTTGTTTCATGTTGTAAATGTTTCACGATTAAAGTAAAACCTTCTAACAAATGTTCATATGCATTTGTGTTGTTCTTGCATTCAACCTTTGTTAATGTGCAATTTGCATTTCGTACGAATTCGTTTCGGAATTGATGATGCAATGATTCGACGATTTGAATAATTCAGGCTTATAATTATGGTGAAGATATGAGATATATACTGAGACATGAAAACTTTTGCTATACAAATAGGTTTCTCACCTATGAAAACGTCAGCTGTCCCTTTGAACCCCAATTGTGCGTACACTTTAAAAATGCCTAGCTACGCCCCTGATAGTATGTTAGAGTCCTAGCATATGAATGCGCTCTTGAATTTGGAGTGAAAAAGCCTGATCAATGGAGCCGCGATAAGTCTGCCGGACCTAACTGGTTTTCGGGTTTTCTGAAACGCAATCCGTCTCTATCCATTCGGACACCAGAGGCCACTAGTCTATCCAGAGCGACCGGCTTTGATATAGGTAATGTTGATAGATTCTTCAGACAACTTGAAACAGTGCTAGAAAGGGACCACATCAAGCCATATATGACATTTGGAATGTCGACGAAACGGGCATCACAACGGTACAGAAACCGACAAGTGTCGTAGGTTCAAAAGGGGTTAATCAAATCGGGGCACTAACGTCTGGAGAAAGAGGCACGCTCGTGACAATGTGCGCGGCAGTAAGTGCAACAGGAAACACTGTTCCACCAATGTTCGTCTTTCCGCGGGTGAAATTTTACTAGCACTTCATCCGTGATGGACCTGAAGGCTGTATTGGCGCATCGCATCCATCAAGTTGGATACCTTCTGAGAACTTCTACATCTTCATACAACATTTCGCGAAGATTGCAAAACCGAGCCATGAACTGAATGTACTTTTCCTGCTAGATAATCACCATTCCCACATAGAACTGGACACTATCAAATTTGCCAAGAAGAATGGTATCGTAATGTTGTCCTTCAAGCCTCATTGCTGGCACAAACTACAGCCATTGGATCGCTCCTTGTTTGATCCCTTCAAGAAGTACGTCTCCTCCCTTCAAGACACGTGGATAAGAAACAACCCAGCCAAGACCATGTCCATCTACGACTTGCCGGGGATCGCCCGAGATGCGTGGCCGAGGGCAGCGACACAAGCCAGCAGTACAAATGGGTTTAAGGTACATGTATATATAAATTTAGTTATACAATTTGGTGTACTTTAATTGTACACATTAGTTACAGTAAACTTTTTTCGGCTGATTACGACGTATTCAATTATCTCCCTGTTCATATACTCTTCAATGACGTGACTTCGATTGATACCACCGATGAGCCGAAGCGCGAAATTAGTTTGATCCTTTGTTTATTAAATAAAAATACCAGAAGGCGTATTTCTACATTTTTATACATGTACACGTTTATGTATAACATACGTAATTATAATCCGAGCCTTCTCTGTCCCTAAACCAGCCCCTTTTACGAATTTTGATATTTCACGTTGCTGGTTAGGGTCAGAGGAACTCCTATAGTAAAAACCCGGGGATTTCCTCTCCCGCGCGGGAGAGGAACTTTATATCAATATATCTATGTAAACATTCATTGGATTAACATTTCAAGCATATACATCTATTATCAATATATTAATTAACCTATCTGAACCGTAACATTTGTTTTGAAAACCTTTAATACGTTGTAACGGTCAATCCTTTTCAGAGTAAGCTAAAAAAATAATTTTCTTCATGTAAATATGTATTTGGGTCAAAGCACCTGGCTGTCACGTGATCGATGCAGATTGGTAAATTAAATATCAATTTACCGATTTGTTCGGCTAACTTCTCGTTAAAATGAGACCAAACGCCACATACACCGTTGGAAGTATAAGACTATACGACTGTGTGGTTTTCAGTAATCCCCGGGTTTTTACTATAGGAGTTCCTCTGACCCTACGCCGCAAAAAAAAAAAAAAAAGGCTATAGGGTCAGAGAAGTCTCGGATTAACGTAATTAGTGATGTCAATAATTGAAAAAGTAGAATTTCCATAATATACGCCGATACTGTACTACAACTAGTTAACAATAATCTCTACATTGTAAATCGATCTTTTCGTCTTTAAAACGCCGAATGACGATGTATTCTAACTTGACTCACGATTGTGTCTCTATATACAAAGAGTAGAAAAAATGCAATGTTTACACTCTACTACAGGTGTCCGGTATCCATCCTATACACAGCGGTGTCTTCAACGTCATGGACTTCGCCCTGGCTTACGTGACAGATCGGCCTGACCCTTACTCGAAGTATTCTGGTTGCGGTGACGGCAATACCGAACAAGTTAATACTGTCAGTTCTCCGCGGACAGAGGATCACCAACCAGAGGAAACACCTTTTCAGGGTGGCACTGAAACTGAACAACAGACTTCGGATGATATTATGGACACCCCTTTCGCCATAATAAACGCGCAATTGCGAGACATAAATCGGGAGCTTGCAACTGTTCTGTGGGATGGACATTGCCTGCTACACACCGTAGCTGTAGGTCTTGCCGAAGAGGGAATAGAAGTTGTAACCAGTGAATCGCTTTGCACAATACTGATGGCTGAAATAACAGACCACGCTGATCATTACAGACAATTCAACAATGGTCGTAATGTCATTGACGATATTGATCAATATGTTCGATTCAAGGAATACAACAATGACACTGCGGATTTGATCCTGTCGGCACTGTGTAATGGCCGTGGCATTTCCGCCATCATTTACAACCATACGGCATCTGGCGTCACAAATATCATTGCAACTGGGCCAGGTAGGTCAAACGTCGTCTTCAAAGGAGATATAAGAATTGAAAAAGAAGAAGAAGAAACGTAGTAAAGCCAACACAGAAATGGTATCGTCAGATGAAGAGGAATGATTTTGCTTAGTATGCGTTGAGCCTTACTCCAATATTCTTGCACGAGAGGCGTGGATCCAGTGTCAGGTGTGTAATGGTTGGTCGCATGAGAAGTGCACTAATGTCCACAAAAACAATGTGTACATCTGTCGCAATTGTGAATCTGATGGGGAAGTGGATCTGCTTTAACTTAGGTCTACCTCCTGCACATACTTTGATTAATAATTAGTGTTTATATTTTGGTAACTAATTAAAATCATTGACCGTGACATCGTCCCATGGACCGTCAAGGCTCATTGCAAAACATATATACGTTAGGTGTTTAATTCATTTTTAAGAACTTCGAAAGGAAAATAAGATTTTTGAAAAGTCAGTTATCGCGTTAAGATTGTTTGTAATAATCAAGAGAAAAATACATAAATGTATAATTTGTTTTAGAAAAAAAAACAGAAAACATAAAGCACTTAGATGATTAAATTAGTAGTCCCATATATGTTACTGTTTAAAATGTTAGAACTGTTGTTTTTAATAAAAGTTTTATGTGTTGAGTGTTTTTCTATTGTCAAATATAAATTGTAACAACTTATCCCGGGCTCTGTCAAACTTACCTTAGTGGTGGGATAAGTTGTTATAATTCACTAACCTCTTAAATCTAGCTGGTACGAGTGGAAATAATTTTTCACATAAACGTTGCTATGCATTTTTATAAACAGCAAACAATGAGCTTTACATAGATATATGGACTATCTAAATCGTTATACCGAAACACGTGAAAAATGTAACAACTATCCCCGGTCTCCCCTACATCTTACGCAAGGATGTAGTAGATCGGTAACCAAAACAGAACGTACCAAGCTCTAACGTACTAAGCGCGTCCAAGTTTATTTTCGTATACAGATAACCACCGTCATGAAATATTTGCTAAACTAGATATAAGTAGATTTCACATTTCACTAGCTTTTTATTATGTATTATCTAGATATCTAATAATAAGTATCAAAACTAATCGTCGGCTAGTTATTTTCATCTGGACACTAGATCTATTACCTGTTGATGGTCCAGTGTTTGTTGGTTCATATTTTATTCGATACTGTTAACAGTTTCATTATATAGTGCTTTGATCGGGAGTCATATGGGTGGGGAACATATGAAACAACATTCGGAACACCTCGGCCATTCAACTATGATTCGAATGAAACACTGCTGAATTAAATTGCTGTTCCATCAAGTATGTTGATAATGTACTAAATGATTTGTTATGAATATTTTGTTTAAATTTGTGCCAGTAGCTGTTTGTATAGTGCTTGAAAATCAAATAAACAAAGGGAACTGATGGGATATTATCGCGAAAATATATGATATTTCAGATATATTCAAAATTGTTCATTAAACGCATATATTATCATTATTTGGTTGATATTTTCACTATTACATATCATTCAGAACTTTATTTCTCATTTAATAGGGATATACATGCCCGGATCCACCGGGGGGAAAAGGGCCTTGGAAATGGATATTCGTCAAATGGTCGTAATTGCGACGTCTATCCAATTTGCAAAACCAACCAAAATCCAACGTTAAACCAACGTCGGGGTCCAATGTCTATGCAACGTTGAGGCGATGTCAAATGTTTGCTGTGGTACAACATTGTTCACACGACGTCAATGATTACGCATATATTCGAGGAAGCTGTACGAGACAATTCAATGGAACGGTAATTGCGCGTAAACAATTAGCACGTCTTCATGACGCCGAACTTTGTCGCCTGTTTTTGACGTGACGTCATTTTGGCCATTATTAATTATTTTGCTTGCTAAATAGCGCATTTTCGTGTGTAGCGCAAACAACTTTAAAGTTTAAGTTAATTATTACTCACTCGGAATTCTTCGGTCAATTTTATGTTCTGACCAATTAAGTTTGTTACAATGTCCGTTTCCCGTTAATATGTAATTCTTTAACTATTCGGAAATATATAAATTAGCACTTAATGGTATAAACACTGCTTTGTAACTACAAAATAATGTAGAAAATCCTATTTAAAAGAATGAGAATAAGTAGTTACAGGGAACGCCACATACATAAGACAGTGCCTCAACGATTTCTCTCTATTCATTCTATATATTGATAATTTAATATATTTTTATCATAGAAAAGACACACATCCCATTACTATGATGACAATAATATTCGAAACATAGATGCGTAGTATTACATCGAATGTCGAAACAAATCCTTTTGTCCTTGTTATTTTTCCTAAGTCAAATTTCTGTCATCAAATATAACGTATTGTACGAGCTATCCACAATAGTTGCATACGTCAGATGTTGAATGAGATATGTTAATTCATTTGTAATTAGAATGTACGATGCATGCGCCATTAGCTTAACATTTAAAATGGTAACAGTTGTCTGAACAGACAACAAAGGTAGGCCATTTTTCGGCGCAGCCGTACTAACTTGGTTTTGCTATTTGCATATCAGTGTTGTGTAAACCAATCAAATCTTACGTTAACCACCTAAACGTGGATCGGTTAACCTTTCGATAAAGGGTACGTTACCGAAATCCATTTTGGATCTGGTGTGAACACCAATCGTAACATCTCGGCATTTTTTTATGTTGCACAAAAATGTTTTACTTTCAAATTGCGTCGACCATCTTTTTTCAAGATGAATATGCATTGGCTTGACTTGTTTCATGGCCTGCCTAATGTAAAAACAACAAACGATATGGCCGACCAACTGACACAGTTAGTGCAAATGACATACGAACGGAATACTTCCCTTCCGTTTTTTTGCACGTTTAATATTTTGTATACAAATTGGTACACTTATTTTCAGACGGGGTTTTTGAAAACGAACCTATTCGTTTGCTCAGCTATTCGATTAGAAAACAGGAAAAGATCAATGCGTCTATCCTATTTATATAGTCGTGAAATTTCACCCGTTTTATCATTAATTTTAAAATCATGTTATGTCACATTGCATGAGGAGAAATGTTTCACGCATAAATCGTAGTGGTTTTAAGTCAACTGTCGTCTGCTGGTGCCGTTATTTTTCGCGTAGAAAACCAAATAAATGTCGTATATTCATTCCGTGTAACTGACCTGCTTCAAGTTTGAGGCTACAAGCGCAGTTTCTTTACTTCTATAAAACATTCGAAATGTCTCATAACTGTATTGAAATATTACACCATATTACGTTATGCCACAGAAAGGTAGCATGTACCAAACTTGATTGTTTCACAACTTCAAAACCAACAATAAATCGATTTAAACGAGACTTGTCCGCATAAAAATTGTTTTTGCACATGCCCGGTAAGGGTTTTGTTCTATTTGAATTGGACAAAGAAAGAAACGTTAGGGAATGATATTGTCTCAAAATGTAAAGTAAAATGTAATGGAAATGAACAAATGTGGTCTCTGGTAAATTGGGAAAGTTAATCCCAAAAATGAAAGTTGAAGCTGATGCTCATCTGTTTTTACTTTTTACTGTCATGAAAACCGGTCGATACGGCACTATACCTCAACTAGAACGAAAATGCATTTATATTACAATGAATACCACCGACACAGAATACCGTTTCCTCTTTGTTTGTCCTTTTTACAGAGACTTAAGACAAAGATATTCTAGCCGATATTATTGCCATTGGCCAATTCTTAAACAAATATTATCATATCATGTCTTCAAAATCACAACGCCTCCAAATTCACCTGGCAACATATATCTACTTCGCAATGTGTTTACGACATACCATGAACTCCGTTGAACACCAGATATGTTTCTGCTCGGTAAATGCCAGTGAACGCCAACGACTATGGGATACAATGATGAACAGTCTCGGATACGACTGGTTCATCAATTTCATGAAGCTGACACCTATGGGTCAGTGTAGTGTGATTCTGGGGCTCGCCGTGTGTAACGATGAAAGGGCGTTCCTTAATTATGCAATAGTAAGGGTATTTGTTAATCTGATGCGATAATGTTATTATGTGACTATGTATAATATATATATGTTATATTTTGTATATCGGTAAAAAGTATATGAGTGATATATGTTATTAAAGTTCCGTGAAATAGTTCAGCAACACTATTGTCGATTCCACATTACTTAATAGATCAAAGCGTATACTCGTAAAAATGTATATTAATATCACATTTCACTTAAATCGTCTTAGCTTTGTTAAGGCGGACCTAGTGATTTGTCAGTATCATTTACTTATTAGGCTTTACAGAAATAATGCGCCTTAAATATATTTTACTCTTACGAGTTCACTTATTTAGTGAGTATAAGTCACATTTTTATCTTTCATTTCGATTTCGTTAAGACTTCAATGTGTCAGGCTCTACTTTACCTTACTTGATTTCATTCTAAGCGAAATATCTAGTTATGAACCAGTATTCAATTATATTATAATTATTCATATTATACTGAACTCTTTTTTTTCTTCTCTTCATTGAAATGTTAATTCAAATAATTATACATCGAGTCTACTCAAGACTGTAAGTAATAGTTATTGTGTTAATTTTGCTCCAATACAATGTTTATATTTTATCTATGATTACCTGTATCTACATACACATGCTTAGTTTTGTTTTGGATTTTTGCTTGTATATATTATTCTGCTCTCCGTATTTGGAGGAAATAAAAGAATCTATCTATCTATCGAAAGGAAAACCCACACATCTGTGAAACCTCCACTGTATTTATATCACTTTTAATGTTAACTATTTGTCTGACTTTTTGTGACTGTACCATCATATTTTATTTTTGAATCTTCACTATGCCTCTATAATGACTACATCTCTCTACGTGTGGCAAACAACTTAAGTTTGTAAAATGTTTAATGCCTAAAACAAGTATTGTATTGTATTGCATTGCAATCACTTTAAGTGTAACATATTTCTTGAATCTGATACGTACATTTATTTTTTTGAATGGAAAACGTGGGTCATGTTATTCTGTTTGTGCTCCAACGATACTATTGTTTAGTTTCAAGTATTCTTTATAAGGGAGACAGCTTAAGCTGCCATATCTGTATCGCTTTAATGTAGACACTGAATACAGTTGTCTCCCCTCCATAGTTTGAAATGTTTTGAAACACCGAAAAAATAGCTTTGTTCTTGTTGTTAATTTTCAGTCGACGATTTGATTAGTTTGTCCGAAGCAGATTTCATGGGTTCTAGTCCATGTAGTAAAAATGTGTTACTTCACAAAAAGCTGACAAATTCCTCCCTCAAACCAGAGGAATATTTCAATAAAGTTTTTTTCTTAGAATATTTTGAACTGTTTCGAAAAAATAAAATAATTACATTGAAGCCGAAAGAAATACCGGCAAATGTAAGTATTTCATTTTCTTAAAGATGTTTAGGTGAAAACACAATGGGTTGGGTTTGAGGCTTATATACTTGTACTATGAACATCTCAGATACGATGTTGCTGTTGAATATATACTTTCACTGAATTATCTATGGTTTCTAACTTGAGAGTTGCCCAAGTCAATATTTAATATATAGGCAGTGTTATAATGCATTGATTCAAAATGATGACTTAAAGTCTGGTTACAAGGTTATATAGCTCCTTATATCCTTCATTTCGTTCTCAGTCTTCAGCTCAATCTCAAAGCTTATTGGAGATTCCGGCTCACAGTCATTGCGATTAATCACATATTAACCCAGCTGTGAGCTCGTTTCTGAGCTGGGAGAGCGATCTCAGAGGTTTTATGTCATATTCAAAAATACATACCTTAATTAACTTGTGTGCTGTGCAATCATAATTCTACAATTTGCAAAATGGTCTGGTTCTCTAAAGTGAATCACACGGTTCAGCAATATTAATGCATGCACACAACGGGCAAATTGAAAGGATTATCGGAAAAGAGATAAAAATAATCGAAAGTATTTTATTCAAATCCGAGCCCATTGTACACAGCACTACCAGAATTCAATTTGCACGGCGTTGATACGATATAAGTATAAATAATGCCAGGCACTCTTATCACAGTGTTGCCCACAGTGACGATATTAAACAGGAAATGAGCTGTTCCATCAACAAGATCAACACATTTTCTGTACACACTTAGACTGTGAATTTTTAATGACGTCTGTTATTAACAGAAGGAAGCTTGGCATTTTGCCCTTTGTGGGGCTAGACTGACTTTTAATGTAGCAACCAACGCAACATGATTTGACAACATAGTCGAAAGTAAATAAATACAGTCGGGCCTCGTTCATTTGAATTCATCGGGTCCGTACTGTTATTTCGAATAAAGCATGGTTTTTAATAGCCTATTTTAATTACGTGTCTAAGAAGATACATCTGGACCTGATTTTTATTTCGGATGATACCAAGTATTCGGATAGAAGGATGACGAATAAACAAGGTCCGACTGTAAATGTCGTAGAACATTCATCAGAATTTATCACATTTTTTGTGAATCTCAAATTTTACTGCAAACTACAAAAATAGTTGTACATATACACTATATTTCCCATTGATACATAATTTAGTCCAATCGCATCCGTAAATAGTGAATTGTCCTTGCCTCCTTAGACATGCTACGAATTTCATAGAGCTGTTGTTTCTCATTCTCAACTAATATTGGAATATTGTAGCCATTTAAAATTGTAATTTAAAACTAAAAACTAAAATGAATGAATAAAATAAATTGAAAATACATTTAATATGTTTTCTATCTATTTATTTGTGTTATTTTTAAATTTTAATTACTAAATTTGAGTATGGTTAATTAGGATCAAGTGAACGTCTAGTGAAATATGCAATATCCAATGATACAAAAGTTCTTGTATATAAATCGAATATAATATCCCAGTTACGATTTCATACGTTTCTATATGTCTAAGTATTAATTGTGTATATTGAAGACTGCGTTTTAAAAAAAGGTCAATTAAAACAAGATGAATCATCACGGTAGACGGTCGCCTAAAATGAAATCAAACAAACAAAATGTATCACCGTGATAGTTCGTTGAGCTAGTGTCTGGCTAGTGAATTGAAAGATCCCGGTTAACTAACATTTCTATTTTATAAAAGAGTTCCGCTTTCCTATACTAATAATAAGTATTAATTATCATTACAACTTAAATGCATACATGCTAACTCAAGAATTCTCACTGCAATACGGAAATGCTAAACTCGCTCAGTACTGCTCACTCGCTGAACACTACTCACTGAACACTACTCACTGAACACTACGCATTGAACACTTCTCATTGAACGCTACTCAGTGAACACTACTAAGTGAAAACTACTCATTGCACACTACTCACTGAACACTACTCACTGAATACTACTCACTGAACACTACTCACTGAACACTACTCACTGAACACTACTCATTGAACGCTACTCACTGAACACTACTCACTGAACACTACTCACTGAACACTACTCATTGAACGCTACTCACTGAACACTACTCACTGAACACTACTCACTGAATACTACTCACTGAACACTCCTCATTGAACACTACTCATTGAACACTACTCATTGAACACTACTCATTGAACACTACTCATTGAACACTACTCATTGAACGCTACTCAATGAACACTACTAAGTGAAAACTACTCACTGAACACTACTCACTGAACACTACTCACTGAACACTACTCACTGAACACTTCACAATGATCACTACGCAATGAACACTACTTAATGAATGAACGCTACTCAATGAACACTACTCAATGAACACTACTCAATGAACACTACTTTGTTCCAAAGCCTAAGTGTGCAAATTGACGCAATTATTGTATGCCATGTTATAAGACCATCTATCGGATTGGCTTTGCAGTGTTTGCGTATAAATACCAGAGCTCGGATTTACAACTGTTATTCAATTCTAACATTAACATATTTTAACTGAGTTTTGAGTCGATAAAGAGGATAACAGTGCAACTGAGTGCTGCATATTCTTTGTAATCCACTTGTTTGTTTTGAGATACATGCGCGAATCTGAGATTTGATTATAAGTATTGAGTGTTACTGAGTAACAGTTATAGTTCAAGCGTGAACTTGTCTCTGCAGAAATATTGCGTTACATCGAGACAAAGGCAATACAACAATTCAATGAAATGCAGCTTAGAAAAAGTGTAATTTCACTGACGATATCTTGATGATCAATCGATATGTTTACTGCTTTTATGTACAACGGGAGAACTCATAAATGTGGGTAGATTGAGTGCCTGATACCAAATTAAGTATTCACAAATGAGTTGAACATGCAACGATTAATATCCAAGAACGCAGACATTCGAAAAGATCAAACGAGTCGTTCGACAGTTGATGTATTGATTTGGAAATTCAGTAGGGAAATAATCCATTAATCAGAAATTGCTGACGACATAAAATCAGCAAGTGATCGAGTACCCGCTGGTTTGGGTAAATAAACCAAATGCTGAGCTTCTTGTATCAATAATTGAGTACATCCGAATTTTATAGATTCGAGTTGAATTGATGTATAATTGTTTCGAACTCGGTATGTTTTGTTCAATATTAGATAATAAAAGGTACATAAGTCGTAAATACAAGCAATTGGTCCCTTATTTTGTAAAATGTTGAAGATTGGCGTGAAGTCAACCGATTTGTCTAATCAAATCTATCAAAAAGGTGATTGATTCTTCTGTAGAATCGAACAGATGTCCCGTGTCGATTTGTAACTAGGTTGGGATCTGCTACATAATTGGATACGATATATCCCGTCAGGTGTAAATTTTGAAACTATTTACTGTCTTATTTCAAGCCTTTTGGTTAACATTACTATCTTAAAGTGAATAATCCCTGTCTTGGTCTCTGAGATGACTTGTATGCTATGTCTATGACTTACCTGGAATACGCTAGTCAATGTAGTTATATTTAGACTGAACCGAATTTCAACCTTCGAACTGAAACGTCTTTATAAGAAATCAGATTTAATGCAGATTTATTGGCGCCGCCCATGAGGGCGGTGCCTTTAATGGAATCACGAACTTTTTGAGACTATGGTAGGAGCATCTATTTATAACTGAATCTATTTTTTTTATTAAGGGTTAAACTGCAGTAAATATTACACGTTACGTTTTGTATTTTTATGATTTAGAACTAAAATATTTTTAATGCATTTGTATTGTCGAATAAATGTCTTTTACAAAGTTAAAACGATATGTTTATGATAAATACTTGCTGATTCCCGAAAAATAGGACGATTCTACATAAACAGCATATGTGTTAGGTGTCAAAGATAAAATTATAAAAAAATAATTATAAAAATCTTCATTTTCACTTTACTTAAATCAATATTAACACAGTGGTACTTGTAACGTGGATATTCATGTAAGTTACGGTGTTAAAAAGGAAATACACACCAATGATAGTGTGAAAATGGACTATTCCAAAACGGACGATTCTACATAAACAGCATGTGTGTTAGGTGTCGAAGATAAATTAAAAAATAATTAATTATAAAAAACTTCATTTTCAATTTACTTATATCAATATTAACACATTGGTACTTCTTACGTGGATATTTATGCAAGTTACGGTGTTTAAAAGGAAATACACGCCAATGATAGTATGAAAATGGACTATTCCAAAACATTTCCCCGCCATTACGCTATTCCAAAACATTGGCACCAGTTTTGCGGCGCCCTTGGATGCTTTGCATCAATGCATTTCTTGTATACCTTTACATTGCCTATATATCTCGACTCTCTGTGGCGATATTTTCTTTCTAAATTGTGCATTCCTTATGTTGTATTGCTTAAAAGAGAAATTCCGTAACATTTAAGATAATAGTTCGGAATGGCTTAAGGTAGGGGCTGTGTATTATATACGATGCTTGTTGCTTAAAAGTATATCGTCAAAATATCGAAGCTAGACAGCGTGGTTGTATTATATTATAAAAAAATACCAAGAAACATTGACAATTATATAACAATGTCGGGTTTATATTTATATCCTACAGCAATTGAAAAATGAATGAAATCATATATAATTAATTATAAATGGACCGCACGCGAACAAGAAATCAGATTCAATTTCCAATATCCACGCCACACGACAGAAAAGCGAAACAGAAGCGATAATAAAATCAGAAAGATTGATAGTGTTGTCATCAATATAATTGAAAAGAGTAATTCTGAACGTGTCTACTTTCAGCTGGAACAGGCAGGTATTAGCACAATTTTAAAGATACTGGCTTGCAGATATTTTCACGATTTATATGTCATTTTCTGTACATGTTTATTGATATTATCATGTGAGTTTTTCTTCTAGTTCATTGACATAAATCATTCGATCGATTGTTCTTTCGTTCGTGCGTATGTGATAACTTTAGTTTGGCTTTATGCGCTCGTCCCGGTTTTGTCTTGTCTGTTTCACATTACTCGTTCTGGTTGTGGTTATACCCTCTGGATGAGCCTACTTTGTAGAATGAGACATTCCTTACACAACTGTTTCTTGCTTTTCAAAACAGGATTCTAAAGTGTAAGTGAAAACTCAAGACGAATGATTCAAAGTTTCATTTATAACAAGCAGTCAATTATTCCAATTCCTGCATAGTAAGCTGTACGGCCAACTAAGAAAAACAAAGTATGTAAAAATCAAGTCTTAAGATTTATTTAGATTTTACACAATCATTCATCTTTAAAATGCCGACTTACAATGAAACATCAATAATATGATCAGTCTAAAGACATTCGGTTCAAGTCGGGAAATGGTTTGGTTATCAAGTTAAACTGAGGAAGAAATTTGAAAACCTGTTTCATATTAATAATAATAATAAGGTGACTTCCAGATGACCTTTAATGAAGTTTTACTGTATTTAGACACTATGGTATATACATATTAAGGTAAAGTAACATCAGTAAGTATGATATATTTTAACTAATTCAATCACTTAAATATTAAATTTATAATAACTTCTGAAACTCAAAAAATGAAATAATCACGAGATTGTAAAAAAGTGGGGTTCGAGTTGACTAATATGAATATCCCGTTCGGGCTGAGTTGACCAATTTGAGTCGAGTTTAATAAACGTGGCCGAGTTCATTCGGGGCATATTTGACTAGGAACTTAATTGACTGTAAATCTCATCGATCATTTTAAACAAGTCAATATGATATAAATTTATAAAGCACAATGTGTTTAGATTATAAATATATTCAAGCTGGTTAATGACATTTGACAACGAATTCGAGCGAATTGTCCACTCAAACGCCCTGGTGGAACGTGTCTTATCTTGAATGTAAATCACGACATTGTGGCTCATGTCAATGAAATCTGTTAATATTATAAAACATAATGTTTACTGATGAAAATATAAGGAAATGACAGTAAAAAAGTTGATATTTCGTTGACAGGAAGCATATATATATATATATTAAGTTAATTAACCGATGACACATATATGGGAGACAAATAGACATATTGAACCAAAGTCGCATTATTGAAGACAAGCTGCTTTTAACTTTTTAACAAGGGAATATATCATGCCCTTCTTTATGGCAACTACAACTGAGTCAGCGGAAGAAAGAAACGCAGACTTTCCGGGGTCAGATAATTGCGACATTTTATGGATGAGTTATCCACAGCTTTGAAGTTTATGCTATTTCTTAATTTCTAATTCAGTTGTTATGCGTTTTGTTGTTTTATGACAGATAACGGTTGCATGAATAACATTGAAGCTCAGATGTTGATTACGACGACATTTCTGATCAAACTAATAACGCTTGTGCTCATACAGGGATGCAGAAATTACTCTTGCAGAAATGGTCCTTTCTAGAATTTTATTCCAAAACTGAAGTGTGACCTGTATGTACTGAGGAACGTGTTTGTAGCGTTGACGCGCTTCAAGACATCCTGCCGAGTTTGTCCCTCAATTGCACAATCGGGGACAAATTTTAGACTGTAATCGACAATTTGGACATTTCTTTGGATGAGAAAGAAAAACAATGTTAACACGCTAAAAAATGTTTTAGTGTCGGGGCAAAAAATAGGATAGGTCGGGAAACCTGAAACAATCCTATTGTGTACGCCTTACCAATCTTGAGTACACTTTGAACTATGAGTGCCACGGCTCACAATCGCAGTCTGAAGTTGGTAAGGTGATATAGTTATTTTGGCGTCGCTGTGAGCGTTGCATGCTCACGTCCACTTCTAGGGTGTTCAGCTAATCCTCATTGGCTCAGGGACCCTCCATTAAACACATGTTATTGACGCATTGGCCATTTATTGCTGGACATCTCAACTATAATTATCCACTTCAGGGATGATTTCAAAAGGGATTTCATTCCGACATTTTGTCCTGGTTGCTTATGTTTTTATGACAACAAAGCTTTTCCAAGCGATATTAAGACAATTGTTGGTCCCAACCAGTTGGTCTATTTACAGTGCATTCTTCTGCTCTGATTTAACTAAAATATTTAATTGTAAACAATTGCAAAATATCGATTTCTGAGTGAATATCGAAGGTCGAAAGGCAAAGGTGCCAACTATTTCAATGGGAAGTTGGCTCTTTTTATCTTAGAACTGATTATCTGCATTGTTTTGAAAAGACGTTTTTTTATTTTATAATATTCATAGAAAAAAATATCAGGCTGTTTGATTGATGAGCGTGTGTCGTGCTTAACACCATTTTACAATGAAGTAATCGACTCTATACAAGTTTCGCATTGAATAATCAATCATAATAAACCGTCTCTAATGTTATCAAAAACACAATGTGCATGATAACTGAACAAATTATGATCCTACGCAGTCGTTTCAAATTTCTGCGAAGTCGTTGCATTGGAGATTATTTCAAACTATATCGTCATCCCCTTTGAAAGGGCCACTCATTTCTGACTTATGAAACAACTACCATCTGAGCACATTTACTTCCCTATTTCTATCCTTTAATGACAAATCATTGCTCGTCGTTTTCTTTTTCTAATTGACAATTTTGTGTTTAATCATGTTTAATTGTATTTACACAAATTGGCAGGTTTGGAAAGGTTAAGGTAAGTCAGTACATAAGTATATGTTGTACTGTTTCTGTCGGTTTTGGTTTCAAACTGACATGTCAAAATTGCTTAGCAGAAAAAACTGAAAACCGGAACGTTTATTTACATCTGACGTCAAAAACATCATTATTTCAATTTTCAGTTTGGAAACTAACCATTGGAATATGCGTCATAACAACATGTTTATTATATTTGTATACCCAATATCAAGGTTTAAATCCCAAAACATTGTGGGAACGTATCATGCGTTTGAAAGCAAATTCAATGTATACATATCTAATTCCACAGGAATAATTGAAAACACAAACACACCCATGTCAAACACCATCATAATTCAATATCAAAGTTAAGAGGAAGATGATATCTAGGCTGACGTAAGATGATTGATAATCACGGGGATCATGCTGATGAAGTTGACATGAATATACTAAATCTTCGTTATCCAGGCTATTCATCGTGGGCAAGTTAGCTAGGGATACTTCGTTATACATGAGTATGCATTAGCATTTCTCGACCAATCAAATGGACGATGACTAAAAAGAACCTCTCGATTTCTTCTGTAACTCCTCGGCAATTTCCGTATCGCATGAGGTGTGTGTCATGCGGTCAATCAAGCGGCTGGATTTCACCTCATTACTTATTCATGAGTGCAAGCTTTGTACAGTTTGCCCAGGGTATCATATATGTTATGAAAAGCCTTGGTACCAAAAATGATACTACGGACAAGAATGATGGCCTCTAAAAGTTCTCAAACACAAAAGTATGCCAGATGTACATGTACATTTTCAATAGCGTCACGGACACTTGCAAATGTCTAAAGAACAAGGTAATTTTTCAAAAAGTCCTCTATGATAGCATACAAGAGGGATACGAATTAATGTGACACATACGTGCAGGACATACAGAGCGTAAATAATTGTGACCTGCATAGCAATATAAATGATACAGATATGAAAGATCATTGAAATATTAACTCCATTATAGTACCAGCCTGTGTCATTAGCCAAAACGAAAAATTATATATGCTATCAGCTGCATAAAGTGTGGGGTAGTGGTATATGTTTGAGGGAGAGACCGTCCACTTACAGAACAAATAAGGAAGCACTAAAGGGGAGCGACATTGACAAACATTAAATGGCTGTATTATTAAGATACAGTGCTATCGATTTACGCAGTCAACGTCAATGGTTAGACAGGATACGTCAACGTTCAGAAATAAATTTGGCATGTGTTCTATTTATTTCTGCTGTTCTACAATGGCTAAGAAATAACATATTGGCTATGTGTTTATCTGAATTCAATCAGTGAATTGACATGACACATCACATTAGAGAAACACTTAATGGCTTATGTCAAGATAAGACAACATACAGCTCTAATATATTTAATCAGATGAAAATAGGGTGATTGAAAAAGGTTTCCGCATAAAATTAATCAATATACAAGTATACATGCTAAATAAAAAAACTTATTTCTTCAGATTAGCGGCTGGGATGTTTAGTATACACACACGTTTGTTCCACTGGATACGGAACCTGTTCGAGATATTGTAATTCCGAGCCATCGATACACTATGCGAAGGTATTGCGCAATGCTACGACGACGTATCGCAGAACGGTACGGCACAGCGCTCTAGGATAGGCCTCACATGATTTCATAATCGGATGTTTTCCGTTGATGCAAATATTCTAACATACAATCCATCTTAAGTTATACGTCCTGTTGAGTCATTCACAAACATTTTAAGACTGGAACTCAGACTGTTTATTTATCTAACTCCAATATTTTTGCTGACAATTCTCAATTATGTCTTTTTGTGTTTAAATTTCCCTTTCCCCTGTGCAATTATTTCACTTTATATGGTGTTCATGTTATTTTCTCCCCAGTTACGGCCTATTGTTGCCAGCTGTCTTGACTTGCCCTGTAATCTGTTCCATGCATTAATCCCCCACTGTTAGCCTCTTTGATTCTCCTAGTTATCCCTAATGGTCGACCAGGCCATTCCTTGCTCCCCTGTTCCTTTACGCATGTACCATTGAGCCTCCTCAAATGCCTTATGTTTTATGGATTGTTGTCGGAGGTCTGTGTGGAGAGGCACTGTATCATGTATGTGGTATTCCCTGTAGCAACTTATTCTCTCTCCTAAATTCAAGTAGCCTATATTAATCATACAAATTGTTTTGCGTGAACATTTCTTGAAAATGTTACTAAGAGTAGCGCAAGAAATGGACCATGCACAGCACATGGCCTCCCCACAGAACCAACAAGTAGCCTCAGGATAGAAACTTTATTTCATTGTAATCTTATGTCAGTACGTTACGTACTTCTCACTTTGTATTGTAATTCCAAGTATCGATATTAAAGACTTAGTGGAAACTTCCTCCATACCTGGAATTTCAAAGCATGCTTAGGGGTTCTGCCTTTTTTACCATGGGCAAGGTGTTGCACCATGGTTGGTATGATGTGCTATGATATTCTTGAGGGCATCTCTTCCAATGTCAAAAGCCAGTAGGAAAACAATTCTACAGACAGTGTTACCTGTAAATACATATTGCGTCCTAGTTCTTAGGCGTTTCTTTCCTCTTTTTGTATTATTTCTTATTCTTTATTATCATCCATACTAACTTCACTCATCATGTACGTATCATTTTATTCCCTGTTCATTTCTCGGACATCCAGAATATGTGCATACACTTCTGCTTCATTAAATCTCATTTAACAAGTTTTCCTACATCCACAACCAACCTTCAAAACATGTTTGATCTTAAACATAATTTCATCTTCTATGTCACATTTTGTACGTTCATCACTGTCACTTACTTCACCAGGTTGATGGTGAACATTCTCATGTGCATACACCTCAATCTGTATTTGTGTTGTTTCACTATCTACACTATCACCATCACTATCATCACCTCCCTCGTCGCTGTCTACATTCTGTGAAGTGGCAGGGTACAGCTAGTGGTTCTCCCAAAATGATCGGAATACAAACTCTCCAACAGATTGTGAAGTAGTGAATAAGATCTACATGATGTATTAGAGTGTGTGTATACATTCAAAGTAATTGTGAAAGCATGTATTACAAACCATATAAAAACTGTACGTGTCCAGGTTTTGCACTTAGGTTCGAATCCCATTTAGGGTCAATGATGAAATTAACCCATTTCATCATAAATGTACAGTGGAACCCCGTTGGCTATGAATCGGTTGCGTCGAACACCCTTGTTGACTCGAACTGATTATGAAGTCCCAATTGAATTTCCTATATATAATCTATACCGCCGAGTAGTTACGATTAATCCAGTCGCCTACGCAGTGATCTCCCCTTACAGGTCTCGGGGTTTCTGTAGTACAGTGTATAGCGTAATTGAATGACCGGCAGTCGTTACATTAAGCATTTTTTATGTTTTACAACACATTTTAACCTTCAGATTGCAACACATTTTGCAAACTTCAAGTTGCGCCGACCATCTTTTTTAAAGATATTTCTTGTTTCAGATACCGTTGACCCCGGAAAATGAATCTTCATGTCAAAATATAGAGCTGACATTTATAACAAAACATAACTCGGAAAACAGCAACTTATTAAAAGAATAAACATGAAGATGACAGCATTTGATTGTTTGGATTTTAATAAGTAAAATTGATATCATTATGTTATGATAATTCGTTTATCATATTTCAAATAACTCGCTAGACTCTAGCTATGCACACATTGATCGTGTACATGTTGACGATGACCTTGTCAAAATGTTGGACTGTTAACAACTTTGAATATTCATTGAAAGGTAATACGTAGTTTGCAATTAAGACCATAATCTAGTAGAAACTAAGAATAAAGAACTAACTTCCAATTTTCGGTCCATTTTGGTTCAATACGATATCAGTAAAATTGATAGAAAGCCTGTAGAAATA
Source organism: Mactromeris polynyma (assembly GCA_032209605.1). Lineage (NCBI taxonomy): Eukaryota > Metazoa > Mollusca > Bivalvia > Venerida > Mactridae > Mactromeris > Mactromeris polynyma. Next base: position 19,385,247 of record JASFXZ010000003.1, read on the forward strand.
TGCTCGGGCATTTTGTTTTCTCAACGTCATCATCGATGTCAATAAGACGGGTTTTCTCATGGAACGGCTCATATATATATATTCATTTACTTATGTGACAAACAAATCACACTGGTTAGGTCTACTAAATATTAAGTCTTTCTTTTCTTTATTAACATACTCGGCACGTACGTGCCTTTGGTTAATCAACACAAAACAGCACAAGGACAGTCATTGCATACATACAAACATACAGAACAAACATACATTTGTACATTCATACAAACAAAGTCATGAAACGTATTATCTAATTGAAATACAAGTACAATGTAAAATGGTAGGAAAATTATAAAAAAATAAAATGAAAAGAAACTAATTAAGGAACTAGAATCAAATAATTATTTCTAATAGAAAAAGCTTCCCTTAAGTAAATAGAAATTTTAAACAAATATATTACCTAGATATTTTTTTCTGATATTTCTATATAGAGGACAGGACATCATAAAATGGTATTCAGATTCTACTTGATTGAGCGAACACATTTTACATATACGGTTTTCTCTTGGAATATTATTTGCACTACCTGTTTCGATACTTAGTGAATGCGAGCATAATCTGAAAGATGCGAGTTGTTTTAATAATTTATCATTTATAATCAAACTAATATTTGCTGAACAACTGAAAACGTTTTTGAATTTATTAAAACATGCTAATCTCGGCATATCGTTTACAGTCGATTGCCACTCCTGAATAAAATGATTGCGCAATCGTCTTTTAAGAAAGGGAGATAATTTGTATTTAAATCAAAATTTTGAATAATATTTGTACAGCCTAATTGTTCAATAATCGTAATTTCATTTTGTATGCCCAACAATAAGCATTGTAAGTGAACATCGTTCATTGTACATTTGCTAAATGAAATAATTATTTGCTGACATAAGTTTTAACCAGAATTTTATGGATAGTTCTTTAGCTATGAGATATAATGGGTATCTGCCTACTTCTCAAAGAACAACATGATTTGGTGTGTTTGAACGCACACCTAGTATTATTTTACAAAATTGTATGTGTAATTTATCAATTTCTTTATAGTGGTAAACACCCCAGACTTCAGAACTGTATAGTAAAATTGGCACAACCATTGTGTCAAAGAGATAAAGTTTTGTTTTAACATTTAAATTGATTCTGTCAAATATTGTAAGCATGTTATCATAAGCTTTCAAAGCCCAATCAGACAGAGTTTTGACTGCGTATTTCAAATTGCCGGTACTAGTAAAATACAAACCAAGGTAAGTAAAACTGTCAACAATATCAATAATTTCATTATTAATCAAAATTCGTTCATTATGCAATTGTTTTCTCTTTTCAAAGACACATATTTTAGTTTTTTTACATTAATTTTAAGACCCATTTAATCGAGTATGCATGTATGTTATCAATTTGAGCTTGTAAAATGTGTGGGCTAGTAGTAAACAAAACAATATCGTCTGCAAAAAGGATTAAATATCTGGAGAGTAAATTAATATCGATCTCAGTTAAAGAATCAATGTTTATACAGTTTGTAATGTCATTTACAAATAAAATGAATAATAACAGTGATAGTGGTTCATCTTGTCTCAAGCCAATTGTGACATCAAAAAACTCAGAGTACATATTCATGTGAGAATACAATTTCACACATGATTTAACATTTGTGTACATAGCTTTGAGCAAGGTTAATATTTTACAACTAAGACCGGATTCTATCAACTTTACCCATAATCCATCACGAATTACAGTATCAAAAGCACGTTCATAGTCAATAAAAGCACACCATAGTTTCTTACTGTTCGATACAACATGTTGTATAATGCTGTGTAGAATAAACATAGCATCTGATGTAGACTTTTTATCAAGAAATCCAAACTGGGAATCGTTAAAAATATGTTCATTTCCACACCACTTATTTATTATATTCCTCAATAACAATGAACATATTTTTGCTATTACATTTATGAGAGTGATACCACGGTAGTTAGTAGGACATCTTACATCACCTTTCTTAAAAATTGGAACTATGACACCTTTAGATCAACTGTCTGGGTTCACAACTGTATCAAAAATTTGATTAAAATCTTGGCATAAATATGGAGATATAAAGTAGCAAGAGTCTATAAAAAAATCAGCGACATTATTATTGATATCACAACTTTTATTACGTTTCAACTGATGAATAGTTGTTCTTAATTCTTTGATTGACAACGGAGCATCAAGCTGATCGATATAAACGTTATAGCCATGCTGATTTGTATGTTCAGTATTATTAAAATCACAGTGGGGGTATTTGAAATGTTTTCAAAATGTTTCATGAAGTCTTCGAGACCCACATTTGTAACATTTTGTTTCTTATTCTTAAATTTATAGATATATTTCCAAAACTTCCTCGGTTATAAGATTACATCATGTTCGCCAGTTTATTTGATTCTTTGGAAAAATACGCATGCTTTTATTTCCGTTTTATTTTAGCATAATTTGATCTGCATTTTAAAAATAAATGTTTATTGTTCTCAGTAGGATTTGAACCAAATGTTATTTTAGCGTTTAAAAAAGTAGATTTAGATGACCGACATTCCTCATTAAACCACTCCGCCTTGCGTTTCATTGGCTTTCGAACTTTAGAACATGTTTTACCGAAATGAGGGAAAGAGATATTGAAAATGGTATTTGAAAGTTGATCGATACATGGATTAATATCAGTTTCATTTGAAGATTAATTACTTAAAATACCATCAAACAAATGTCGCTGACTTTCAAGAAAGTTAAGAAATTCATCTGTGTGGGAGCTATCCCATACAATTCTATCGAAAGAACTATTACCATTACGTGGTTCATTTAAATGGTCATATGATAGAGAAAATATCATTGGACAATGGTCCGAAAACTCTGTCATATCCAAAAATCCATGTTGGAAATATATTGAAATTTTCATATTTCGTAATTAAACAATCAACAGTACGAGCAATATTTCTGCAAATAGCATTATAAGTGTACGACCCATCCTCTAATCTACCATTTGTAATAAAAATATCATTGCATTTACATAAGTAAAGTAATTTTAAACCAAACGAATTTACAACACTGTCACAATTTTTACGTACTGGTAAATCGACAGGTATAAAAAAACGACCAATATTTACATCAATCACGTGATCGGGTAAAATACCCCTTCGTGAATTAAGATCACCAGTTAGATATACTTTACCTAACTCACTATAATGACGTATGTCATTATTCAAACTATCATAGAAATCAAAGTTATGCAAATTTGAGTTAGGGTTTTTATAAACTGACGAGTTTTCTGGTGGCATATAACATAAACATATAAAAACATCTGAATCGTACGAAGTAAATTCTCTACTGATTTTAAACCATAAAATACCGTTACTATTTTGACTTACTAAAGTGGTATAATTACGGTATTTTTCTTTAAAATTTAATATTAAATGAACACTTAGCGCAAATTTTCAATTGATAATTATTTATTGAATTGCAGAGTAAAGCCTCAGTCACACCGGAACGTACGTATTCTGGATGGTGCGATTGGTGGCAAATCGGCCGAGGTACGTCCAATCGGCAATGTTTGCTACGATCTCCATTTGCGATCGCACTCTGCGATTGCTCTTAAGACTGGTGGTAGGTCATCGTGCGATCGGTGGTGAGCGTGGTCGTGCGTTCACCAACGATTGGAGAAGATCGATCGCAAGTTCAATCGTAGGTAATCGTACGACTAATGGTGGCGATCTGCGACCGATCGTACAATCAATCGTGTCGATCAGCGTCCTATCAAACAATCAATCGTGGCGACCTGCGACCGCTCGCACGATCGATCGCAACCAGTCGCATCAGTGGTGAATTGGTCACCTATCTCTCAAGGTGTACACATCGCATAATTATAATTCGTAATGCCTCCCAAGAAGAGACAGAGCCACAGATTCACACGGCAACGGTCAAGCAGGATCACCCCGCCGGGCAAACGCCAACCGATTCAGGTGACATCCCAGAAGATGTAGATCGGCGGCCAAGATAAACAAGATGTCAGGGCTGGAGTCAGCTGTAGATCGGCGGCCAAGATAAACAAGATGTCAGGGCTGGAGTCAGCTGTAGAACAGGCTCTCTGTGAATGGTTCGCTGACTACCCTTTGTTCTACGACATGAGCGAGTGTCCTGTTTCGTCACTCGGAGTGTCACTCGGAGAGGCAGTTCGTGGAACACGCGCGGTTACATGTGCATTTAGTTTGTGAAATCACCCGTGACTCTCTCTCCAGTTCCCCCATCAGGTTGGTGTATTTGCCGTAGAAGGACCGCCTCTCGATCCATAGACGCACCATAATACTAACGCCTTCTTCTCTCTTGGTACTGGTTTCTTCGTCGGAGAAGTACGACAGCGGCCTCAACACCCAGCTGTTGTTGTTGCTCCATTTGCAGTCGGGTCAACATAAAATCAAGCCTTCTCGGCGGCACTGGTACACCCAGCATAGTGATGTTCTCTCTTCTGATGTCGTATTGGATAGTGACCTGAACACCAGAAGCCACTTAATTATATACTGGTCTGCGAGTTAAAGACTGGTGGTAACACCAATCGTAAGGTCGTGCAACCGGTCGGGACAGGTTGCACTACCGATCGAGAAGTCGCACGATAGGTGGCACCACCAATCGTCAAGTGACAGGACCAGTAGCACGATCAATCGTGCGACTACTTGATCCACGATAATGCGCGACTAGTGGTACGACCATGTAAGACCTGTAGGCGACCTCTTACGATTTGGAATCGCAGGTCAGAAGTTTTGAACATGACCATCCACCTTGCTGCGACTGATTTTGCTCTGGCGACCATCCACGATCTCTGCGACCAGTCGTGCGCTCTATCTCCGATTTGCCATCGATTCAATTTTCTTTCGGTCGCAGCTAGGTCGAAACCTGGTCGCATGTCCGGTGTAACTGAGTCCTAAATAAAATTCTAAACAACAAAAACATACCATATTGTGTATTTGAGAGTATCATAACTGACATCAACATTAGCTGAAACACTTTGCACCTCTAGACCTAGTATCTAAGTATACATGTAATCATATTCGACGGAAATAGAGTTAAAAGGTAAAATGAGATTTGAACATGGAGAATGATTTACGTTCATAATCGCAGACCCTGTTGTATCGTGTGCGTACGGCCTGTTCTCAGTCCCTTACAAAGTGAGAGAATTTCAGTGATAGGCGCAGTTGTCTTAAAGAAAGAGGTTTCTAGCAACGTCACTTAGAAATTGCTATAATGTTATGTCAACATTTGGACAAAACTTCAATTGGTATATCAAGACCCCAGCTCATGAACTGCATCTAGAGCTCTATCAAACTAAAGTTCTCAAGTAACAAAACTATAGATCCATTTCTCTGGCTCAAACTAATTTTTAATCTCGACCAATATAATAGGCTCTTTTTTGAGCCCGCTTCCGGTGAGCTCGACATAGTCGCCACAATGACGGTCCGATGTATGTGCGTGCGTGCGTGAGTGCGTGCTTGCGGATTTTCTTTGTCCGGACCATTACTCTGTCACTTATTGGAGGATTTTCAAATGACTTTGCACAAATGTTCACCATGAGTGTCGTGTGCAAGACCTGTGTCCGTAGCCCAAAGGTCAATGTCACACTCAGATGTCAAATGTTAAAATGGGTCTAAAACATCTTGTCCAGACCATAACTCTGTCATTTCTTGGGGGGGGGGGGGGTTGTTCAATTACAGGGCCAAATTTTCACCATGATAAGATGGCGTGTTGCGCACAGGACCCATGTCCGTAGTTTAAAGGAGGTCAAATGACTTGGAGGTCAAATGTCAAAAATGAGTCAAAACAATATTTTCTGGAATATTACACTGTCATCTATTGGTGGATTTTCAAATTACTTGGCACAAATGTTCACCATTGTAACCTCCAGTGTTGTGCAAGACCCGCACCCTAGCCCAAAGGTCGAAATCACACTTTGAAATCAGAAGTAAACTAGAATGCGTCCATAGGACACAGATGCCCCCACTTGCAGCCTTTGTCACAAAAGCAAATGCTATTATTCTGCTCATAGTTTGTGAATGGATATCAAAATTACCAAGTGAACAACTGTACTGATTATGGTGATAAGTCAAGGGCCATAACTTTGCACTTACTGGGCGTAACCATACATGAAACCCCAGGTGCACAACTATACAGGTTGGTGAACATTCATGTAAAGTCTTATGACACTGGCTCATATATTTTTGGAGATATGAGTGACGCAATATTACATACTCTGTAGGCTATGTTTTAACTAAGTCAATGGCCATAACTGTGCATTTACTGGGCACAGCCAAATATGAAACCCCAGTTGCACAACTACACTTGCTGGTGAACATTCTTGTAAGGTTTTATGACTCTGGCGCATATACTTTTGGAGCTTTAAGTGACACAAGATTGCATACTCTGTAGGCTATGCTTTAACTAAGTCATGGGCCATAACTTTGCACTTACTGGGCACAGCCAAACATGAAACCCCAGGTGCACAACTTCACATGCTGGTGAACATTCCTGTAAAGTTTAATGACTCTGGCGCATGTAGTTTTGGAGATATGAGTGACACAAGATTGCATACTCTGTAGGCTATATATTAACTAAGTCAAGGGCCATAACTTTGCAATTACTGGGCACAGCCAAATATGAAACCCCAGGTGCAAAACTTCACATGCTGGTTAACATTCTTCTTAAGTTTTATGAATCTGCTTCATATACTTTTGGAGATATGAGTGACACAAGATTGCATACTCTGTAGGCTATATTTTAACTAAGTCAAGGGACATAACTCTGCATTTACTAGACACAATCAAACATGAAACCCCAGGTGTAAAACTACACATGCTGGTGAACATTTCTGTAAAGTTTTATGACTCTGGCTCTTATTCTTTTGGAGATATGAGTGACACAAGATTTTGTGACGGACGGAAGGACGGACGGACGGACAGACATACGGACAAGGGCAAATCTATATGCCCCCCTTTTCAGAGTGGGGTCATAAAAATGAGTATAATATATATACACTGTATAATATGCCAGCATCCAGAAAGTTTGGGATGTCAGCATCTAGAAAATTGTGGATGCCAGCATCTAGACAGTTTGGGATGCCAGCATCCAGAAAATTGTGGATGCCAGCATTCAGACAGTTTTGGATGCCAGCATCCAAAAACTTGTGGATGCCAGCATCCAGACAGTTTGTGATGCAAGAATCCATACAGTTTGGGATGCCAGCATCCAGAAAATTGTAGATTTCAGCATCCATACAGCATCCAGAAAGTTTCAGAAACCAGCATATGTAGTGTCTGAGAAGCCAGCATAGAAAATGATTAGAATTTGGGATGCCAGCATCCAGAAAATTTCAGAAACAGCATCTATAGTGTCTGAGAAGCCAGCATAGACAATGATAAGGATTTGGGATGCCAGCATCCAGAAAATGTAGCATTTCAGCATCCAGAAGAAATTGGGATAATAAATCCCAGAAAATAGGGATTACTGGCATCTACCTTGTATTTGAATGCTGATGTCCACAGTATTTTGAAAACCAGCATACACACAACATTTTAATGCTGAAAACACATATTAACAAGGAAATAGCATAAATGCTTCAAAAAGATGCCACATCATCCAAAATATAAATGCATTATAAAACGATGGGCTAATTTTACCATATGGGACACATATGGCATTTTTTTCCATTTATATGCTATTTTGCTGTTTTATCAAAGAATAAGTGCGAATTCTCATTTGTGAGAATTTAAATTTTAGTTGGGAACGCATTAATACATGCATTAAGTTCATTATGTTACGATGCGTTCTCTACACATTTATGAACACGCATGCATGAATCTTCTCATGATTGTAATTACATAATGATTGTTTCAAAATATGTCCAAACATATGCATTATCATACTTATATGATAAACGTACCAAACTTAAAATGTTGTTATGCAAATATGATCTGTTGTTTCTGCCCCCTCCCCCGCAGTCGCTAATACGCGAGTTTGTCGTCCTTTCTGCTTTATAGTATTGTCTATATGAAAACATGTGTAAATATATTTACTTTTCGTCCGTGTATAGTGCCATTTTAACTATTGTACTATAACGATTGTTTTTTTTGATGATATTTTGTGTTGTATGTTCATGCTTTTCGTTGCCAAAGGCAAATATGTTTACCGATGTGCAATAAAGTTTTTTTGTTGTTTATTGTTTGCGTTAATTTTGTGATTTTAGAAGCAATGCGAGAACTAATCACAACTGACGAATATCAACACCTAATAACTTCTCATAATTACGGCTAACCATGCATGATTTCATGGGCAATCTTAAGGATAGAACATTCAATGAAATATTTGCCCAGAATCGATATAACGACTTAAAAGTACTTTGTACGGGAATAAAATAACGTTCGCAGTATGAGTAAGTATATGTTGTAGTTTGTAATTAACATTAACTTTGTTTTGGTTTACCGCAATATTCGGAAATGACGTCGGTGCTCGAACATGACGTGAACGTCAATTCATCACCAAATCCATGACCATTTAAAATTGCCTTATTTCACAAATGCGGAGTGCGGTCTACACGATAAGTATAATTAAATATGTATTTGGCCGCTTCATCTAGCGCTGTTGCTAAGCAAATTTGGCAAACATACCTTTAACACGACCAAGTGCAATATATTAATGACTAACAAATATTTGTTATCATGTTAAGCACGGACAAAACTTGCAATACCCTCACTTGTTACTGGACGTTTTTTTAACATTTGAAGACGTTGTCATTTTTTTACGACAAATTCAGAATAATACATTTTTAGTTTATTCTGTCATATTGCATATTTTATGTATATGTTTCAAGTATATGATACATGTTTTATATGTTTGTTTAGGTAAAACATACACATAATGAAAATAGTATTACTAAATTTATAATAAGATCATCCGGTGTAATTAATTCCTCATCCAATTAGTATGAACAAAGAAATTTTCTACCGCAAGATTGATGTCATTTACAACTTTTGGTGAATAACTCTTAAACGAACTATTTGACGAGGACACTTAAACATGTGTATCCCTAATTACCTCAATTAATATCAAGGCTAATAAAATATGTTTTAGCCTCATTTGGATACTTTTACACAGTAAAATAACGTACAATGAAGGAAATAGTATTGGAATAATAAGCATTCAACGTAGACTAAAAAATTAAAGTAGAACTAACAAGGGTAATTAATTGGCTAACATAAAGTTTCCCATTGTTTAAAACACCTAATTACAGGTTATGTTCACGCTTGTCAATGGTTTACTGAACTATAATGGTAAGTTATCGCTGGTTCAAAAACAATGAGAGTACTAGGATATGGTTTCACTGATTAAGTAAGATAGTACGAATATACAAGACACAGGGATTCTCTAAATGGAACAGATAGAAACGACATGTGTGCTCGAAACCGCAAGTGGACATTTTTTTCTAAAATTTCAAGTTAATTTTATTTGCTATCGTTTTCGAAGATTTGTTTATAGTTTTATTTATTTGCCCCATATACATTACTTTATTCAATCTCAGTACGAAACATTTCATCTACCGTCAGCTGCTGGAGTACTAAATTCCGGTAAGTCACTGACCGTGTTCAAGAAGTGTATCCTCTTTTTTTATAAAACTAACTAAATAAATAAATCATATTTTAAAACAAACAAGAAGATGTAATCAAAAATGGACTCTAGACCAAACTTAGTCGAACAAACACATTTCCGCCTCTCGCCTTTGTCGACTCAACCCCATGCGCTCGTTATAAATGTATCGTCATTGTTATTATGTATACTTACGTTGCTGTTTTTGTCTCGCCCTATTTGTCATGCGCTAATAATTCAACAATACTATACCAGGAAGAAATATAAAGGATAATAAGCGTGCAATTAGAAGTAAATTTGTAGAAGGTTCTCTGATATGTACACACTTTTTGCATTTCATTTCCTGCTAAAGAGAATTTTGTTCGTTTGTAATTTGTTTGTTTTTGGGTTTCAACCCGTTTCTCAACAGTATTTCAGTTATAAACGGCGGTCAGTTGACCTAACAACTTGTAACCAGTGTTCCTGTGTTACCAACCAGTACTACCAAATGTCACCAACACCAGTGCTCCTGTGTTACCAACCAGTACTAACCAGTGTCACCAACCAGTGCTCCTGTGTTACCAACCAGTACTATCCAGTGTCACCAACCAGTGCTCATGTGTTACCAACCAGTATTAACCAGTGTCACCAACCAGTGCTCCTGTGTTACCAACCAGTGCTCATGTGTTACCAACCAGTGCTCCTGTGTTACCAACCAGTGCTCCTGTGTTACCAACCAGTACTAACCAGTGTCACCAACCAGTGCTCCTGTGTTACCAACCAGTACTAACCAGTGTCACCAACCAGTGCTCCTGTGTTGCCAACCAGTGCTCCTGTGTTACCAACCAGTGAGCATGTGTTACCAACCAGTGCTCCTGTGTTACCAACCATTACTAACCAGTGTCACCAACCAGTGCTCCTGTGTTACCAACCAGTACTAACCTGTTCATCCGCACGCGTCTAAGAACTATACCACATACATTAGAGTTTAAAGGTGGAGGCCAACTAATATTGGATACATTATTATCTTCACGGAAGAACAAACGCCGTACATCTTAGCATTTAAGGAAAGGACGAACTTGGGTTGTTGTCTCGGCGCCAAATATTGTTAACATTTAAGGTATTAATATATTGTATACATCAATCCGACGGTCGTGGTCGGGATATATAGTGGAGGTCATTACTTACCATTTAATACAGTATTGTAATAATTCCCTAAAGGGATACATGTTTGTGACAACCTTTGTCTCTAATTTTCGCAAAATGAAAATTCATGACGCTAAAACGTATATGTCTACCATAAACTGTCTCTAAACAATATTTATGATTATTTTTCTCCGACATCCGTAGATATGTTTCCAACCCATTGATATAACCAAGACGTCGATATTTCTCATGGGTATATAGTTTAAATCATTGTTAAATATACCATTCGTTGTTCATTTGTCTGCACTGCCATAGCTCACTAAGAGTCAGAAATCCGAACGAGTTATTTTACTTTGTCGACGAAACGAATAAGCGTCAACGTTCGGAATTTTCCGTCAAATACCAAAACTATTAACACCTGTCTAAGTGGCATATAGTCCCGTCTTTTTACCTCACCATGAAGCTTTTTTCTATATGTTTTAGTGAAAACTTCAAAAATTGTCTCGTCAAAAAGTACGGACCCAAGTTTTTATATAACTCCACACAAATGTTCATTAGGCGACCCTCTACCAAGATTGTTCAAATGTTATGGGTTCGTTAATAAACACGGCAGCCAGGGGGCGATGCCATTTTTCCTATATGTACACAGTGGAAAATTAAAAATTCTTCTTTTAAAAAACTACCGGCCCAGTTTTGATATAACTTTACATATGGTCCTTGATGACCCTCTACCAAGATTGTTCATATTATTTGAATCGTCAAAAAACATGGTCTCAAGGACAGGGACCACTTTACATATAATTATAGTTGAAATTTCTTACATCTTCTTGTCAAAAACTACATGCACTAATTCGACATAATTTCACCTGAATGTTTGTAAGGTGATCTTCTACCAAGAGTGTTAATCTTTTTTTGGATTCGTCTAAAACATGGTTGCCAGGGGGTGGTGCCACTTTTCCTATTATGTATCTAGTGAAACTACTAAAAAATCTTCTTGTCAAAAACTACAGGAATTTTACCTAACCGTTCCTTAGGGAACTTTCTACCAAAATTGTTAAATTGTGTGATACACTAAAAACATGACTGCAAGGTGCGGGTCACTTTCCCGATATGTATACATTTTAATTATAATGATATTCTTAATTTGTTGGAAATTATTTTTTGCTACCTTTGTGAGAATCTTTATTAACAAAATGTTGCACCCTGTGACACAGGACCATAGTACCAAACATTTCAGGCGCTCAGGTGAGCGATTCAGAGCCCTCATGACCCTCTTGTTTTCATTGTTATTGAACACGTAAACTTTGGTTTCACGCTGAGGAAACACACGCATAATGGAAACCCTGTCAGCATTAAGTTCGCAACCACTTCTAGTTTGACACCAGTCTTAAGTTTGCTTCAAGTAAGCAGACTAAAAAAGTAATTCAAGTTTTACACGTACATGTATTTACACATTTTCTTCGCAATACAACATGCATTTTAAGTATTTACTGAACGATCAAAGCTACGTTTAAACAAGACCGTTTGGCCATTGCCAACCGCAATGCAACTGCTTCCAAAAGCATAATCGCCTTTACTTGATCCCAGCTTTGCCGGACTCAGTGTGACTTACCCAGCTGACATATAGTTCATTTAGGATAATCTATATTTACAACCATACGTTTGTTCAGTGATTTGACCCTTTGACTGAAGTGCCGAGTTTGTAATGAATCGATTAATTCCGCGCTAAACGATGCTTGTAAGTGATTTGAAAACAATTGTAGCGAACACAACTTGAGAATACTTCGAAGTGACAGAATTGCAGATTAAAGTCAGTTGAAATGGTATTTGAATAACAGTCGAAGAAGTGACGAATGCAGTTTGTTATATTGATTATAATTGAAAAATATAATTTCTTTATGAACGAAGTATTATTGTATAAATCAAGTATATTGAGAATTAGTTCAATAACGAAATTATGAAAATTATTGTGCGGTTTTAACAAATTAAAAAAGCTCAAAAAAGAAAATATCAAAGGGAGAGTACGTCAATTAATGGCGTCGTAGAATTTCTATGTAATTGCTCTTACAGAAAGCATCTACGAGTATTTCATTAAATATTTTACCTAAATTTATACATCTGCGTCTTGGGTATGTTCCAGAAATTAGTGATCGTAAAGTTCAAATAGTGTGTGAAAACAAACTCAAAGTTTGTCTTATGAATGTGGACAAATGCTGGAAGAAAGGGTCATCTGTTCTATTAAGCGTTCAGGAAGAAAATATCCGAGGTTATGTAAACCTTGTCGCCGTTTCAACCCTATTGAAACTGACTCACTGAGAGAATTAATGACACTTAATACAAGAAATGCATTGATGCAAAGCATCCAAGGGCGCCACAAAACTGGTGTACAATGTTTTGGAATAGCGTAATGGCGGAAAAATGTTTTGAAATAGTCCATTTTCATACCATCATTGGCGTGTATTTCCTTTTAAACACCGTAACTTGCATAACTATCCACAGTACCACTGTGTTAATATTGATTTAAGTAAAGTGAAAATCAAGATTATTATAATTATTTTTTTATTATTTAATCTTCGACACCTAACACACATGCTGTTTATGTAGAATCGTCCTATTTTTCGGTGATCAGCAAGTATTTATCATAAACATATCGTTTTAACTTTGTAAAAGACATTCATTGGACAATACAAATGCATTAAAAATATTTTATTTCTAAATCATAAAAATACAAAAAGTAACGTGCAATATATACTGCAGTTTAACCCTTAATAAAAAAATAGATTCAGTTATAAAAAGATGCTCCTACCATAGTCTCCAAAATTTCGTGATTCCATTAAAGGCCCCGCCCTCATGGGCGGCGCCAATAACAGCAGGGATTGAAGTCATTCGTAGGTCACGTTTACTTTATTTCACATCAACGATCAGTCCATATGCACTCTAATACAGACACAAGTCACACAATGGTTTTCTATTGAAAGACAAATAGCTTGATGTGCCTTCAAAAGACGGAAGAATGAAGGTTTGCAATCGCAGTTATGCGTATACTTTACTGATTCTATTTCTAATTTTACGAGATATAAACATATGATCTTTATCACAAATTGACCATTACGTGATTTCGTCGCTTGCTACTACATGTATATAACAGCTGTATGGTCGGACAGACGTCTGTCTGATTTCGATAGTTAAGACTTTGGTTTCGTGCCCTGGTGTGAAAACGGTGGCTGAACTTGTATACAAACAGGAAGAAACATATTTACTAAACTTTAATCCTTTTCATTGTCGGTCAATCAGAGGGTTTGTTTTCCAACGAAGGAGGCTATGTGAGGTAAAGCGTCAATAAAGTCGACAGGAAATTAAAGGAAGCGACGAGATAATAGCATGAATTACCTTTTAAATGTCCTACTTGTAGAAACCAGTCAGCCAGTGGTTCTATTCACGCACTGGAACAAAATAAAAAAGCGACAGTATCGTGTAAGAATGGATTTGCATTTACTACTATAATTACTAACATGCCGTAGCCACAATGGAACAAAAAGCAGCAACATGTGTATTTCTAATCATAAAATATAAACGTTTTCTGATTGGTCCAGGTGATGCTTTTTCGAGTCCGTAATATGTGATATTCACCAAATTTCAGGGATATTTACTGATTTATTACAAACAACAGGAGAATCCCAATAAGCCTTCCGTATAAGGTTGCAATTTATCACCGACACTCTTTTCAATATTTGCTAATGATTTGGTCAGTGAAATTAACGACCTTGGCCTTGGAAATGGTGTTGGCGACATCAAACTGTCCATGCTTATGTATGCAGACGACATAGTCCTCATGGCGGATAATGAAGAAAAATTACAGGCAATGTTGGACACTGTTCATAAGTGGTGTAAACGTTGGAGGGTGCTGATTAATGCAAATACATCAAAATGCATGCATTTCCGAAGAAACAATAACCCATGCAGTGAATTCGAATTTAAGATAGGTAATGATACATTGGAAACTGTGAAACAATACAAATATCTAGGTGTGATCTTTGAAGAAAAGAATGATAGTTCTAACAACTGTGAGTCTCTTGGTAAAGCAGCCGGTCGAGCACTTGGTGCCATCATCAACAAAATTCACGACTTAAAGGAATTCGGATTTAGATCATACGAGAAACTATTTACAGCATGTGTGATACCAATTCTAGACTATTGCTCTTCAGTTAGGGGTTTAAAAGATACCAACAAATAGACAACGTGCAAAACAGAGCCATGCGCTACTTTCTTGGCGTCCATCGTTTTACTCCCATTTTGGCAATGGTTGGCGACACAGGATGGCTACCTAGCGTTTACCGACGATGGGAAAACATGCTACGCATGTGGAACCGACTCATCAAGATGGACGACACACGTTTAACAAAACAAATATACAACTTTGATTACCTTCAGAACAATAACAACAACAACTGGTCACGTGACATCAAAAATGTTATGACAGCACTGGGACTAATCGATAGTTTCAACAACAGAACTGTTATAAATTTACCTCAGGCACATGATTTATTAGTGAACTATTACTCAAACAACTGGATTGAAAACGTTCAAACTATTTCAAAACTTAGAACATACCGACTCTACAAAAATAACTTTAAATGTGAAGAATATGTAAAACTGAATTTAAATAAAAACGAACGGTCTATACTTTGTCAATTTAGATGTGGGATATTACCCCTAAGAATTGAAACTGGGAGATATACTGGGGAACAACCAAACGAGAGACTCTGTAGACTCTGTAACCTAAACCAAGTGGAGGATGAAACACATTTTCTTTTCAATTGTGAACTTTATAATGATCTTTGTGACAACTGTTTCAGTGATCTATTTTTAAATAGTGCCGATTTACAAGCAAATCAGAGACTTTCGTGTATAATGTCATCTAACCCACGAAAACTAGCTAAATTTCTTGTCTGTGCTTGGTTAAAAAGAAGAGACATACTGTTCCATAATTGATAAACCTGTATACAATTATGTTTATTTTAGATTTGCATATATTTCCTGTATGTACTTATATTGTGTGCTTGCATAGATCTGACTATGTTTAATTTCTATTTATTTGTACTGTTCTGCCCGAATGATCTGTATGATGTGTGTCTGAATGTATCTGCATTGTGTTGTTTAAGCGTGTCTGAATGTATCTGTATTATATTACTTGTTTGACTTGTATAAGTGTGAATGTATCTGTATTATATTACTTGTTTGACTTGTATAAGTGTGAATGTATCGGTATTATATTACTTGTTTGACTTGTATAAGTGTGAATGTATCTGTATTATATTACTTGTTTGACTTGTATAAGTGTGTCTGTATGAATTTGCATTATGTTGCATGTAATGAATTGTAAAAGTGTGTCTCTATATACTTGTATTATGTTGCCTCAGATGTATAATTATGATGTTGAATTAATTATATATATCGGTAATTGTCTATTACTTCAATATGTTAAGGTGACCTATAGGCCCAATGGGCCGGGTGCTTATCTATCTGTTATTTGTAATGTATGTATATAAATGTAAATGCACATGTCACTATAATAAACTATTTACTTACTTACTTACTTACTTATATGGTAGTCGGTTTCTTACGAACTCTACAGATTTGCCAAAGCGATTTCCAGATGACTAAGTTCAGTGCATTCAAGCGTTTAATTTACAATGATCATTTAATGTCAGCACCAAACGACAGTTATAAACAATGTTACAAACTCTCCAATTTGCAAGTCATCTGTGGAAAATAAAGAGCTTTGTTACTAAAACCATTCCACAAATATTATTAAAAAGACTTCATGCGATCACGTTTTATGTCACGATATAACGATATACTTCTATATTAAAACTATTAAAAGGCCTACAAACCACGCGTAGAAGTTTCCAGCTTGCAAATATTTATTCATAATGGGTTAGACTAAGGCACAGTTCGCAGTTATTACGAGTGTGTAGCCCAATATTTATTGAAAAAAATAGGGAGTTTGAATAGAAAAAAACAACCAGATGTGCTGTAAAGGTACTTGTTACTATTTTGAGGATGTTCAAAATTTCAAGAATATTCGGAACATGGACATAATCTTGCTTAGAAAAGAAGACAAAGTAAGCGTCAAACGTGGGGTCGAACTCAAGATACAGAAATTAACAATCTGGCACTCTATCTTCTGCATGAGCTATCCTGGCTGCTATGAATGGCCGAGGACCAATCAGTAACGAAACGGAGGCTACAAGGTTCGTATGGGCGTGCGTCGAGCAAACTCGACTTAGGCATTTATACTTAAATGTAAAAACAAACAAATTGAGGAAACGAAAAAAGAAAAAAAACAACAGCAACACAAAGAAAACTACAACACAATATTAATTTAACATAAAATAAATGTAATACCAACAACAAAAATGTACCTTCGCCAAGATTCGAACTCGTAACATTCATGATCATAATGAAGTGATGATCAGTACCTTGCTCTCGACACCATGGCGCATTCTGGAATGTTGATAGCTTAGTATAACTCTTACTTAGACAGAACACTGATTTGAAATTTGAAATGATAATGCCTATAACCTGAATACCCTATTATCGATCAAACCAAATTGCCCGCGTTTCACCTTATCTCGGGCCAACTGTAACCTCACACTTAAAACCGCTATATGGTCATTGATTTTCAAATACATGTATATACACAAATTAAGTAGACAGTAACTAAACATTAAAAGCAGTTAACCATTTCGCTTACACTAACTTATGTAAGTTGTAAGTTTGATATACGTCTCAGGTTGCATTTACATTTCGTGAAGATGTATCCTAAATATAACCTGAAATAAAAGGAAATACGGCAGCAATTTTAACTGGACAATTCGCCTTACTTTCTGCAAGGGGAGTTTTGCCCTCAGTATTATCTATACAGCTGGTCTAAGGATCGATATTGTACCTTGATTAGCAATGCTATCAATCAAAGATAGTTTTATATACATGATTTTGCTGTATTAATCAATTTCTGTAATGAAAAAAACAACATGAATACTTCCGTTTTAAAGGAAGCTCAGAATAAACAATTCAATATGTGATATACGTTGCATTTGGTATGCAATCGTATCTGTTGAATTAACACGCTCCAAGTGTGAGAGTACACTACATCAACATTACATTTATGATTTATCGAAGTCGGAAGGCTATTGGTAACTGCTTCAATTTATACATTTGTTATAAATGTATATGGAAGTAGTATATACACGTGTTTAAGGTGTGTTTATTCAGCGAGACATCTGGATGAAAGCAGCGTGTCTATATCAAGTAGAATGACAGGCCTGTTTGAGAGGTTTTTGAAAATAGTAATTGAAATTCGTCTCCTTGCCATAGAATTCATACTCATTCGAACAACTAGTAAGTAAAATAATCATCGTTATCATCAGTAACACAAATATCACTAACATTCAATTTCATCATCATTTCATCACCATCATGCAACATCGACACCAATATAACAGACACTTCATTAACTTTATTATTAACATCATCCTCGATATGTGTACATTTACTTATATCACCAATATATGAGCAGTCACCAACATCATTAGTAACATACTGACACTAGTCATTCACAAACAAGTTATACAGCACCATCAACAACAACAGAATCATCACAATTCCCAATAGCATTGCTACAGTCGACACTCATTGCGTCGACATCGGTAATATCGATATTCCGGTTTAGTCGACATGTTTATAAAGTCCCGGTTTCTGTCGCTATATATTATATAGGGAAAATGATTTATATAAACAATATCATCTTTATGAACATTACCAGTACATTAAACGTTATAACCATCATCTCGGTCATCAGTTATAACATCAATATCAGGTTTTTCATCAGCCTTATTAATAACAAACTATTGTACACATTTGTTTTCAAGAATGCAGAGAGCCCTCATGAAGTGGAACTTTGTAGGTTGCTGATTGTGACATTGAATATCGCCACTAATTTCCTCACAACCATAAATACTAATGTAATCGTGGTTTTGAATATTAGACAGAAATGATAAGAACTGACAGATTAGATATTGATTGTCCGACCAATGAAGTTACTATATCAGTGTAAATACAGTTGTAATTTTCTGTAACTACTGATTAGGAAAAACGCAGTTTTCACAATTTCGTATTATTCATTAATTTAATTAGGATAATATAATTAATATTTGGTCGTAGCAGGAATACAAATTCACTTGAAAACAATGTACGCTGTACTTTGTTATTCATGTAAGTTTATATAGTGCACATACAATTATTGATATTTTACACAATGAATAAAGCAGTATAATATGGACGTTAATGACATTATATAATTGATTCCAGTAGTATGTGAAATGTTTTAGACTTAAATGTGTTTTGTTTATGACAAAACATTAAAGGTGGACAATTTATTGTCATATGTAGATAAAAACCTAAACAATCATGTGTTATTATGTTATCTTCTGCGTGTTGGCATATGCATGTATTACAGTATCAGGTTATGTTCTGCGTGTTGGCATATGCATGTATTACAGTATCAGGTTATGTTCTGCGTGTTGGCATATGCATGTATTACAGTATCAGGTTATGTTCTGCGTGTTGGCATATGCATGTATTACAGTATCAGGTTATGTTCTGCGTGTTGGCATATGCATGTATTACAGTATCAGGTTATGTTCTGCGTGTTGGCATATGCATGTATTACAGTATCAGGTTATGTTCTGCGTGTTGGCATATGCATGTATTACAGTATCAGGTTATGTTCACTTTATACCATTTTACTAAACAATTTTTATGTTCCCCATTTTATCCAGTATAATTCAGACCGCAACAAGAAGCAGGTAATCTTTATTGATCCTGCCACGGATCCGTGTGCCTAATAATACATTTCATAAACCCACCACATTAGCTCAGCCGGAAAAGCAATCGACTACCAGTCATGAGATCGTATGTTTGAACATCCGGTGAGTCGTATGTTCATCGAGAATATTACGCTATAATATATCCAAACCCATTCGTCATCCACTTTTATTATTCATCACGTGATTTGTCCATGCAACATTTGCATATGTATATACACGTTAAAAGCAAAACCGTAAAGTTACCCTGTGATATAACGTTTTTTCCCTGTGACATAACGTTTTTACCCTGTGACATAACATTTTTATCGCGTAACATAACGTTTTTACCCTCGCGCGGGTCGAATAATAGACAACTGCAAATTCCGGTAGTCCGAGTCGATAGACGCTTATTGAAATCGAAAACAATCAAGCGCCTGTAATGTTTGCAAATGACGCTATTTGTCGGCTTTGACAGATTCAGTTCTTTCACAAAATGGCTTCAAAAACTATTTGCTTTGTTGTCGGAGTCGGATGTGTTTAGATGAATCTAAAGACTCTGCAAGCACTTTATTGTTCTATATTTTGATATCAAAATATTTGTTCGGTATCATTAAATTAATATCAGATCCCATGGAGGGTGATAGCATATAATGTTAACCCTCGAAATGTTAATGTCAACCGAGGCGTAAGCACTCTATTATTTCTGCTTTAATATATGATATTGCATATATCCATTTTTATGCTGACGATTCCACCCTGTATACACCTGACCCTGATATCAAAACTACACAGGCCAAACAAATAAATATGCAATCAGTTCTTGGTGCCGAACAAAAAACATGTCTTTACATCCTAATAAATCTACATGTATGATTCTAACGTCGAATAACCGTCTCAAAACCCTTGATATTGAACTAACGCTGTATATAAATAAAACTAAATTGCAAAATGTAAATGTACAAAAGGTACTTGGTATTTACATTTATAACACCTTATCATGGAATACACATCTTGCAAACACATGTTCTCATATCAATTCAAAAATTTCACTTTGAAAAAGAATTACATTGGACTACTGTTGTACCGTACTGGAAGAAAATATTATAAATATCTAGGTAAATTACAAGCGCGAGTAGCTAGAATAATACAAAAGGAGTTTGGAAAACTCAAAATTACTCAATTAATTAAATTGGATATCGTTTATAAGTATATGTTTTTATCATTCTGCAGTCCTTGTTTACAAAGCTTATTGCAATGAGAGTCCCCAGTATAATCGATCATTATTAAAATTTTCATCCAATAGTATATACAGTTGAAGATCAGTGAAAAACAATGACTAAGTCACGCCAACTTTTAAAACAAACTACATGTACATGAAAAATTATTTCACAAACTTTTAATTAATGTAAGTGCTGTTAATTGTAATAAAATTTCCAGCAATATAAGATAAGTCTCGTCATTAAATAAAATTCACAAGAACATTAAAAACCATGTTTATTGAAAAATACTACACTCTAGTAGGTTTGTAATGAAAGTTATTAATAGCATTTACTAATATATCACTATATGTGTACTATTTACAAAATCTGATGAGTGATTGTCTAGAATGAGCGAACGTGTTATATAATTATTGTGTTGTTTTCTGTTAGAAGGCCATGCTTTATTTAAGAATTGTACAACTGTTTTTGTATACATCTTTACATGTTACCTTCATTAAATAAGGATATTATTATTATTATTAACATCAGGTTAACATTATATGCTTACACCCTCCATGGGATCTGATATGTATTTACTGTTTCATATGAGGAGGTTGTCAGCTGTTTGCGGAAGAACATGTTAATAGCGGTTGATAACCTGAGAACATTGGCCAGGTCACAAGGCCGCCTAACGTAACCGCTTTCTATTAAACATATGTTAACTTCAACATTACAATCCGTACATGTGTGTTTAGATATGCCCAGTTGCTTATTTAACCAGTAAACCAGTTATGTCCATATAATAAATGTTAATATCACAGACAACACGGAAATAACGAAGCCAGTGACATATGGAATGAACTTCATTTGTGTAATAATATAATCTTGGCTAATAGAATCGAACAAGCCTAATGGTTTATTGTCTTCATATATAATATAATTTGAATAAAATTAGTTCCTGATTAGTAGATTGAAATTGAATATTTATGCATTTTCTGGGTTCAACGTTCAAAAAGGCGCTAACTTCAACTATTTTGCATTCACACATGTGTATGGCGACATTATTTATGTTGAACAAGTCATATCATTGTTACCGATTCATTACCAACGAAATGTGTAACACCTCGTGACGTAATTCATCAAATATTGGTTTAAAGTATTATCTACTGATAATACTATAATCAAACATGTGTACTTGCAATCTTTAAATGATTGTGAAACCAATACAGTCAACTGGGTGTATAACGTAAAAAGGTTATTGTGTGAATATGGTTTTGCCGATATATGGCAACGATCTGATACCTTTAACGGTAGTTGTTTTATACATGTGTTTAAACAGAGGTTAATTGACTGTTTTGTTCAAGGTTGGCATGTTAGAAAAGATACAAGTCCAGGTATGACATTGTACAATACCTGTAAATCAGAATTTATTTATGAACAATACCTCGATACTATACCTAACAATTTACGCTAGAATCAGCATAGATAGAAACGAAATATTATGTATTTTTGTGATACTAGAGATATTGAAGACGAATATCATTTTATAATCAGCTGTCCGTTGTATAATAATTTAAGGAAACAATACATTGATCAATATTTTTATTTTAGACCAAATGTACTGGAACAGTATTATATTGTCATATTAAAAGTATTATGTGTTTGTAATATTTTGTAATGTGGTGGTCGAGAATTCGGCTTCTTTTAGTGGGCCGCATTTTGGTGTTTTGCGGTCGAGTTTAAGACTTCCACGTTTTGACGTCATCTACATGAGATTTTCGTCGCAAAAGCACACGCTTCACCTAAATGTTGTTATGTACCACTTTTGTCTTGCAGTACAGCATTTCCAACACTATTGTATGTTGTGCTGATCCTACAGTGTGCACGACTTGTATGTTGTGCTGATCCTAGAGTGTGCACGACTTGTATCTTGTGCTGATCCTAGAGTGTGCACGACTTGTATGTTGTGCTGATCCTACAGTGTGCACGACTTGTATGTTGTGCTGATCCTACAGTGTGCACGACTTGTATGTTGTGCTGATCCTTAAGTGTGCACGACTTGTATGTTGTGCTGATCCTAGAGTGTGCACGACTTGTATGTTGTGCTGATCCTACAGTGTGCACGACTTGTATGTTGTGCTGATCCTACAGTGTGCACGACTTGTATGTTGTGCTGATCCTAGAGTGTGCAAGACTTGTATGTTGTGCTGATCCAAGAGTGTGCACGACTTGTTTGTTGTGCTGATCCTACAGTGTGCACGACTTGTATGTTGTGCTGATCCTACAGTGTGCACGACTTGTATGTTGTGCTGATCCTACAGTGTGCACGACTTGTATGTTGTGCTGATCCTACAGTGTGCACGACCTGTATGTTTTTCTGATCCTAGAGTGTGCACGACTTGTATGTTGTGTTGATCCTAGAAAGTGCACGACTTGTATGTTGTGCTGATCCTACAGTGTGCACGACTTGTTTGTTGTGCTGATCCTACAGTGTGCACGACTTGTATGTTGTGCTGATCCTAGAGTGTGCATGACTTGTATGTTGTGCTGATCCTAGAGTGTGCACGACTTGTATGTTGTGCTGATCCTAGAGTGTGCACGACTTGTATGTTGTGCTGATCCTAGAGTGTGCACGACTTGTATGTTGTGCTGATCCTAGAGTGTGCACGACTTGTATGTTGTGCTGATCCTAGAGTGTGCACGACTTGTATGTTGTGCTGATCCTAGAGTGTGCACGACTTGTATGTTGTGCTGATCCTAGAGTGTGCACGACTTGTATGTTGTGCTGATCCTAGAGTGTGCACGACTTGTATGTTGTGCTGATCCTAGAGTGTGCACGACTTGTATGCTGTGCTGATCCTAGAGTGTGCACGACTTGTATGCTGTGCTGATCCTAGAGTGTGCACGACTTGTATGTTGTGCTGATCCAAGAGTGTGCACGACTTGTATGTTGTGCTGATCCTAGAGTGTGCACGACTTGTATGTTGTGCTGATCCTAGAATGTGCACGACTTGTATGTTGTGCTGATCCTACAGTGTGCACGACTTGTATGTTGTGCTGATCCTAGAATGTGCACGACTTGTATGTTGTGCTGATCCTAGAGTGTGCACGACTTGTATGTTGTGCTGATCCTAGAATGTGCACGACTTGTATGTTGTGCTGATCCTACAGTGTGCACGACTTGTATGTTGTGCTGATCCTAGAGTGTGCACGACTTGTATGTTGTGCTGATCCTAGAATGTGCACGACTTGTATGTTGTGCTGATCCTAGAATGTGCACGACTTGTATGTTGTGCTGATCCTAGAGTGTGCACGACTTGTATGTTGTGCTGATCCTACAGTGTGCACGACTTGTATGTTGTGCTGATCCTAGAGTGTGCACGACTTGTATGTTGTGCTGATCCTAGAGTGTGCACGACTTGTATGTTGTGCTGATCCTAGAGTGTGCACGACTTGTATGTTGTGCTGATCCTACAGTGTGCACGACTTGTATGTTGTGCTGATCCTAGAGTGTGCACGACTTGTATGTTGTGCTGATCCTACAGTGTGCACGACTTGTATGTTGTGCTGATCCTAGAATGTGCATGACTTGTATGTTGTGCTGATCCTAGAATGTGCACGACTTGTATGTTGTGCTGATCCTAGAATGTGCACGACTTGTATGTTGTGCTGATCCTAGAATGTGCATGACTTGTATGTTGTGCTGATCCTAGAGTGTGCACGACTTGTATGTTGTGCTGATCCTAGAGTGTGCACGACTTGTATGTTGTGCTGATCCTAAAGTGTGCACGACTTGTATGTTGTGCTGATCCTAGAGTGTGCACGACTTGTATGTTGTGCTGATCCTAGAGTGTGCACGACTTGTATGTTGTGCTGATCCTAGAGTGTGCACGACTTGTATGTTGTGCTGATCCTAGAGTGTGCACGACTTGTATGTTGTGCTGATCCTAGAGTGTGCACGACTTGTATGTTGTGCTGATCCTACAGTGTGCACGACTTGTATGTTGTGCTGATCCTAGAGTGTGCACGACTTGTATGTTGTGCTGATCCTAGAGTGTGCACGACTTGTATGTTGTACTGATCCTACAGTGTGCACGACTTGTATGTTGTGCTGATCCTAGAGTGTGCACGACTTGTATGTTGTGCTGATCCTAGAGTGTGCACGACTTGTAAGTTGTGCTGATCCTAGAATGTGCACTACTTGTATGTTGTGCTGATCCTAGAGTGTGCACGACTTGTATGTTGTGCTGATCCTAGAGTGTGCACGACTTGTATGTTGTGCTGATCCTAGAGTGTGCACGACTTGTATGTTGTGCTGATCCTAGAATGTGCACGACTTGTATGTTGTGCTGATCCTAGAGTGTGCACGACTTGTATGTTGTGCTGATCCTACAGTGTGCACGACTTGTATGTTGTGCTGATCCTAGAATGTGCACTACTTGTATGTTGTGCTGATCCTAGAGTGTGCACGACTTGTATGTTGTGCTGATCCTAGAATGTGCACGACTTGTATGTTGTGCTGATCCTAGAGTGTGCACGACTTGTATGTTGTGCTGATCCTAGAATGTGCACGACTTGTATGTTGTGCTGATCCTAGAGTGTGCACGACTTGTATGTTGTGCTGATCCTACAGTGTGCACGACTTGTATGTTGTGCTGATCCTAGAATGTGCACTACTTGTATGTTGTGCTGATCCTAGAATGTGCACTACTTGTATGTTGTGCTGATCCTAGAGTGTGCACGACTTGTATGTTGTGCTGATCCTAGAGTGTGCACGACTTGTATGTTGTGCTGATCCTACAGTGTGCACGACTTGTATGTTGTGCTGATCCTAGAATGTGCACGACTTGTATGTTGTGCTGATCCTACAGTGTGCACGACTTGTATGTTGTGCTGATCCTAGAATGTGCACTACTTGTATGTTGTGCTGATCCTAGAGTGTGCACGACTTGTATGTTGTGCTGATCCTAGAATGTGCACGACTTGTATGTTGTGCTGATCCTAGAGTGTGCACGACTTGTATGTTGTGCTGATCCTAGAATGTGCACTACTTGTATGTTGTGCTGATCCTAGAGTGTGCACGACTTGTATGTTGTGCTGATCCTAGAATGTGCACGACTTGTATGTTGTGCTGATCCTAGAGTGTGCACGACTTGTATGTTGTGCTGATCCTAGAGTGTGCACGACTTGTATGTTGTGCTGATCCTAGAGTGTGCACGACTTGTATGTTGTGCTGATCCTAGAGTGTGCACGACTTGTATGTTGTGCTGATCCTAGAGTGTGCACGACTTGTATGTTGTGCTGATCCTAGAATGTGCACGACTTGTATGTTGTGCTGATCCTAGAGTGTGCACGACTTGTTTGTTGTGCTGATCCTAGAATGTGCACTACTTGTATGTTGTGCTGATCCTAGAGTGTGCACGACTTGTATGTTGTGCTGATCCTAGAATGTGCACGACTTGTATGTTGTGCTGATCCTAGAATGTGCACTACTTGTATGTTGTGCTGATCCTAGAGTGTGCACGACTTTTTACTATTCTGCCCTTAGCCGACGGATTGATAACCAAGACAAGTTCCGTTGCTTTAGATTTACTTATCCTTGAGGTGCATTTGATATCTTTGCATATGGTATATGATTGTTTCATTTGTTATTTCAGTTTTTACCTCAAGGATAAGTAAATCTAAAGCAACGGAACTTGTCTTTGTTATCTATCTGTCGGCTAAGGGCAGAATACCAAACATGTTTAAATTTACTCAACTAATGAAAAGCCAGGATAAAAACATTCTACTTCCGTTAGCAATTTATTGTAAAAAACATTGATGTTGGGAAACAGTTAAGTAAATAACGTTGCTTAGTTCCTATATTTATGCACGGACTTCTAATAATAATTATATATTTAACATAATCCTCAAAAAACATTTTGTGTTTATCACCTTTGATTTATATTTGTATTTATAAGAAACTTTGAATGTAAATGGTATATATATTTGTGTATGTATTGTGTATTTTATTTAATTTTGATATATTTGGACTTATTATATATGCTTATATACAATATATGTGTGTTCTGTACTGTTCCGTAAAATGATGGACGTTTTATTCATCTGTGGTGCAACGATGTGTGGTTCAGATCAATGCTTAATAATGAATTTCTGTGAACCTGATAGTTTACATCGCTACATAAACAAACTTAGTTATATCCAATATTTGTTAGTTTCATGCAACGAAAGTTCGTTATTTGTGTGTGTACTTAAAAACAAAAGTCATCATATCTTGAAATATTCAAACTATTTTTGTTGATATTTAGTATTGAATTCACAACTACAATTGTTGGGATGCAAAATAATATGAACAAAGGCATATTTAAGTATATTTATGTCATATTGTTATGATTCAATTAAAAAGAACGGTATGCCTCATGTATTTGACATTTTATGACGTCATAGATATTTTATTATACACTACCAAGAAAACTTTTCTCTCTACAATGCATTTTTATAACATATCTTAATATTCATTGGGTACAGTCGTATTTTGTGTTTTAGTTTTAGTTTTCTTAATAGACATATTTCTTTTAGTTTTAAATTCCCTATTACTAATATCTAAGAATTGTTTAATTATTAACTACATTATTGAGTTGACCTTACTTTAAATTGCATTATTAATTTGAAATTTTAGGGTTATTTCACATTCTTATGTTACTAGTTTAGTTACTGGGAGCAAGGTCAGACTGAGGCTGCTTGTTCCTTCGTGCTGGATAGTTGCAGTGTCTGTTGTTATGTGCGTGATGGTTGGTTGCTTTTAATGATTAGTTACTGTCTACTTAGTCAATTTATGTATATATGTTGGAAATCAAGGCCCATATAGCGATTAAGTGTGAGGTTAGCTAGCTGTTAAATCGATTTAAACCCCCAGTGTTTTTGCTGACCGTTCCAAGGCTGTAATTCGCTATATGGTTGTTGTTTCTGTTTGTGTTTTGAATGTGTTTTGTATTTCCCTTTCCCCGGGGCAATTCTGTCCTTTTATATAGTGTTCAGGGTGTTTCCTGCCCATGTTTGGCCTATTGCGGCCAAGTTGTCTTGACTTGTCCTGTGATCTTTTCCATCCATTAACCCCCCTCCCCCTTCCTTCACTGTCCACTTTGATTCTCCTAGTTATTCCTTGTGGTCTGCCGGGCCTCTGTTCCTTAACATGTGTACCCTTTGACCTCCGTAAGTGCCTTATGTTTTGTAGATTGTTGTTTTCCCGGAGGTCTGCGTGAGGAGGCACTGTATTGTGTATGTGGCGTTACCTGTAGTTACGTATTCTCTCTCCTTTGTTATCAATTAGTGTGGTTAATGTGCTAGATAGATGCTTTAATGATGGGCAATATCTCTATGTTATAATTCGTGTATTTGGGTTTATTTATTATCACCACCAGTTTCCTATATCGGCGACGCCTCCAAGAATGCTAATCATTTTAGATTTTTGGAGGATAGTGCATGATACAGAAGATGCCCCAGTTCCAGAAGCATCCCTGGCTGTTTTACGTCCGAAAGACAGTTATTTCATTCTTACATACACGTGTCTTATTTGAGGTGTCTGTGGTTGTTTTATTTTCAGATCATCGTAACTTTGTAGACTTTGATGATCTCATTTATCATCATAATTATGCTGTATGTATGAATATGTGTAGATGTGCTGATATGTTTTAGTGTTAATTTCTTACATAGGTGTTGTTTGAAGACCACATTGTAAAAAAGTTACAATTGTAGCTTATTATGATTTCTTCATGAAATACAGATATTGTTGTTCTTATTATTATCAATGACTTGACTGTTTGTTGCACAGTGTAGATTATACAAGAAAACAAATCTTTAACTGAGAAGCACTGTGAATCCGGGGTCAGTATTATGATACCGGAGAAGAATATTCTGTTAAGTTTTAGAAGCCTTAAGAATACATAAAAGTGGCGTCCGTTGAACGAAGTCGGTGGACTTATAATCGATGCTTCATAAGTTTTAATGAAAAGAGTCAAGTACAGAAATTATCGACTCAAGTTTCATCGAAATATAATACGGCGATAGACTTGTGCTGATAACCTCCTTCCACTAAAACGAGCAATTAAATATTGATTGAAAGGCATGTCTTATTGCGGCACTGTTCTGGATTACCGCTACGTGTGTTCATGTGCTTGACTGGCCTACTGTGACTATCTATTTATCAACGCCTAACGAGATGCAACCAATTAAAACTGTGTTCAGTTTAATTTTAATTTTCGGAGTCTCACAATTCTATGTACAGAACAGGTTTTATCGAACCAATGACCTAACTAGACGATTTCAAAATAGTTACGAAATAGTTTTTTCTATGTCGTTAATTTTATCACAGTGTTCTAGTCAAGCTTGTAATTACAGAGAGAGATAATGAAAAAATATGGAACGTGTGCAACTAATTTCTACTATAACTGTAGATAAAAACTATAAATATGTCAACACTATGTGAAAAGGATGATAAGAAATACACATAATTTCTACCCGAGTGATTGTGCTACTTACTGAGCAGTGCAAATGGTGCTTCCACCATATAACTTAACGTAACGAACTTATTGGCATTTAAAAATATGCGCTTCATCCAAAGTAAATTTATATTATCTCAGAAGATTTGGACCTTTTCATACCATTTCCAGGCAACGACACAACCGGTGTTCGGCACGAAGTGGAGGGGGCATTTCAATTAAGCTATAAAGAAAAATTAATTTCGGACTTAATTCATGTTATAATAGATCTAGTACACATACAACTTCTGTGATATACCCAAACTTCAATTACATGAAATGTAGAACACCAATACAAGTATAATCTTGGACAATTGTCAAACACGTACCGCATCTGTTTAATTTCTTCGTTTGCGTTGCCAATGCCAGGTGACATCAACGATTGATGGTATAGAACAGTATGGTGACATAGTAACTCATACATGGTCCACTAAGGACATAAGAAAGGAAGCAGATCAAACAGTTTTCCCCTTTTTATATAATTCTTGTCGTTAGTTATTGTATAATTTACAAGCAATGTTTCGATTATTTATATGAACGTTACCAACTAAATCGATATAAAACATTTTATTGTATAATGAACACATTTATCTATATTTCTACTTACCTGTGATATACGGTATAGTGTTATGAACATTGAAGTATCGGTATCGTAAGTAACTCTCATCACGATGACCATTAAACATTTCCGTAGTTTTGGTATGCTTCATGATTAAGAACATGAGAAAAGTAACAAGTACTAGATCAAACTATGGAATAAAGGAACGATGCACATTTTGTTGTCATCTGAATTCATCATTGAGCACTTCCCTCGTGATGTTGTTTCTGCATGAGGCTACCACTGGGTCCGGACTCCAAATATCGAACGATGTGTTAAATACAGTTTTTGTCCGCGTTAATTTGTAAGACATATTTTTTTATTCAGCGAGTTTATTATTTCAATCAAGTACACGTATAAACATGAACGCCGCTGTACGGTTTCCATTTTC
Source organism: Mactromeris polynyma (assembly GCA_032209605.1). NCBI lineage: Eukaryota > Metazoa > Mollusca > Bivalvia > Venerida > Mactridae > Mactromeris > Mactromeris polynyma. Next base: position 19,415,639 of record JASFXZ010000003.1, read on the forward strand.
TTCTTGAAGTGATTCATTTCCTGAAAACGTCACACGTGACGTCACCATGTACTGACAGTGAGCAATATTTGCCCCATATGGCGACACGAAAACAAGTGACCAAATGGAATTTCCTTATGTATCCTGCTTGCAAATAGTGTCATCACATGTTGCGTTTTCTTGAAATGACACCACTTATTACAGAAGAGGTTGTAAATCACATAGCAGTGCTCATATGTATCTTGATTTCTCAAGTGAAACTAATTATAGTGAACGACAGTCTTAAACTGTTTTGTTGTAATATTCATATACCACGTGAGAGAAATCAATAGACCATCAAAGGAAACCGTGCGTTTTTTTAAATACATTAAGTGAAATGAAAGACAAATAAAATGGATTTGCACTGATGAATAACTGATACATCCGGAAATAAGGGAGTTATGAGACTGTGAAAAGGGTAAGCCATTTGTCCGTTAGATCCCGTTTTCCCTTTAAATAGTGCACCAGTCAAATGTGTGACTTCTGGTCCATTGAATTCCACAAACTCTTGTTAAGATGAATGTTCTACGACATCTACGTGTTCTGAAAGTTGCAAAGAAATCAATCTCCGACAACAAGTCAGAAATAGTTGTTTATAAGACAGTCTTAGGTTCAGTATTCGAATTTACATGCAAGAACAATTTTCAACAGAAGTAAAAACGTGAAGTTCAAATTGTTTGAAAGCCGTGGTAACAGTTTGGTACCAGCGTCACCACTATACTCAAACATTTAAAATGTCTGCTCAGCAAAATTACTGAATTCGTTACGTTTGCAACAAATTGAAAGCGTGTAGTGGGTTATATTGAGAGTTATGCAAACAAAGCAATTTCAGCGTCTACTGTTCGATACAGATATAGCATTATACAAATTACATAAACGTTGAAACCATGATAACGTGGAATGAGATCTATCTTTTACCCGTTACATTCGCCTAGATATAAGTCCTCCTAAGACTTGGCTTTACGTAAATCAAATTAATTAGATAGATACTTCTATGTTCTAATAGACAGCCAGGAAGTGCACTTTGCCATTTCGTATATGGTCTATTAATATCAAAAACAAGTCTTAATAAGTATGTTTTATTCTTATCCAATGCACGTTTCTTGTATATACATTAGTGTTGTCATTATGCACATAAACGCCTTTCATTTTTTACTCACATGTTGTAAAACGCAATGAAATTTTGGAACAATATAGCAATCATTTATGGTATGAAAAGTTCGCGGTACATAAACGCAATACGTTGCTTAACTAGCGCAATATATCGTGACACCCCTATTTACTACATAATACAATACTTACTCCATCATAAAGTGAACTTTCTACATCACACAATAAACTCTATACATCACAGATGCATTTATGCTTCACTCAAATTACTTATGGCATAATACAATGCACTTAATACATTATTCAATGAACTAACTACATGATACACTTATTTTACAACATGGTACGATGAACTTACTGCACAATACAAAACCTTACAACAAAATACAATGGACTAACTGCATAAAACAATAACCTTACAACTCAATAAATGAAATGACTGAACAATACAACACCATAACAACAAAATACAATGAACTAACTGCATAAAACAATAAACTTACAAATCAATAAATGAACTGACTGAACAATACAACAACCTAACAACAAAATACAATGGACTAACTGCAAAAAAAATAATAACCTTACAACTCAATACAATGAACTGACTGAACAATACAACACCATAACAACAAAATACAATGAACTAACTGCATAAAACAATAAACTTACAACTCAATAAATGAACTGACTGAACAATACAACAACCTAACAACAAAATACAATGGACTAACTGCATAAAACAATAACCTTACAACTCAATACAATGAACTGACTGAACAATACAACAACCTAACAACAAAATACAATGGACTAACTGCATAAAACAATAACCTTACAACTCAATACAATGAACTGACTGAACAATACAACAACCTAACAACAAAATACAATGGACTAACTGCATAAAACAATAAGCTTACAACTCAATAAATGAACTGACTGAACAATACAACAACCTAACAACAAAATACAATGAACTTACTGCACAATACAATAACCGTACAACACAATACAATGAACTTACTGCATAAAACAATGAACTTACTACGTGATACAATGAACTTACTGCACACTACAATGAACTAGCTGCATAATACAATGAACTTACTACGTGATACAATGAACTTACTGCACACTACAATGAACTAGCTGCATAATACAATGAACTTACTACATGATACAATGAACTTACTGCATGATACAATGAACCTTCTACATGATACAATGAACTTACTACATGATACAATGAATTTACTACATGATACAATGAACTTACTACATGATACAATGAATTTACTACATGATACAATGAACTTACTATATGATACAATGAACCTTCTACGTGATACAATGAACCTTCTACATGATACAATGAACTTACTACATGATACAATGAACCTTCTACATGATACAATGAACTTACTACATGATACAATGAACTTACTGCATGATACAATGAACCTTCTACATGATACAATGAACTTACTACATGATACAATGAATTTACTACATGATACAATGAACTTACTACATGATACAATGAATTTACTACATGATACAATGAACTTACTATATGATACAATGAACCTTCTACGTGATACAATGAACCTTCTACATGATACAATGAACTTACTACATGATACAATGAACCTTCTACATGATACAATGAACTTACTACATGATACAATGAACTTACTACATGATACAATGAACCTTCTACGTGATACAATGAACCTTCTACGTGATACAATGAACTTACTACATGATACAATGAACCTTCTACATGATACAATGAACCTTCTACATAATACAATGAACTTACTACATGATACAATGAACTTACTGCATGATACAATGAACCTTCTACATGATACAATGAACTTACTACATGATACAATGAATTTACTACATGATACAATGAACTTACTACATGATACAATGAATTTACTACATGATACAATGAACTTACTATATGATACAATGAACCTTCTACATGATACAATGAACTTACTACATGATACAATGAACCTTCTACATGATACAATGAACTTACTATATGATACAATGAACCTTCTACATGATACAATGAACCTTCTAAGTGATACAATGAACCTTCTACATGATACAATGAACTTACTATATGATACAATACACTTACTGCATGCTACAATGAACCTTCTACATAATAATAATATTAACTTCTTTATTTTCTTCAGGTTACATATTTAAGGTTAACAAAAAATTGTACATCTTTTTTTCAATATGGCCTTCTATTAACAATATAAACACGCACAAACAAACAAGATTTCACACACGCACACGCGCACACACGCACCTACACAAACACACGCATTCACACTCGCACACACAATAAATTGTACAAGTACATCATGTTTTAACATCAGGATGTAATGAGACTATTAAAAACAACAAAAGTTAAGATGATCTGAATTTTTTTTTGAAATAAAACAACAACAACAGACACCTCACATAAGACACAAACATACAATAATGAAATATTATTGATATCATTGTTTAAGCATTAAGTAGTTCCTATAATTATTTTTAAATGTTTCTGTATCAGACAGACGACGTATATTTACAGGAATTGAATTCCATACCTCACGAGCATAAAAAGAGAATGTTTGTTTACCATAATTTGATTTAAAGGAAAATGGTGCTATGTCATTGTTGGTGGTGGATCTTAATGGGTATGTAGAATTGTGGGTGACATAAATTATATCATGAAAGTACTAGTAAGTGGGCATTTTATTATTTGAGAATTTATGCACCATAGTTGCTGAGAGAAATTTACATCTATTTTCAAATGATAGCCACCCTATTTCAATGAATAAGGGTTGTGATGGTGTTATTTGTGGTCTATGTAGAATAATGTTTGCTGCTTTTTTCTGTATTATGGACATTCTCTTGTTGTTTGCTACAAGCCCTCGACACCATATAGGGCAACAATAGACCATTGCAGATAATATGCAAGCATTGTAGAATAATTTCCTTGTGTTGGTGTTTAAGATATAGTTTATTCTTTTAAATAAATTTAACTTTGAGTTGAGTTTGTGACATACGTGATCTATATGTGCATTCCATCGAAGATTTTTATCATGATTACTCCAAGCATATTGTGGTTACTTACCTGTTCTAGAGTGATATTATTTACATAAAGTGATAGCGAAGAATTTAGTACAGGTCTTTTAGCATTTGAAATTATCATACATTTAGTTTTATTAGGATGAATGGACATGTTGTTCCGGAAACACCAATCAGAAATTATGTCCAAATCACCATGTAGGGACTGCTGTATTTCGACAATGTTATAACCAGATAAGTGTAATGTTGAGTCATCTGCGTAGAAATCGATGGTCGAATTTTGAAGATAAAATGGAATGTCATTGATATATATTAGGAAAAGGAGGGGACCAAGAATAGATCCCTGTGGAACACCGGATTTGACCTCTTGAAAGGTTGACTTGTTGGATCCGATTTTTACACATTGCCTTCTATTTATCAAATATGACAGCATCAAAGCTAACGAGTTTTCCGAGAAGTGGTACATTCGGAGCTTTTCAAGTAAAAATTTATGATCCACTAAATCAAAAGCTTTCCTAAGATCAAGAAATACAGATCCAATCAAACGTCCAGAGTCAATGTCTTTGAGCCACGAATCGACAAGCCTTATTAAAGAAGACTGGCAAGAATGATTTTGGCGAAATCCAGACTGATAGTCATGAAGTAATTGGTGTTTGTCAAGAAAAGTTTTGAGGCTTTTGGCAATGTGTCTTTCAAATATTTCAGATATTGTTGGAAGAATAGATATAGGACGGTAATTGTTAAGATCATCTTTATTAGAGCCCTTGTGCAGTGGAATAATATATGCATCTTTTAATTGATCAGGAAATACACCACAAGCTATACTATTATTTATAATGGATGTTATAGGACCAATGATAGTATCACAACAAAATTTAAGAATATTGGGACCAATATTATCCAGACCAGAAGCTTTAGAAATGTCTAATTTTCCTATTATTCTCCGAACATCATATGTAGTAATGAAGTCTATGTTTAAAAAGTCTGAATTGATTTTATTATTTAAGTATGTGTTACAAAAGTGTGGTAATTGTCAGGATCAAATGTAGTCTTTTGAATGATGTCTGCAATGTTAGTGAAGTGTGTGTTGAATGCTTCAAGACTAGTATTGGTATCCAAATGTATTCGTTACTATGTTTGATTCTTTGTGGTACTGCAAGAAATTTTTGAGGTTTTGTGAGTGAATTTAAAGTATTCCAAAGTAATTTTGTTGATTTTTTTGCCATTATTGACTTATTGTAAAATTGTCGTTTGCTCTTACGAAGGATGTGCGTGTCATAATTTCGTTGCTTTTTATACTGGTCTATGTTATTTTCATTTTTTTATGTATCACGAGTTCTTATTGCTGATCTTATTTCCCCTGTAAACTAACCTGGTAAAGATTAGTTGAGTGAAGTTGGCTCGGCAATAGTACATCGTACATCAACATTGAATACCGACCCAGATTGAATACAGAGCCAGCACTGACATCGTTATTCGACTTATACTTTTAAATACATATCTTATATTGAACCCAGAGAAAGCACTGACATCAACATTTGAAACGGGTCCGCGGCGAATACATATCTGGAGTCCAATAACGAGCCAGCTCGTACATCGTTATTCGAGTTATTTTTAATAATTCAATACAGACCTATAAGTGAACCCAGACCTAGCACTGCCATCAACATTCGAACTTGACCTCGGCGAATACATATCTGGAGTCCAATAACGAGCTAGCTCGTACATCGTTATTCGAGTGTTTCTTACATATTTGAACACAGACCTATAAGCGAACCCAGAGCTAGCACTGACATCAACATTGGAACTTGACCGCGGCGAATACATATCTGGAGTCCAATAACGAGCTAGCTCGTACATCTATTTCAGCGAGTGTTTTTTTAAATATTTGAATATAGACCTAGTAGCAAACCCAGAGCTAGCACTGACAACAACATTCGCACTTGACCGCGAGGAATACATATCTGGAGTCCAATAACGAGCTAGCTCGTACATCGTTATTCGAGTGTTTCTTAAATATTTGAATACAGTCCTATAAGCGAACACAGAGCTAGCACTGACATCAACATTCGAACTTGACCGCGGCGAATACATTTCTGGAGTCCAATAACGAGCTAGCTCGTACATCGTGATTCGAGTGTTTCTTAAATATTTGAATACAGACCTATAAGCGAACACAGAGCTAGCACTGACATCAACATTCGAACTTGACCGCGGCGAATACATATCTGAAGTCGAATAACGAGCCTGCTCGTGCATCGTTATTTGAGTTTTTTTAAACATTTGAAAACAGACCTAGTACATGCCCTCTAAACACCTTTTCAATCTTTTTGAAAATAAAAGGAAAAACAATTCCGGGGGGCCCTCCTGAAGACAATTGAAATAAATAAATTAAATAAATAAAAAAATAAGAGGGTGAGGGGAGGGTGCACCCCTTTCAATTTTATTTGAAGACATTTGAAACAAACAAATTGAAAAGTAAAAAAATAAAGGAGGAGGGGAGGTAGAGGGGGATGTTTGGGGCGAGGGGATGGCGCTCCCTTAGACTTTTGTTGTTGTTGCGAGTTTAGAAATAACCAAATTGAAAAAGTAAAACAATAGAGGAGGATGGGAGGTAGAGGGGGATGTTTTTGGCGAGGGGTGGGTGCTCCCTAAGACTTTTGTTGTTGTTGTGAGTCGAGAAATAAACAAATTGAAAAAGTAAAAAATAGAGGGTGAGGGGAGGTGAGGTTGAGGGGGATGTTTTGGGCGAGGGGATGATGCTCCCTAAGACTTTGTTGTTGTTGTAAGTTTTAAAAAAATGAAAAATTAAAAAATAAATAGAGGGGGAGGGGAAGTAGAGGAGGATGTTTGGGGCGAGGGGAGGGTGCTCCCTAAGACTTTTGTTGTTGCTGCGAGTTAAGAAACAAACAAATTGAAGAAGTAAAAAAAAGGGGGGGTAGAGGGGATGTTTGGGGCGATAGAGGGGAGGGTGCTCCCTAAGACTTTTGTTGTTGTTATGAGTTTAGAAATAAACAAATTGAAAAAGTTAAAAACAAATACTTTTATCTTTAAAAAGAGTGAAAAGGTGTTTAGAGGGCGTGTACTAGGTCTGTATTCAAATATTAAAAAAACTCGAATAACGATGTACGAGCTGGCTCATTATTCGACTTCAGATATGTATTCGCCGCGGTTAAGTTCGAATGTTGATGTCAATGCTAGCTCTGAGTTCGCTAATAGGTCTGTATTCAAACATTTAAAAAACACTCGAATAAGGATGTACGAGCTGGCTCGTTATTGGACTCCAGATATGTATTCGCCGCGGTCAAGTTCGAATGTTGATGGCAGTGCTAGGTCTGGGTTCGCTACTAGGTCTGTATTCAAATATGTAAGAAGCACTCGAATAACGATGTACGAGCTGGCTCGTTATTGGACTCCAGATATGTATTCGCCGCGGTCAAGTTCGAATGTTGATGTCAGTGCTAGCTCTGGGTTCGATATAAGATATTATGTATTCAAAAATATAAGTCGAATAACGATGTCAGTGCTGGCTCTTTATTCAATCTGGGTCGGTATTCAATGTTGATGTACGATGTACGATTGCCGCGCCAACTTCAATAGATTGTGATTTTATTCTTTTAGATTTCAGTGCATTTAAGTTGAGTGTTTCTTTTATAATGCTGAGTAAATGATTGAGAGCAGAGTTAGGATTGTTCAATGTTTCTGTTATGTCTAGGTTGGACATCAATAAATCATTTTGAAATGTAGTAAATGTAGTAAACGTTTTAGATGATCTCGTGGGTTGCGTTACCAGCTGCGAAAGTCCATTCGACATAATAAAGGAGGACCATCTAGAATTACTAAAATATTTTCTATCTGCAAGAAAGTTTATGTTAAAATCACCCATAATATGATATTCTTGAGAAGAGCACGTTATATCGTTTGTGAACTGATTCGCGTACGCTGATATCCAATCATGAGTAGAATCCGGGATCTGTAAACAAAGTTTAATAAGAAAGATTGAGTTTTAGGGAAAGTAACTTCAACCCACACTGTAGCTGTTAAGCTGTAGTGTGGAGTATGAATATTAGTTCCTATACATAATACAATGAACTTACTACATGATACAATGAACCTTCTACATGATACAGTGAACCTTCTACATGATACAATGAATTTACTACATGATACAGTGAACCTTCTACATGATACAATGAACTTCCTACGTGATACAATGAATTTACTACATGATACAATGAACCTTCTACATGATACAATGAATTTACTACATGATACAATGAACCTTCTACATGATACAATGAACCTTCTACATGATACAATGAACTTACTACATGATACAATGAATTTACTACATGATACAGTGAACCTTCTACATGATACAATGAACTTCCTACGTGATACAATGAATTTACTACATGATACAATGAACCTTCTACATGATACAATGAACCTTCTACGTGATACAATGAATTTACTACATGATACAATGAACCTTCTACGTGATACAATGAATTTACTACATGATACAATGAACCTTCTACATGATACAATGAACCTTCTACATGATACAATGAACCTTCTACGTGATACAATGAATTTACTACATGATACAATGAATTTATTACATGATACAATGAACTTCCTACATGATACAATGAACCTTCTACGTGATACAATGAATTTACTACATGATACAATGAACCTTCTACATGATACAATGAATTTACTACATGATACAATGAACCTTCTACATGATACAGTGAACCTTCTACATGATACAATGAACCTTCTACATGATACAATGAACCTTCTACGTGATACAATGAACCTTCTACGTGATACAATGAACCTACTACATGATACAATGAATTTACTACATGATACAATGAACTTTCTACGTGATACAATGAACCTTCTACGTGATACAATGAACCTTCTACATGATACAATGAATTTACTACGTGATGCAATGAACCTTCTACATGATACAATGAATTTACTACATGATACAATGAACCTTCTACATGATACAATGAACCTTCTACATGATACAATGAACCTTCTACGTGATACAATGAACCTTCTACATGATACAATGAACCTTCTACATGATACAATGAACCTTCTACATGATACAATGAACCTTCTACATGATACAATGAATTTACTACATGATACAATGAACTTACTACATGATACAATGAACCTTCTACATGATACAATGAACCTTCTACATGATACAGTGAACCTTCTACATGATACAATGAACCTTCTACATGATACAATGAACTTACTACATGATACAATGAACCTTCTACGTGATACAATGAATTTACTACATGATACAATGAACCTTCTACATGATACAATGAACTTACTACATGATACAATGAACTTACTACATGATACAATGAACCTTCTACATGATACAATGAACCTTCTACATGATACAATGAACTTACTACATGATACAATGAACCTTCTACGTGATACAATAAACCTTCTACATGATACAATGAATTTACTACATGATACAACGAACCTTCTACATGATACAATGAATTTACTACATGATACAATGAACCTTCTACATGATACAATGAATTTACTACATGATACAATGAACCTTCTACATGATACAATGAATTTACTACATGATACAATGAACCTTCTACATGATACACTGAATTTACTACATGATACAATGAACTTCCTACATGATACAATGAACCTTCTACATGATACAATGAATTTACTACATGATACAATGAACCTTCTACATGATACAATGAATTTACTACATGATACAATGAACCTTCTACGTGATACAATGAACTTACTACATGATACAATGAACCTTCTACGTGATACAATAAACCTTCTACGTGATACAATGAATTTACTACATGATACAATGAACCTTCTACGTGATACAATGAATTTACTACGTGATACAATGAACTTCCTACATGATACAATGAACCTTCTACATGATACAATGAATTTACTACATGATACAATGAACCTTCTACATGATACAGTGAACCTTCTACATGATACAATGAATTTACTACATGATACAATGAACCTTCTACGTGATACAATGAATTTACTACATGATACAATGAACCTTCTACATGATACAATGAATTTACTACATGATACAATGAACCTTCTACATGATACAGTGAACCTTCTACATGATACAATGAATTTACTACATGATACAATGAACCTTCTACGTGATACAATGAATTTACTACATGATACAATGAACCTTCTACGTGATACAATGAACCTTCTACATGATACAATGAACTTACTACATGATACAATGAACCTTCTACGTGATACAATGAATTTACTACATGATACAATGAACCTTCTATGTGATACAATGAACTAACTACATGATACAATGAACTTACTACATGATACAATGAACCTTCTACATGATACAATGAACCTTCTACATGATACAATGAACTTACTACATGATACAATGAACCTTCTACGTGATACAATGAACTTACTACATGATACAATGAATTTACCACATGATACAATGAACCTTCTACATAATACAATGAATTTACTACATGATACAATGAACTTCCTACGTGATACAATGAACATTTACTACATGATACAATGAACCTTCTACATGATACAATGAATTTACTACATGATACAATGAACCTTCTACATGATACAATGAATTTACTACATGATACAATGAACCTTCTACATGATACAATGAATTTACTACATGATACAATGAACTTCCTACGTGATACAATGAACCTTCTACATGATACAATGAATTTACTACATGATACAATGAACCTTCTACATGATACAATGAATTTACTACATGATACAATGAACCTTCTACGTGATACAATGAACTTACTACATGATACAATGAACCTTCTACGTGATACAATAAACCTTCTACGTGATACAATGAATTTACTACATGATACAATGAACCTTCTACGTGATACAATGAATTTACTACATGATACAATGAACCTTCTACATGATACAATGAATTTACTACATGATACAATGAACCTTCTACATGATACAATGAATTTACTACATGATACAATGAACCTTCTACATGATACAATGAATTTACTACATGATACAATGAACTTCCTACGTGATACAATGAACATTTACATGATACAATGAATTTACTACATGATACAATGAACCTTCTACATGATACAATGAATTTACTACATGATACAATGAACCTTCTACGTGATACAATGAATTTACTACATGATACAATGAACCTTCTACGTGATACAATGAACCTTCTACATGATACAATGAATTTACAACATGATACAATGAACCTTCTACATGATACAATGAACTTCCTACATGATACAATGAACCTTCTACGTGATACAATGAATTTACTACGTGATACAATGAACCTTCTACATGATACAATGAACCTTCTACGTGATACAGTGAACCTCCTACATGATACAATGAACCTTCTACATGATACAGTGAACCTTCTACATGATACAATGAACTTTCTACATGATACAATGAACCTTCTACATGATACAATGAACCTTCTACATGATACAGTGAACCTCCTACATGATACAGTGAACCTTCTACATGATACAGTGAACCTCCTACATGATACAATGAACCTCCAACATGATACAATGAACCTTCTACGTGATACAGTGAACCTCCTACATGATACAATGAACCTCCTACATGATACAATGAACCTTCTACATGATACAGTGAACCTCCTACATGATACAATGAACCTCCTACATGATACAATGAACCTTCTACGTGATACAGTGAACCTCCTACATGATACAATGAACCTTCTGCGTGATACAGTGAACCTCCTACATGATACAATGAACCTTCTACATGATACAATGAATTTACTACATGATACAATGAACCTTCTACATGATACAGTGAACCTTCTACATGATACAATGAACCTTCTACGTGATACAATGAACCTTCTACATGATACAATGAATTTACTACATGATACAATGAACTTACTACATGATACAAAGAACTTCCTACATGATACAATGAACCTTCTACATGATACTATGAATTTACTACATGATACAATGAACCTTCTACATGATACAATGAACCTTCTACATGATACAATGAATTTACTACATGATACAATGAACCTTCTACATGATACAATGAATTTACTTCATGATACAATGAACTTCCTACATGATACAATGAACTTCCTACATGATACAATGAACCTTCTACACGATACAATGAATTTACTACATGATACAGTGAACCTTCTACATGATACAATAATAATAATAATAATAATAATAAATTCTTTATTTTCAGAAGGTTACATAGTTAAGGTTAACAATAAATTGTACATCTTTTTTTCAATATGGCCTTCTATTAACAATATAAACACGCACAAACAAACAAGAAATCACACACGCACACGCACGCACATCCACACAATCAAACACGCGTTCACACACGCACACACAATACATTGTACATGAACATCGTGTTTTAACATCAGGATGTAAATGAGACTATTAAAAAAAAAAAAAGTAAAAAAAACAAGTTAAGATGATCTGAAAATAAAAAATTTGAAATAAAACAACAACAACAACAGACACCTCACATAAGACACATACATGCAATAATGAAATATTATTGATATCTTTGTTTAAGCATTAAGAAGTTCCTATAATTATTTTTAAATGTTTCTGTATCAGACAGGCAACGTAGTAAACAATGAATTTACTACATGATACAATGAACCTTCTACATGATACAATGAATTTACTACATGATACAATGAACCTTCTACATGATACAATGAATTTACTACATGATACAATGAATTTACTACATGATACAATGAACCTTCTACATGATACAATGAATTTACTACATGATACAATGACCTTCTACGTGATACAATGAACCTTCTACATGATACAATGAATTTACTACATGATGCAATGAACCTTCTACATGATACAATGAATTTACTACATGATACAATGAATTTACTACATGATACAATGAACCTTCTACATGATAAAATGAATTTACTACATGATACAATGAACCTTCTACATGATACAATGAATTTACTACATGATACAATGAACCTTCTACGTGATACAATGAACCTTCTACATGATACAATGAATTTACTACATGATACAATGAACCTTCTACATGATACAATGAATTTACTACATGATACAATGAACCTTCTACATGATACAATGAATTTACTTCATGATACAATGAACCTTCTACATGATACAATGAACCTTCTACATGATACAATGAATTTACTACATGATACAATGAACCTTCTACATGATACAGTGAACCTTCTACATGATACAATGAACCTTCTACGTGATACAATGAACCTTCTACATGATACAATGAATTTACTACATGATACAATGAACTTACTACATGATACAATGAACTTCCTACATGATACAATGAACCTTCTACATGATACTATGAATTTACTACATGATACAATGAACCTTCTACATGATACAATGAACCTTCTACATGATACAATGAATTTACTACATGATACAATGAACCTTCTACATGATACAATGAATTTACTTCATGATACAATGAACTTCCTACATGATACAATGAACTTCCTACATGATACAATGAACCTTCTACACGATACAATGAATTTACTACATGATACAGTGAACCTTCTACATGATACAATAATAATAATAATAATAATAATAAATTCTTTATTTTCAGAAGGTTACATAGTTAAGGTTAACAATAAATTGTACATCTTTTTTTCAATATGGCCTTCTATTAACAATATAAACACGCACAAACAAACAAGAAATCACACACGCACACGCACGCACATCCACACAATCAAACACGCGTTCACACACGCACACACAATACATTGTACATGAACATCGTGTTTTAACATCAGGATGTAAATGAGACTATTAAAAAAAAAAAAAGTAAAAAAAACAAGTTAAGATGATCTGAAAATAAAAAAATTGAAATAAAACAACAACAACAACAGACACCTCACATAAGACACATACATGCAATAATGAAATATTATTGATATCTTTGTTTAAGCATTAAGAAGTTCCTATAATTATTTTTAAATGTTTCTGTATCAGACAGGCAACGTAGTAAACAATGAATTTACTACATGATACAATGAACCTTCTACATGATACAATGAATTTACTACATGATACAATGAACCTTCTACATGATACAATGAATTTACTACATGATACAATGAATTTACTACATGATACAATGAACCTTCTACATGATACAATGAATTTACTACATGATACAATGACCTTCTACGTGATACAATGAACCTTCTACATGATACAATGAATTTACTACATGATGCAATGAACCTTCTACATGATACAATGAATTTACTACATGATACAATGAATTTACTACATGATACAATGAACCTTCTACATGATAAAATGAATTTACTACATGATACAATGAACCTTCTACATGATACAATGAATTTACTACATGATACAATGAACCTTCTACGTGATACAATGAACCTTCTACATGATACAATGAATTTACTACATGATACAATGAACCTTCTACATGATACAATGAATTTACTACATGATACAATGAACCTTCTACATGATACAATGAATTTACTTCATGATACAATGAACCTTCTACATGATACAATGAACCTTCTATATGATACAATGAATTTACTACATGATACAACGAATTTACTACATGATACAATGAACCTTCTACATGATACAATGAATTTACTACATGATACAATGAACCTTCTATGTGATACAATGAACCTTCTACGTGATACAATGAACCTTCTACGTGATACAATGAATTTACTACATGATGCAATGAACCTTCTACATGATACTATGAATTTACTACATGATACTATGAATTTACTACATGATACAATGAACCTTCTACATGATACAATGAATTTACTACATGATACAATGAACCTTCTACATGATACAATGAACCTTCTATGTGATACAATGAACCTTCTACATGATACAATGAATTTACTACATGATACAATGAACCTTCTACATGATACAATGAATTTACTACATGATACAATGAACCTTCTACATGATACAATGAATTTACTACATGATACAGTGAATTTACTACATGATACAGTGAATTTACTACATGATACAATGAACCTTCTACATGATACAATGAACCTTCTACGTGATACACTGAACCTTCTACATGATACAATGAATTTACTACATGATACAATGAACCTTCTACATGATACAATGAATTTACTACATGATACAGTGAATTTACTACATGATACAATGAACCTTCTACATGATACAATGAACCTTCTACGTGATACAATGAACCTTCTACATGATACAATAAACCTTCTACATGATACAATGAATTTACTACGTGATACAATGAATTTACTACGTGATACAATGAATTTACTACATGATACAATGAATTTACTACGTGATACACTGAATTTACTACATGGTACAATGAATTTACTACGTGATACAATGAATTTACTACATGATACAATGAATTTACTACGTGATACAATGAATTTACTACATGATACAATGAATTTACTACATGATACAATGAACCTTCTACATAATACAATGAATTTACTACATGATACAATGAACCCTCTACATGATACAATGAATTTACTACATGATACAATGAACCTTCTACATGATACAATGAATCTACTACATGATACAATGAACCTTCTACATGATACAATGAATTTACTACGTGATGCAATGAACTTACTACATGATACAATGTTGGCCACGAAATACTAAGTCGTGGGAACTAGATAGTATGTCGCGGGAACTACAATGTAGTTAGTAAGTCGTGGAAACGAGATAAAAACATAATTTCACACATGGCACCTCTATGCCACCGTATTACTGTCACAAGCATTGTCCTTATATTTATAACTGCTGTTTATAAATGCCAATGTACTGTATAGAGGTTTCAATGGCAGCAAAGTTATCAGAATAATTCCTCCATCTGGTAAACCTCTAAATTAATTCAAATTAATTCCTATCAACTACTCAACGCAACATTGGTATTTCGATTTTTATGAAAGATTAAAACAAAGCACTATAGTTGCCCCCTCCCCACTATTTCATTTATTTTTAGCTATCATACACATAATAATTATATGAACTTACAACATAATATAATGAACTTAGCACGGAATGTATTAAAGATCTTACTACGTAATTAACAAAGGCATTTACTATATGTATATACTATTGGACATTTTGCCTTTGAAACAAATACGACGTTCGGAAATTGAAAACGTTTCAGACACGACAAAACTGCGTACTTATACATAACTAACAGTAGCCAGTATTAAGTTCCTATTACCCGCCTTTACACGTTGAACGTTAAAGAAATATTTGAAATTGTGCACAACGTTCTACACGTCAAAATGAATAAGCGTTTCATGCAGTGTAAACTTATGCATATATACGGCACAATTTTTGTGCAAAATTTGATTTGCGTTGGTTCATTTATTGATATCAAACGAAGATGTACCTGATCTTGTAACAAAAATACCATAATCACGTGACATACACAATCTTAATTTTTTTATCAACGGGCTTAAGCCACCATTTCACCAAGGATTGTTTTGGTCCCGATAGTACCCGATCCTTTTTTTGGTCGATCGGCCGCATTTTTGCGAAAATAGTCGGGAACCTGCGAGCACTGTCGAGCACTACCCTATACCTTCGGGGGAAGATCTGGCGCGATCGCCTCAGTCCTCCGAGGGTCGGGTACCGAAAAAGTGATCGGCTACTGTTTTTAAACATGTTGAAAAACAGTAGCCGTTACGACGTTATTATTCTGAGAATAGAATACCACTCAATATACTGTTTATTAAGCTAATACCACTCAATATACTGTTTATTAAGCTGTGTAGTGGAGTGTGACGAAACGGTAGAGCACCCTGCGAGAGTTGGGGTGGGGATTGAGCACAACACTGGGTGCACATCCAGCTGCATTTATATGAAGGTAGCAGAAGTGTAGTGACGTCAGTGGGATGAGAGCATCGGTGTGGGATGATACAGCCAACTGGTTAGTACAGTTGGTAGAGCGCCATGCTGGTGTAGAGGGGGTGGCGTTGGTTCGAGCACCACATCAATCGCCACACCACTACAGTACTTTCATATTTCAATTCGAACCTCTTATGACCAGCCCCTGTTGGGTAAACATTCGCATCTTAGTCATCGGACATGAAATAGCAAACCTGATCACCCATGATAATTTTAAGAAATAGACTTTTAGCGGGTTGGCATATCTCCCGACATATCTTACTGAATACTGTTTAGTGTTCTGTTACGTTGTCCCAGTACTTTTAAGCAGCTGTCCATCGAAGTTTACTCGTCTTTCTCTGAAAAGTTAGTTTGCCTACTGACAAGAGAAGGATCGGCGGTTATATTTGTGTTTCTCTACATACGACTAAGAGACGACGCGAGATACGTCTAGTTTGACGTCCCAAAGAAGAGCGTGTACTAAGTTATTGTGCGCACGAACATTCTTATTCGTAAGATCGTGGTCATACATACGAACGTGTTGCTAAAACGGTTACGAAAATTCTTACGAACAGTTCGTATCTTACGAACGCTCGTTCGTACGAATATTGATAAAACGGACCCATTCTATTCAAACAAAATACAGAAGTGTTTTCTCGGCATAATGGTTATTGAGTTTCTTCAGTTTATATCGTTGTTGTATAAGTATCATTTAATACCACACTAAATAATTCGTAATATCAAAAATATATTTTCGAATAAAATTACTAGGAATGTGAACGATTAATCGGTTTACCGTACAACATGTGGTTATCGGTCAGTAAAATCACTAATAGTCTAGTCCCTGGACTTATTTGTGTGAATTTTTTGTCCAGAGCATTTCTTTGTATATTTGTGTAGAGGGATGCCTGAAGTTCAATTTTAGCAAGGGTGGACAGTTGGCATCATGTCAGTTTCCATGGAAACCAAGATGGCGGCCAAAATGGCCGCCATTTCATGAACACTTGACTATTGTTACTGTAACCATTATTACTATTACGTGCAAACATATATTGATTTTAATGTGTGTGATAACTTATGTACAGATACAGAGCTCTCTAATGAACTCCCTGTCAAGGTCACAAAAGGTCATGGTCAAGGTCATTTCAAGGTCAAAATGTAAAAAAGTGTTAAAAAACGCGTTTTTACCCAATATTGTTTCAATTCATCTGCACAGTTTTGACCATAGACATGCAAAAGGTATTTTTTCAATACCTAGTATCAATATGATTTACAGCAAAACTTATTTCATGGTTATAAATTGAATAATTATATAATTAGAAATAATTATGTGACACCACATCAATCTGCAATTTTCTGTAAAATACGCGCGTATAGCTTATAAATACATATTTTGCGTTTGGTTGCATGAAATGAGTAGGCACAGTTGCTGCATATATGTAAATGTATTTGCTGCTTACAGACTAAGAGAAATTCAAGGTCAAAATTTCCATCGGACTATTGATCAAGGTCACCAAAGGTCAAGGTCACTACATGTTGAAAATGAAAAAAAAAGATGTTGAGAATATGTTTTAATCTTGTTAAAAGTTCAGAAGTATTAGTGTTTCTCAGGTTAGACTAAGTAAGTAATTAGTTTGTCTTTACCTGTGTTCCATGCAGTTTTTAACAAAACTTAATTGATGGTCCTAATGTGAATAATTTTATAATTAAAAGGAATTTCTTGGCACGACCTCTATCTATCTTTATGCAAACAATATAGGAGTATAGCCAATGAATGCATCTTCTGCGTTTTTAAGCACACATTCTATATATACACATGAATATGTTTGCAGCTCATTTGACTAAAGTGAAATCAAGGTTACCAGCCAAGAGCATGGATCAAGGTCATTTGAGGTCACATCAATTAAAAAAACATTAAATGGTGTCTTCTTTTATTACAAACGATAATGAGATGAATTGATTAGTCTTTGACGCTTGATATGGTATCAAATCAAGTCCTATTATCGTATTCAGTTGACAAAACAAAAAACATTTATCAATTCATACATGACTAGTTTGTTTGGGTAATCTTTATGTCCAACTTTGAAAGGGGTAGTATAGATTTACCCATTTCCGTCCGTCACAAAATCTTGTTTCGCGATCTCCAAAAGGATATGAGCCAGTTTCACAAAACCATACAGGAATGTTAACCATCATAGGAAGTTGTGATCGTTGGGTATAGCTTGTGGCTGTTTCCAGTAAGAATAGAGTGATAACCTTTGACTTACTAAACAATTACATATACATGCTTGTGTCACAGCTATTGAGATTGGAATATGAGCTAGAGACATAAAACGTAAGAGCAATGTTAACCAGCATGTGAGGTTGTGTATCTGGGGGTTAAGTGTGTGGATGTGTCCAGCAGTAGAGTTATGACCCTTGAAAGGTCATAAAAAAGGTTTTTACTTAAGATATTCGTTCAAATTAAATTATAGTTATAAAATATCATGCACATTCATCAACAATGGGCAAAATAATGACCCTTGCTTTTGTGACAAAGGCGGGAAAAGTGGGGGTATCTGTGTCCTATGGACACATTTCTAGTTTATCAATGCAATACGAACGGAACACAAATCAGAATCTTAATGTCATAAAATAACATGAATATTCATCATTCAATTAACCTGACATTACAGTGATTCTTCACAAATACAGGTATTGATACAAGAACAAACAACAGGTACACGTATATGATTATTATCTACACAGTTAGTATGTATGTACATGTAATAGTACTAACATCAACTGGTAGTCACGAACATTTAATGTACTTGAGTTTGTGATATAAAATCTACAGTATTCAACAAAATATAAAAGTTCTATTTCTTCAAAATTCGATATTGTTTCAACCACCAACAACTTAATCCAAGAAAATTATTGTCCCATGAATATTACCGGTTCTGCAGTTACTGTAAACACAAAAAGTACAACAGGATTCCTGTTCTATAATTGTATATCCAGTTCTACAGAAAAGGAAAGTATGACATTTTTACATACAATGCTCAGTAAATTGTTCCTTCATTTATGATAATTGTAGCATGAAATCACACTTCACCTGCATAATACACCTCTCTATAGGACAAACTTTATATATGCAATATGCTCTCCGGAAAACTTCGCATGTATGTTCGTGCACTATAGGTCCGCCATCATTATCTGTATATCCATACATAAGGGAAACAAGTTCAGGTGTTCCACTCAGCTCCATACTGTATTTGTAAGTATGTTGTATACAATGATATTTATTTGCACGACCTTGTTGGTAAAAGGCATTGTATGTTCATTGCCATTTCTACGTGATGCAGTGTGTAATGAAGCTCGAACATCGTTTCACACCGGCAGTTTGGCTTGATAACAAGGACCAAGTACTCCTCAGCTTTTATAAAAGCCAGAAAGTTTAGTTCCAACGTTGCTTGAATTGTCATGTGCTTGAAGTTGCTACAGTGAACGTCATATGCATAAAACAGTGCCTCTCCACACAGACCGCCGGGAAAAAGCAATCCATAAAACATAGGACACTTGAGAAGGTTCAAGAGTACATACGTAAGGGAACAGATGCGCAAGGAATGGCCTGGCCGACCATAAGGAATAACTAGGAGAATCAAAGAGGACAAACAGTGAAGGTTTTAAACACATATTCTGGAGTGTTGGCTTGTGTCTGGCCAAAATCAGTCAAGAATTGTTTTGAATGAGCCTTTATGGCTGACAGTTCAGTTCAAACCTTGCTTGAATTGTCACATCCAGTAAGAATGTGTGCTGTGGGTAACACATGACAAAGCGATGATGTTGTCTCTGCTCTGTGGCGTTGGCTGTGTGAGGCACACTACGGACATCAGCTTCTTCAATTCAGTTGGCATTCCACTTTGTATGGTGCTGTTTAACATAAGTTTAACATTGGTCCATATGTACCTTGTATTTGTTCTGATCCATCTGCTCAGAATAGACTGTAGTTTAATCTTAGTGTAACCTGGTGCCCAAAATGTGCATTATCAAACATAGTGAAATATATGCCACAGTGCATGGCATGGCAAGAAGAAATTCATACTGCTTTCCAAGTGACTTGTATGTGATGGTTCTAGGATTTTATTTCTGTAACACATTCTCAAAAGATCGCATAGAGAAGATACGGGTGACGACTGGAGTTGGAAACACACTTCATTATATTTCACTGTATCCTTTTAGCATAGCCCGAGACTTAATCCAAGTGATTTTACTCTATTTGCTTTGTATCACAGTCCAACCACAAAAAAGGTGTGCAAACAGTCGTTTCTGCACCTTGATTGTGAAATTTTAAACCTGAGAAATTTAACCAGTCAATTCAATACAGCATGCACCGTGATTGTGACCCCCAGGATGTTGAACCAATCTTAGTGAAGTACGGATATGAAATGTCACTTTTTTGTCAACAATACACGAACTGTTATTTCATGTGCTAGGTCCTTTGATAATTAAGTCCCATCCCTTTGTTGCCACTGAATTTTACTAAATCTCTCAATATGTAGCACTACAAAATTCAAAGCAAACTTACGAAACTATGATACAGTACGATTATAGATCGGGGGCAATATTACAGAAACATCTTAAGTAAAATCTTATCCTTAAAATTCACTTTCCTTAACTGGTTTACTTAACGTACAGGCTATTATATGGTCAAATTAAGAGTGATAAATGAATAGTAGTAATGTATTGTTGTCATTATCATTAAAAAGCCTAAGTTTTAATGTGGTTTCGGAATAACATCCATTTGAAGTTTTTAACTTAAGTTAAAATATTTAAGATTCACTTAAGATGCTTCTGTAATACGAGCCCAGGAACCTGGTTGTACTTTTTGTGTTTACAGTAACTGCAGAACCAGTTTTATTCATGTGACAATGATTTTCATGGATCTGGTTCTTGATGGATGAAACAATACATGTAGCTGCTAAGATACATCACATATTAAGATGTCATGTTCTTCAGCTTTGCCTGAAAGGTCAGATTATTTGAATAAGGAATGTTATTATATGACATTATACAAAGGTTCAACTGACTCTGATTTGTATTGCATTAGTAAACAAGAAATAGCATCAAAAGGATGATCGGCACACATTGAATTAAGCGAACATATTGTAATTTTACTGGTTAAGATTTTGACTTATAGCATGAACACATGTTAATAGAATGAAAAAATAAAGACAACGAAATATTAAAATTCTGCTTTCATTCTATTGTTTAACTTACATTTATAGTAAATAAAGATAGCAGTTGTTGTAGACATAGTTTGTTAAATGTCCAACAGAATATAATAAAACGCGTTCATAAAATTACATCAAATCTCCAGTACAGAACACTTGTAGTATTGTCCGTTGACCTTTCAGAGATTTCAATAAAATCACTATTCAGGTATGTCGTGTTTAAATTAATGCTTTTTATGACACAAGGTATAATAAATAATAATTTACTTCAGCCAATGAGCGGCAAACATATTCATATACATGTAATAATCATGTTCTGTATACATAATAGTAATAAATACAGAACTTGATTTTTATGAATTTATTGACTATACTTGTATATTCTACGCAAAAATATAGATAGAGGTGGTGTCTGGTAATACCTTTAACTTGTACCGTTATTCAAATTATGACCATAAATTAAGTATGTTATAAATTGCATTGAACACAGGTAAATGGAAAGCCTAACCTATGAAAAACTAATTCTACTGAAGTTTTAACAAGATTAAAACTTTTTTTTTCATTTTCAACATGTAATGACCTTGACCTTTGGTGACCTTGGTCAATAGTCCGATGGAAATTTTGACCTTGAATTTCTTTTAGTCTGTAAGCAGCAAATACATTTACATATATGCAGCAACTGTGCTTACTCATTTCATGCAACCAAACGCAAAATATATATTTATAAGCTATACACGCGTATTTTACAGAAAATTGCAGATTGATGTGGTGTCACATAATTATTTCTAATTATATAATTATTCAATTTATAACCATGAAATAAGTTTTGCTGTAAATCATATTGATACTAGGTATTGAAAAAATACCTTTTGCATGTCTATGGTCAAAACTGTGCAGATGAATTGAAACAATATTGGGTAAAAACGCGTTTTTTAACACTTTTTTACATTTTGACCTTGAAATGACCTTGACCATGACCTTTTGTGACCTTGACAGGGAGTTCATTAGAGAGCTCTGTATCTGTACATAAGTTATCACACACATTAAAATCAATATATGTTTGCACGTAATAGTAATAATGGTTACAGTAACACTAGTCAAGTGTTCATGAAATGGCGGCCATTTTGGCCGCCATCTTGGTTTCCATGGAAACTGACATGATGCCAACTGTCCACCCTCGCTAAAATTGAACTTCATGCATCCCTCTACACAAATATACAAAGAAATGCTCTGGACAAAAAATTCACACAAATAAGTCCAGGGACTGTACTATAACCGGTTAATCGTTTATTTTTATGAAAAAAACTACTTTTCATTGTGGACAAAAATTGAAAAATTTCGCAAGGTACCCGTAGTCACAATCTCAATACTTTGTCCCTCAAAGGTGTGAAACCGCGGTGTAAGGGACAACATTGATAATATGTAATTAACAGTTGGACGCGTAAATGCATTTGCTACAAATATTTAATGAAAATGTCAGTTTATTGTCGTTTATTTCAATCGACAGTCGTAAAACACGTTCGGGTGTTGGCATATTAAACAACATTGTAACGAATAGCATGCTCGGTTAACCGGTAAGCAAAATAACCGAATATTGACATCCCTATTGACGAATTCCGATTTGTCAAAACGAAAATAGACAATGAATATGTCACTAAATGGGTTCCGTAAGAAGTTAATTTCAGTTTTCAAGTGGCCTAATTCTTATCGTGAACTGTACTCACATATCAATGAATCACTGCCAATCTACATCATCATTCGTGAACGGAACCGCAGCATAACGACATGATGTCCATGAAAATGTCAAAGTCTTAACGAAATTGTCAGTATGTTCAATGTCACTGTCCGCCTTTCCTTTCAAATTAAGGCAAGGCTATTTGGCAAAATTTAACGACAGACACAGATAATTAAGAACGATGTGTTTGACGCACCCTTGAAAAACAGCACTGCCTGTGCAATGTCCTATATTTGTTTTTGTTTTTGTTTACGAATCGTTCCAAAGTTTCTTGTCATTGTCGACTAAAGTGCATACAAGCTTCCCAAGGCCCATAGATATGTAAATACACGCGCGTACGTACATCTCATCATTTCTCTTGAAGCCCCCTCAAAATGACAAACATCAATAATATACGAGTAGGCCTATATCAAAGATAAGTAAATGATTTATAAAGAAGGTGATTGATAATTTGCCACGTTTTTAATATGTAAACAAATCTATGAGGAAATCCACTTACCTCTGGTAGGCAATTTGCTAGTGAAGCTATTTTGGACCGAATGACTGTATCGCAGGATATATCCCTATAGTGACGGATCTGTTTACACTCCTCGATCAGTTCTGTCACCGTTTTTGGACGGTACTGCCCACTGGTACTTTTAAACAATCATTTGTCGACCAATGTCTCGTGCAACGCAAAAAGCATAGCTATTCCACATACAATATGCCATATTCTTAACACATGTTCACATTTTGCAAACAAAGTAAGCAATGTAAAATTAAACTATCAAACCTCAACTTTATAAAAAGCGTCCCTTGAGATGTTCCAGCTCATAGTGCACACGCACTTCATAATGTATATCAAAACAAAATTGGGATAGCATCATCATATATCTTCTGTACTTTTTGTGCCTTTAAGTACATTGTAATTGTAGTGATAATGTACATCGTTTTAGGATGCATAAGAATTACTTTTGAACTAATTTGGAACTATTTCATATATGAACACAATTCTATTTCAAATGAAGCAAACATACAACCATCACTCCCTAGAAAGGCTTTGTCTATTTAATTGAATACTGACTGGTAAAGCTTCCTGACAGTGTTCTAGGTACAATGATTATCTTGATCAATCAATTTTTGACACGAACCAATAATGTAATTGTAACAGAAAGACAAAATTGCAAAAGAAACCTGGGACGAATACACAAAATAAGTAGGTCAATAATTATATCGTTAAAACTGCAAGTTTAAACATACGAAATAGCTTCCCAAGTATGGAAATGACCATGTATCGACTAAAAATAATACCATTCTTACTTATTCAGAGCACATGCAATAAATATTTCAAAGTTGCAGAAAGAGCCTCGGACGACGCAATTTCATAGGAGGTGGCTAAATGCACACTGAGTTTAAGCATGCACACTATGTAAGTATGGATGGGAGGGGCGGGGTTACGTCTGGATGGGCGGGTCTTTGATGTATGATTTTCGACGATGTATTGATATTTTCCGCCTTCTCTTTACAACAAATTGATATATCAACAAAATGCGATCATTATCCTAGGCTATAACCCTTTAATCACCCACGTGTATGATATAAAATACCAGACTAACTAAATAGAACAGACACTTGAAATTTCTTGCATCGGCGAGTGATAACGACTGGCTTTTCCAAGCTGTGACGTCACGACCGAAGCTCGATTCATACGCACGTGCTAATAAATCAACATTTTCGAAATCTAATATACTGAGTAAAGCATATTTTCTTTACAAAACAAAGCAAAATGCCGATGTGTTATCTTATACCGGGTTTATCGTCATCGAAATCGTTGGATTATTTCTTGTTGAGTTGTTGGGTAGACGCCAAAATTAGTGTATCTAGTGTAGCTATGTTCGAAAACTGTATGAGTACTAAAACCAGCCGCGCTTATGTTAATAACAATGACTTTTAGCCAGAAATAGATAGATAAATGTTCTACAATCATGCTTGCATGTACTATAGAAATTGTCCGAGATTGTGCATGTACTTATTTAATCATTAATGTTTATTAGTTGTTACCGAATTATGGTAAAGAATCACAAACATGGATTTTATTTCATACAGTTATACAGTACCAGTGTTAAACTGTTAACCACAGAAAAGGATGTCAATGTTTGTTTATGTATATGTCTATACTACAAATAAATCACAACCACTCTGCTATGAAAATGGTCACTTAAACATAAGGCGTAAAATGTTTATTTCAGGTTTCCCGACCTATCTTGTTTTTGCCCCTAGATAATTTTTTCGCGTGTTAACCTTTTTTAACTATTTGGTAAAATTGCTTCGTGTGAATTTTTCATATTTTTCATATTTCTGCCCTGTTATTAGACGCTTTACGAGTATTCCAGCTATAGAGCATTATATTCAGCTTCGACTAAAAAGTATCCGTGTTAAAAGGGAAAGAGGAATTGTCTTTTAACATATAAACCAAAAATATTCATTTGAATCTATGTTTAATTTGCTTCAATTGATAATAAAAAAATTCCGACCTACCTACCCTATTATTTTTGGGCATGAAACATAAAACATTCACAGTTTTTTGGCCTAAGGATAATAAAGCATCTTAATCAGGATATAATTTTAACGTTATGAATAAAACTACGTAAGGAACGGAAATTCATACAACACTTATTAACACTCTTTGAAGACGGTCGTACTAAACAGAACTATTACATCCAGGCATAATACTGAGACAACACATCATACATCAATCATATACACTAGTCAGAGGTTTTAAACTGTAACATTATATTATATCAGTGGTTTAAGGTTGTAACATCATATTATATCAGTAGTTTAAGGTTGTAACATCATATTATATCAGTGGTTTAAGGCTACAACATCATATTATATCAGTGGTTTAAGGCTGTAACATCATATTATATCAGTGGTTTAAGGCTGTAACATCATATTATATCAGTGGTTTAAGGCTGTAACATCATACTATATCAGTGGTTTAAGGCTACAACATCATATTATATCTGTGGATTAAGGCTGTAACATCATATTATATCAGTGGTTTCAGGCTGTAACATCATATTATATCAGTGGTTTAAGGCTGTAACATCATATTATACCAGTGGTTTAAGGCTGTAACATCATATTATATCAGTGGTTTAAGGTTACAACATCATATTATATCAGTGGTTTAAGGCTACAACATCATATTATATCAGTGGTTTAAGGCTGCAACATCATACTATATCAGTGGTTTGAGGCTACAACATCATATTATATCAGTGGTTTGAGGCTGCAACATCATACTATATCAGTGGTTTAAGGCTACAACATCATATTATATCAGTGGTTTGAGGCTGCAACATCATATTATATCAGTGGTTTAAGGCTGTAACATCATATTATATCAGTGGTTTGAGGCTGCAACATCATATTATATCAGTGGTTTAAGGCTGTAACATCATATTATATCAGTGGTTTCAGGACTTTTATCTATGGGGATATTTTAAAAGATTGTGTTTACACACCTGCCTCATCATCTCATGAAGAATTGAAAAAAGCAGTTAGGAAGAAAATTAGGAACATTAGTAATTGACACTTGCAAAGCTGTTATCTCTAATTTCAATTTTCTAGAAAGGGTTCAATTAAAGTTTCTAAAACATGTACTGGGGTTAAAAGCAAGCACTCCAAATTGCATAGGCTACGGCGAAACCGGTGTACAACCACTTCAAATCGAAATCGAAACAAGACTTGTGTCATACTGGTCCAAAACTCTGTGCATCACTTAACAATATTACATTAAGTAATTTCAAGCATTCAAACAACGTCAACATATTTAAATGACTAAGAAATGTAAAAGCAAAAGTTTTGAAATGTGGACTGATAAATATATGGGAAAGTCATAATTTTCCAAACCATAAATGGATCAAATGTTCTATCCAACAACACCTAGGCGATCTTTTATTAACAACTGGTTTTCTATTCTTAATTCTACAAGTAAATGTAAATTTTATAGATAAATTAAAACTAAGTTTAAGTTTGAGAATTATTAAGTAAAATTTCCACCCAAGTATTTAAAATATTTGATCAATTTTAGAAACAGAAATAATCGCCTTCCGGTAGAAAAATTAAGCTAGGAAGGAGTCGAATCTGATTTGAGAAAATGTCGTTGATGAGGAAAAAATATATTGGTGACGAATTTGACTATCTACTTGAATGTGATCACGTTGACAACGATTCAAGAATAAAATACATCCCCAAAACCGTTTATCGTCACCCTAACATATTAAAAATATAATTACTCATTGACCAAGTATTTAATAACATAATAAAAACTAGGAAAGGACGTTATTTACACCAGAAAGGACGTTATTTACACCAGAAAGGACGTTATATACACCAGAAAGGACGTTATTTACACCAGAAAGGACGTTATTTACACCAGAAAGGACGTCATTTACACCAGAAAGGACGTTATTTACACCAGAAAGGACGTTATTTACACCAGAAAGGACGTTATATACACCAGAAAGGACGTCATTTACACCAGAAAGGACGTTATTTACACCAGAAAGGACGTCATTTACACCAGAAAGGACGTTATTTACACCAGAAAGGACGTTATTTACACCAGAAAGGACGTTATATACACCAGAAAGGACGTCATTTACACCAGAAAGGACGTTATTTACACCAGAAAGGACGTTATTTACACCAGAAAGGACGTTATTTACACCAGAAAGGACGTTATTTACACCAGAAAGGACGTCATTTACACCAGAAAGGACGTTATTTACACCAGAAAGGACGTTATTTACAGCACATATTATTAAAATGATCTTATTAAAGATATATATGTATTTGATATAATGCGAACTGAAACATTATGAAATGGTAACATTTATTATGAAAAACCATGTACTTGTTTTACGACAAAAATGAGAGAAATTGTTATTCAAAATAGAACGGTGATGTCTGCTTCAATGTTTTGACAGGTCCATTTTAACTCCCGAAAAATCAGATGATTCCATAGAACAGACATGAAAATGAAACTGCTACATTGTTAAAGTATCATTTTCAAACCATATCACTAGTGTTGAACCCCCATTACATATTATTGCTGTTTCTATCCGTGCGTAAACTGTGCGAAAAGAACTTTCCATAAGACACTACGGTATGACACTCCAAAAACAAACACAAGCCACGTGGTTACGCTTGTAGTGTCGTGACAAACACAAGCCACATGGTTACGCTTGTAGTGTCGTAACAAACACAAGCCACATGGTTACGCTTGTAGTGTCGTAACAAACACAAGCCACATGGTTACGCTTGTAGTGTCGTGACAAACACAAGCCACATGGTTACGCTTGTAGTGTCGTAACAAACACAAGCCACATGGTTACGCTTGTAGTGTCGTGACAAACACAAGCCACATGGTTACGCTTGTAGTGTCGTGACAAACACAAGCCACATGGTTACGCTTGTAGTGTCGTAACAAACACAAGCCACATGGTTACGCTTGTAGTGTCGTAACAAACACAAGCCACATGGTTACGCTTGTAGTGTCGTGTTTCGCTATCTTCCAATTCCGAAACCGATTTGTAACTTACAATAAACTTTACGCGTTAAATTGAAATTATTCGCTATGTCTCCGAGTTATTTCACTTATTTGTTGATGTTAAAACCCATCTTCTTCTAGCATACAATTCACTGTAAATTCTTTGTTCAGTGGTATCATATCTATTTCTCGCGGAAGTATTATGTTTATATCATCATCTTCTTCATCTTCAAGTAATCGCATCTGACTCAGACTGAGTATTCTGGCGATATGAATAAAAAACTGAGCACACACAGTAGTCGAAAAAGCTTTTTACAGATAAACATTCGTTTGTACATATTGAATAAAAAACGATTACTTATAATATCACAATAGGCGGCGCAATGTTCGTTAGGTACCATTCATATTCCACTGACCAATTCTACAAAGTATCATAATAATTAAACGAGTATTATTAGAATTATTGGACCTCAGAATACGAAAGTTTAAGAAGGCTTTCACAAAATCTAAATTCTGGGGACTTATTTATTTTCATTTAGTTTCTACTGTAATAGTGATAGTTAGATCTAGTATGTAATGTATTGATATGATAAAATTGTATTGCACTAATGATTTGTTGTTATTACAATTTAACGCACATCACAAATGGTTCATAAAAATGAAATAAAATGAATAAATGTAAATCCTTCTTCAACGCGCACAGTCAGAAACAGAATGAGACGTCAAAAATGATTGTATACAGGTTCAACATTACAAGGACAAAATGGACGAAAGATACAAAGTTTGGTGCAATTATGAATATAACTCAAATTCTCTATTTCGTTCATTATCGTGGTTACCTAATATCGATTATAGGGGTGTTGTATACAACATATTCATTAGTTCATACTTGAAAATATGATTTAAACAACCTTCTCACCCTATACCCAATATAATGGGTAAATCGACAATGAAAGCCTTATCGAATTTAGTTTATACCACCATGTAACACACCACTTGGGGGGGGAGTAAACATGGTTTCAGTGTACGCACAATCTCACACTTATCCTTCTATTACACAAATAAAACCAAACAGTGTAACTAAGAAAATCCCCATTTGACAAATCCTTATGATGAAAGAAGACAAACACCGGAAAAGTCATGAACGAAATATATTTGGATAGAACATAGATATGCAAGTATACACATAAACAAGAAATATCTTGAAAAGGGATGGTCGGTACAATTTGATGTTAAGATTTGTTGTGCAACCTAACAAAATGCCGAGATGTTACGGTTGCCGGTCTCTCAAAATCCAAAATGGATTTCAGTAAATTCACCGTCATTCAGTGAATTTTGGTAAGGTAATGTACCCTTTATCGAAAGGTTAACCATTCTGCGTCTAGGTTACAACGTTGTTCGTTTGAAGAGAAATTGCTTTGGTGGTTAACGTAAGATTTGATAGGTTTACACAACACTGATATGCACATAGCAAAGCCATGTTAGTATGCGTCGAAAAAGGCCAGTGACGCTAGACAAATGTATACTCGCCCATGTAAGCAGTTTATTATGGATATTTTCGCTCTATATCAGGTATATCAGTGACGTCCGACAATCATTGACCCCAAAATGATATTGTACAAGTGATCGCTGCTGTTTACAATAATCTGACACCTTCCCCGTATGAATCGTATTTAAAAATAATATTCATTACTGGATGGTATATTCTGATCACATCGGACAGACGCGTGCAAGTACAAGTACGGCTTTTACGGACTTAGTCATCATTTTCATGTCAAATTCTAAGGTCTGTAAGTTCTTGCTAAATGAAGATAATCCCTATGCAATTGTATCAAAATGCCCCTACAGATATGAGAACAATAACTCCATTCGATGTACGTTTTATTTTATCATATTAGTAATGAATATGTTCGTTATATAAAAATGACTCTTTACTCTAATTAAACTGAAAATAAGCCCCGATGCTTTGTAGAAGGGTTGCCGATAGAATTTGGCTAGTTTCGGGAACCTTTCGGGATCATTAATCAATAAATGGGCGAAGCTTTGCCATCGGGCTCGTTCGGCATGTATTCGCGGAGTGGCATACGAAAGGTTGCGGTATAAACGCCGAAACCTATCCGAAGTAGCCGAATGCGATGCGGAAGAATGCCGACAGTTCCGGAATTGGCTCCCGATTGTTTCCCGATCGAGCGGAAAGGTTGCGATAACATTGCAGAACATGCGGAAAA
The DNA here is from genome assembly GCA_032209605.1 of Mactromeris polynyma. NCBI lineage: Eukaryota > Metazoa > Mollusca > Bivalvia > Venerida > Mactridae > Mactromeris > Mactromeris polynyma. Next base: position 19,447,765 of record JASFXZ010000003.1, read on the forward strand.
GTTGCCGAATCGTTGGCGATAGAATGTTGAAATGTTGCCGATTTGAGAGTCGGGGTATATAAACGATGCCGAACTACTATTTTGTTATCAGATGCTAGTGGGACACCATGGATGTTAGAGGCCTTCACCTTCCACTTCAGTTTCAAATCCAAGCTGAAATGGATGCCATGCTTGCATTGGCATTGTATTTGAGACATAGAAGAAGAAGACGTCATCGATGGTGGGTCAGCCCCTGGCTCACAGACGTCAGGAGGCTTCAGTATGGACAGTACAATACATTGATGCAGGAACTCCGAGATGAAGATGTCACCTCCTTCAAAAGTATTTGAGGATCACGCCAACAATGTTTGACAACATACTCCAGCGTCTAAAGCCTCGCATTCAGAAAAATGACACCAGATTCCGTAACGCCCTTCCTGTTGGCCTAAAGCGTGCGAGTACGCCTCCTTGGCTAGTTTTTTTCTTCTCTGCTTGGGCTGGCAGATAGGGGTTTACACCTTCATCCGAACTTGAGTGTTCAGGGGCAGGCTGACTGGTATATTTCACACCCAATCTCTTTTTAGGTAGCTTGCCCTTGCCTCGCACCGTGACTATATAATGTTCAATTCACAACATAAAACGTCCATGTTGTCAATTCGAAAACTATCGGCCATGTGACGGCATCGCTTCTGTTGTCGCTCTTTTATAGTTCGGGAAATACGGCTCCTGCTCGGCATCCCTTCTGCTGAAAATCAGCATCTTTTCATTACATGATCGGCATAGCTTCCGCGTGTATACGCGAAACAGAACTCTTCCACTCGTCGTCTTCGGGGAGCTTTCGGCGTCGATTTAGCTTCCGTCAGGGACCACTTGGGATGGCTAAAAGATTACGAAGCCTCGCAGAAGGCTTTCCGAAGATGCCGAGTTAATGGCGATGGGTTCCCAAATGTCCCGAATGGTTGCCGATGGTTTGCCGAAGATCCCGAAGCCGTCCCGAATAAAACATTCGGCGTCGAAATTTTAAAACTTTTAAATGGATGCCGAAATTTTTTCGATCCCGATTTGGCCCGAAGTGCCGAGAAGGTTACCAGAAGTGTTAAGGAATGACAAGAAAGGGTTCCAGAACATCGCGAAGACATGCCGAAACATACCGATTTTGCGAATTCCGCTTTCGGGAACCCTTCGAGGACCTAGTGGACGGCAGATCTAATTTGTTAGGGTTTGGTTTCTCATGTTTCGGCGTAGCTGTGTAACATTGACTATGACCATCAATGTTTACCAACCAAATGATGTCGCCAAAGCGGGCTTTTTAAAATCTGACCAATCAAATATTCACCGAAGAGGCACCAGACGAGGTTTTCGTTCACCCAAGAGGCACCAAACGGGTTTTGTTATTTCAAAAGTTAATTCGATAATCCATTGTCGGATATTACATTAGACCTGCATCAAATAAACTGCATTGTTTTGCCTCTGTCTCTATATGAGTTTGCTCATAATAAAACTGTGGGTAACATTTGTTTAATACATTGTCAAAACTTTGTGATAGTTTTGTCTGTATAAATATGTGTTCATTCCTTATTCCAGTAAATTAATTTGTTTGGGTTTAAAATACAATTTAAGCTAGTCATGTGTCATTTTCAAACGACTGACAACAGTTAAGAAGCCGTTTGATCGTTTGTTTTTGGTTGGCCTTTACGCCCATCTGCAGCGACTTTTCAGCTGTGTACAGGTGGTCAGTCCACCTAATCTTTTTCTCTGGGTAACCAACAAGTCAATACCCGAATGTTTCCTCACCGCCAACGACTGACTTCTTTCCAACATGATTTCTCAGATGTGGGTGGCGAACGAACATGCCGATCAAATTGTCGCAATGAAATTCCCTGCATTGACTTGCTTCTAACTCACAGCCTTCCGATCGTTGCCGATCTCGGTATCCAGTATCAATTGCTTTGTCAACTGTACTTATCACGTTGGAATGTTAATAGAATAACATTACATTTTCAATAAATGAATTTAACTGAACGGCAAGAAATGTGACATTACAAGATCTATATAATTATTCCGGGCATTATGACAAGTTGCACATCTGGGTTCTCTTTACATTATGGTATGTAAGTTAAACTAGCACCAATATAGCTGTACAACAAGCATCATGTTGAAAAGACACCTAGTAATAAAGAATGAAAACTAGAAATATGAGAGAAGCTGATTTTAAAACAAAATGACAATCAAAAGGTAAGGTTCCTGCTTTATATAAATACATGTATATATGACGTCAGGCGTTTTCCATTCCTTGTCTTAAAACAATCCATAATATTATGAGGAAGCCGAAGTTAGGACATCAGCAAGCTCAATATATCACAACATGGCATATTTCATGCTATGATATCAGGTGGCGTTTTTCTGTGCCTCATCATATGCGAATAAACATTTGAACTAACAACTAATAGCTGCGTCTTCGCTACATCATATCCGAACTCACATCTAACTTCTGGCTATGTTTTTTCGAATAAACATCGGAACAAACAACTACCAGCTGTGTTTTCGCCGCATTATATGCGAATAAACATTTGAACTAACAACTAATAGCTGTGTATTCGCTACATCATGTCCGAACCCACATCTAACTTTTGGCAATGTCCTTTCGAATAAATATCTGAACTAACAACTACTAGCTGTGTATTCGGCGCATCATGTGCGAATAAACATTTGAACTAACAACTAATAGCTGTGTATTCGCTACATCATATCCCAACTCACATCTAACTTATGGAACTGTTTTTTCGAATAAACATCTGAATTAACAACTACTAGCTGTGTATTCGCTACATCATAATATTATGCGAATAAAAATCTGAACTCACAACTAATAGCTGTGTCTACATTCCATCATATCCGAACTCACATCTTACTTCTGGCAATGTTTTTTCGAATAAACATCTGAACTAACAACTAATATATGTGTATTCATTCCATCATATCCGAACTCAAATCTTACTTCTGGCAATGTTTTTCCGAATAAACATCTGAACAAACAACTAATAGCTGTGTATTCATTCCATCATATACGAACTCACATCTAACTTCTGGCCATGTTTTTTCGAATAAACATCTGAACTAACAACTAAAAGCTGTGCATTTGCTGCATTATATGCGAATAAACATCTGAACTAACAACTAATAGCTGTGTATTCATTCCATCATATCCAAACTCACATCTTACTTCTGGCAATGTTTTTTCGAATAAACATCTGAACTAACAACTAATATATGTGTATTCATTCCATCATATCCGAACTCACATCTTACTTCTGGCAATGTTTTTTCGAATAAACATCTGAACTAACAACTAATAGCTGTGCATTCATTCCATCATATCCGAGCTCACATCTAACTTCTGGCTATGTTTTTTCGAATAAACATCTGAACTAACAACTAAAAGCTGTGCATTTGCTGCATTATATGCGAATAAACATCTGAACTAACAACTAATAGCTGTGTATTCATTCCATCATATCCGAACTCACATCTAACTTCTGGCAATGTTTTTTTGAATTAATATCTAAACTAATAACTACTAGCTGTGTATTCGCCGCATCATATGCGAATACACATCTGAACTAACAACTACTAGCTGTGTATTCGGTGCATCATATGCGAATAAACATCTGAACTAACAACTAATAGCTGTGTATTCATTCCATCATATCCGAACTCACACCTAACTTCTGGCACTGTTTTTTCGAATAAACATCTGAACTTACAATTACTAGCTGAGTATTCGGCGCATCATATGCGAATAAACATTTGAACTAACAACTAATAGCTTTGTATTCGGCGTAGCATATGCGAATAAACATCTGAACTCACAACTAATAGCTGTGTATTCATTCCATCATATTCGAACTCACACCTAACTTCTGGCACTGTTTTTTCGAATAAACATCTGAACTTACATTTAGTAGCTGTGTATTCATTCCATCATATCCTAACTCACATCTAACTTCTGGCTATTTTTGTTTCGAATACACATCTGAACTAACAACTAATAGCTGTGTATTCGGGAACAAACATCTGAATTAACAACTAATAGCTGTGTATTCGGGAACAAACATCTGAACTAACAACTAATAGCTGTGTATTCGGGAACAAACATCTGAACTAACAACTAATAGCTGTGTATTCGGGAACAAACATCTGAATTAACAACTAATAGCTGTGTATTCGGGAACAAACATCTGAACTAACAACTAATAGCTGTGTATTCGGGAACAAACATCTGAATTAACAACTAACAACTAACAGCCAACTTCACAGACCTTTTAAAACGAAAAATCTGTAATTAAACTATGTACTGAATGAACTTGCAATGACATTTCTGCTTAGGGGCACGAATCTACGAGAACACAGCATAATTATATGAAATGACCGTGATAAGACAGGTCCATGATTATAGTATACATAGATCCGAGTTATTTTTTATTTATTGTTCAACATGTTGCAAAAACATTATTTCATTTAACATACCAGAAGACATCATGATATCTATGCCGTTTATCTTTTTTTAAAGATATTAGTGTTTTCATAATTTCTTCTTGTAATCCTAAATAACAGCCTGTGAATATGTGACTATCTAGATGAGTCCACAACAATGTAACTAATGAAATCTATCCCGATGTTATGGCTTCAGATCAGCATTACCACAGACAATATTATTTCCTCATTTGGAAAACCAGTCCGTATACACTCATTCAACTGCGACTGATGTATATAGTGCCGGCCGAGGGTAGACCCCTATGTCCAATTATCGCTGCTAGTTGAAATAATGTGGCCGGGGCAGCAGTCTGCTGAATACTAGTGTACTAATTTTATCTATATATATATGTTACTATAATACGGAGCATATTTTGTATTGAATAGACACGGTTGTCATTTATTGAATAATATTTCATTACCACTCAAAAGTGTTGAAAACTAGGATACATAATGATGCCAGGACCAAATTTCAAAGGCATAACTGAAAGGAGTGTACACCGCATGCACGGGGGATGTGGTAATATTTGGAAGTGTCGGGTCAATCCTCAATGACCTCTTCTTGTGAGAGATCGACATTGGGGATATTCCAGGAAGCGGACTCAAGAGAGTAATTCTATTAAGCATTAAAACCGTTTCATCGCAGCAGAGCAAACATAAATATAAATAAAGTATTCAGTCATAACCTCTTATTGTCGACATAAATTCTCCTTACGAGAAAGTTAATGAATCCCCATGATAAGCATTACCAAATATAATTACACTGAATTGAAGTTCGGATAGACATTTAACAGATGCCTGTCGGGATTTACTGGCTGAGATGGATTATTGCTTAGACGGATTATTGCTGAGAAATAAAAATAATCTTAGTTCTCGTATATACTAATTGTGAAAGTGCCCTGTCCGAAGGCGCTGTCTGCAAGTAACAATATTTGTTATTTATTTTAATAGACTGTGACAGAAGCTACTACAAAATGAGATTGCATGCTATATATTTTTGGAAGAACTCAGTAAATATGCATTCGATTATGTAACGATTGCAAACTATTATATAGATCGTGGTATAACACTTAACGGTTATTTTATAAACAAACTTTCGTTCCGGATATAATACTAAAATAAAGTACTGAGAGCGTTATTAGCTATTTATGATCCACTATTAATCGTTTAGTTGTACAATACACAGTTATTGAGCTTTTTGTACATTTTACGAAATTTACGACGTCAGTAATTTAGGCGTTTTATAAATATTGTGTAAGAGTTGTGTCAACATTCATTTCTCGTCACAAACGCACTACACGTTATTTACTATATCATATGGACCGTAACTGTCTTTTTTGAAATGTAGGAAAACATACTTGGAATATTTAGTAATTCATTTATGTTCTTTATACAATACAGATATATCGAGAAGTCTGATTAGTAGTCATAATCTGACGACGTAAACTATTTACACCATTCTTGTGTCTCAAGTGTTGTACGCCATATTCTCGGCGCAAAATTCCATTAGTTCGACACGAATTTAGTCTGGATATTACGTTTCGAACAATATCAATGTGAGATACCATGCCTTTATTATAGTACCCTTATTACTCAATCAATTCAAAACTCCCAAATACCTGACGTGGGTCATTCTTACTGCCTTCAACAGAAAATGCTAGCAACCGGGCGAACCCAGTGACATCACGAATTAATGTTTTGAATGAGAAACCTCCGGTATGTATTTTTGTTATTTAAAACCTTCAATGGCATACATATTTGGGGAATCTAAATACTTTTTTCATTATTATAAAATATTTAGAGCACGGTTTAGCCAAGTTAGCCAATCAGCGCTCAGTAACCTACGATATATCTGTCTATAAAATCATCTATGGGGGTAATACTATATATGGTCTTATTGAGGGCGAATTGCACGCGATTTTCGTGTGTAGCTAGTCACGTGGTCTCAGTCGGATAGTCATCTCGTGGAGTTGTCTGTATAAAATAGAAACTCACTACGTCCGTTTCTATTTTATATAGACCACTCCACTCGTTATCTATCCTATTCATATCTCATTGATATTTGTTGGAAGATACTTCATCGACCTGATGAAAATACTCACGCAGACTCAAAGCTATGTTACATACACACATTATCATACACCAATTTCATACTCAATACAAAAGAGAAGAGACACTCTTACTACCATTGACATAAAATGCTATCAACCAAGTGATAGTGTTTACCGTCAAGCTTGAAGACGTCACATGTTTGGTTAAAGGAAATAAAGGAAATATTAATTAAGCGGCTTGCAACAATATTTAAGCATTACACTTTTAATTATTTATTCTTTTTTCGGTATCGAATAAATATCACATATATTTTCTTTGTACAGAAACTGTTTCAGCATTCGTAGAAGTACCATCCGTGTTTTACTCGTGTTGACAATAGTATAGCCCAACGCAAAGCTATGTGATATTAATATATTCACCGACCGCATCGACCGATAGTCGAATGATATGAAAAAATCGATACTTCAAACTTTGATATTGTTGACAAGGCTTCCAATAGTTTGATACGGTGGCTGGTAGACGGGAAGGTTACTATGAATATTGATACGTTACTTTCCTACTGATCCTGATCGATAAACGTATTCAATCTTCTTTTTCAAATTGACAATCGACATTTTCCAGACTATAAGTCAACTACACGATTGAAAAATGAAACGGTGTCACTTAAAATCGCTTAATTAAACAAGCATAATTGAAAATTGTTGTTGAATAGTTGTGCTGACGTGATTTTAATTGTGTATATCATTTATCAGTTTTAAATGCCACGACGACATTTCTGACATCAAACTGTTTTATTTAGTAAATTATTTCACGAGTGTTAACTTCACGCAAACATCACCACTAATGTCAATATTCAATGTTAATATGTCAGCTGTCAGCGTTGACGCATTGATTAAATAACATTCCAATGTCACGGAATAGAAGGCTTTGTTCAAACATAACATGCTGCACCGTAACACTGAGATAGAAATGTTTTATTATGTTCATACTGACACAACTAATGTATACCGTGACCTCCGGTGGTGGGCGCCCCCTGTACTCGTTGTGTTACCTCTTGTGTCACCGTAGAAACAAACATTTATTTTGGCATTAGTGCCGTCGAAATTAGGAGTTGCTTTCAAGGTGGCGGTTAATCACTGATTGTGCCGGATGCAAGTGCTTTTTTTATTGCGATAAGACTTTCGAGGATACCAAGTTGATACGCTTTGAAATAGTTAGTGTACCTGCGCTCAGTAAGATCCTTATAATAGCTACTAACTTTAATTGTCAACGTTATAAGGCGCGTATGCATTAATTTTAGCCACTAACGGCCAGTATTTCGTTTTAAAGGTATTCACACCATGATTAATCATTCGGGCTTTTATACATGAAACATTTGTGTGCTTATTTCAGTCACGCTAGGACACTCGGATAGCACCAACGTCCTTTAGCAAGTCGACTCCTTTTTTTCTAAAATTTAACCTGGTAAGGTCCGTCTTTACGGTGTTGTGACACTAATAGTTTGGGTGCAACCATGGATACTCGAGCACGCAGACATCCGGGCAGAGTATCATACTTTCATTAAATAATATTTTGGGAACTACGTTGCATAATGTTTGATGGATGCAAAAAAGATAACTGTATCATATTTAATTTTACGGGCGATAGAAAACAAATGCTTCATTCAAACAACTGCCATTTTAGTGTCGTTTTGTATGCTAATATGCAGCAGAAGAAAATTGTATAACGACTGATTTGCACCGGGATGTTGAAAGGTGGTTATTTGATATTTTGAACAGTTGGTTCTCTCTGTATCTCTTTGATGTTAACGGTTGATAGTTTTGTGTGAATGTCCAGTCATAGGACCATATTGGAAATGAAACGTGTTTATCTACTTATGAATCATCTGTTGCATATAATGACTTATTTCACGTTCATATGGTTCTGAAAATTGTTTTTATATTTCGAAGTGTTGCAATTAAAGTGTACAATTTATCTATGTATCTATTACTTTAGTTATATAAATAAGCGTGCGCTCAAACGCTTATTACGTCTAGGTATGCAATTACATCATGCGTTATCAGTTTGCTGATGACGGTGGTGTTGATGGCGATGATGGCGATGATGGAAATAATGATAAAGTTATCGTTTGTTATTGGTGCTGTCCGTTTTGGTTTCAGTTCGAAGGCTTTTCCAATATAAAAATGTGTTGAATACAACATTCCGTCACGATATTGAACTTTTTGCTTTATCTTTTATTGTTACACGAGAATGATAAACAGTTTGTGTTGCATTTTATTTCTCATGACAAAATATTTCATGAGGTGGTTATTCAAAATTCATTTTTCGGCAATTTAGAGCAATTACTGAAATTCGAAATACTATTGAAGCGTGTAATGCCACTGTCCCATTGCTAATATTTTAATTTACCGATCGTTGGCGTTGCTGCAAGTAACACAAAACTTGTAAACTTCATCATTTATAATCAGTATCATAAATAATGTAAAAATAATACAGTAAAACCTCACTTAAAAGTGCCGACTCAATATTAGAACCATCTCAATATTAAGACCACAATATTCAAGTCCAATTTCACTGTTTAGCTCTTAATTCAACCTCAATATTTATTATTGAGGATTTACTGTACATCCAATTATATCAGATCGATTAATATGAGAACTGTTCAGCCGGCCTTCTAGTAAACACTGAACTGGAGTCAACATAACAATATCAAAGCTATCATCTATACTACTTCTTGATTTAGAATCCGGTATGGTATCATCTACGCTATTAGTGATAGTTTTTAAACCTTCCTTTCGCTTGAAAAAGAAATTCCATGAAATAAAACACTGTATAAGAAATTAAAAATAGGCCAAGGTAGTCGATGTTTGGGACTGGTGTAGACCTAGAAAAAGGAAAGAAATGTTACCCAAATCATGCCTTCAGTTGGTTCTTGGTACGTTGATCGGTGAGTGGGATACGATTGAATTTATTATTTAGTTTTGAGCAGTTCTCGATATGTAATCTGATTATCTATCTATCATGATCTGGAACTGATTTTTAATATTTTGAATAAATATCAAGAATTTGATGGTACATGTACCATTTGCCGTGAAGTGTCTGAAACGGTTTTTAAGAGGAATACATGTACTGGCTCATACCTTCACTTGATGGGATACTAGACTCTTTCAATAAAACAAAGGTTTCAATATTTGTTCCCTCAGCTGCGGGTCTGAATCTAAATAGACATTGCCTCTCTCCATTGCGGGCTTGAACCACAACCTGGATGTGTAATTTGTATTTTAGCAATCCATCCAGCTGGCTTGCGGTTCTACTCGGTTGCCCACATATCCCAAACATATGGCTACAAGGGGCGTCTGTGATCTTCCTCTCCCTTATAGCTGAAAAAGTCAATATATGACCCGGGTATTAATTTTATATCGTCCAATCGAGATATCGACAATGTATTGTCTCTGCGTACCACAAACAAACACTTTATTAGGAATGGCCATACTGAACATCCTTTAGGCTCAATACAAGCTGCCGACATATGTCCCTAGTACAATGTTGAATCGACAGCCAAGACTGGTTTTGTTGCAGATATTAAAAGCCGCGTAACAATGCAGTGTTGCCAACTGTTGCCCATTTTCAGCCAATTAAAGACATGTTTTGTTACGTTTCATTGTTTTATATGCAAAAAAGTCATCAACGTAAGGAACAAGGCTTCAGTAATTATTTCTTCACACGATACAAATATCGTTAACTTCTGCTAATCAAATGTGCAAGCGATTTTATCCTTGAAAATTGACCGATTCTATTGCAAAACATGAACAGTGGATTTACAGTCATGTCTAGCAAAGTTCAGTACTAGACGACGAGTCAATATGAATTGAGTAATGATTTGTGATGGCATCTGAACAGAATGTCAAAATCTGCATTAAAACCAGTTTACCGCATGTCGTATCCTTAATATTATGTTGAGCTAACTGCCAAAGCAATATTTTGAGGAAATATACTGCAAACGTTCAGAATGCTGTCATTTCGCTCTTATTTGACCAATTTGGCCCATTTAAATAGTGGTGTTATGTTACGTATACTGTATTTAGGACATGGAACTGCATTTTGGACATTCCAGTTCATTGCACCACAATTAGTAGCTAAAGTTTCTGGATTCCTCAAACAAGTAAATCAATATTATTATTTTTCATTATTAGGTTGAGACTTAGGACTCTTTGCTTCATTGTCTCAGTAAATGAGCTATATCCACGTTGGAACGTTTATGTGGACATAACGCTCTCTAATGATAGTCAGGAAGGAGTTACCTTACTACAATAGTCAGGTCCGCATAGATCACGTGACTAAATATTACATTTTAATTGGATGATCCAATATTAGTTCCAATAATAACTATTAGTGTAACATGTCTAACAATGACAGCAGCGTTTGTATACCACACTATTAACTATTAGTGTAACATGTCTAACAATAACAGCAGCGTTTGTATATCACAATATTAACTATTAGTGTAACATGTCTAACAATGACAGCAGCGTTTGTATATCACAATATTAACTATTAGTGTAACATGTCTAACAATGACAGCAGCGTTTGTATATCACAATATTAACTATTAGTGTAACATGTCTAACAATAACAGCAGCGTTTGTATATCACAATATTAACTATTAGTGTAACATGTCTAACAATGACAGCAGCGTTTGTATACCACAATATTAACTATTAGTGTAACATGTCTAACAATAACAGCAGCGTTTGTATATCACAATATTAACTATGAGTGTAACATGTCTAACAATGACAGCAGCGTTTGTATATCACAATATTAACTATGAGTGTAACATGTCTAACAATGACAGCAGCGTTTGTATATCACACTATTAACTATTAGTGTAACATGTCTAACAATGACAGCAGCGTTTGTATATCACAATATTAACTATTAGTGTAACATGTCTAACAATGACAGCAGCGTTTGTATATCACACTATTAACTATTAGTGTAACATGTCTAACAATGACAGCAGCGTTTGTATATCACACTATTAACTATTAGTGTAACATGTCTAACAATGACAGCAGCGTTTGTATATCACACTATTAACTATTAGTGTAACATGTCTAACAATGACAGCAGCGTTTGTATATCACACTATTAACTATTAGTGTAACATGTCTAACAATGACAGCAGCGTTTGTATATCACACTATTAACTATTAGTGTAACATGTCTAACAATGACAGCAGCGTTTGTATATCACAATATTAACTATTAGTGTAACATGTCTAACAATGACAGCATCGTTTGTATATCACACTATTAACTATTAGTGTAACATGTCTAACAATGACAGCAGCGTTTGTATATCACACTATTAACTATTAGTGTAACATGTCTAACAATGACAGCAGCGTTTGTATATCACACTATTAACTATTAGTGTAACATGTCTAACAATGACAGCAGCGTTTGTATATCACACTATTAACTATTAGTGTAACATGTCTAACAATGACAGCAGCGTTTGTATATCACACTATTAACTATTAGTGTAACATGTCTAACAATGACAGCAGCGTTTGTATATCACACTATTAACTATTAGTGTAACATGTCTAACAATGACAGCAGCGTTTGTATATCACAATATTAACTATTAGTGTAACATGTCTAACAATGACAGCAGCGTTTGTATATCACAATATTAACTATTAGTGTAACATGTCTAACAATGACAGCAGCGTTTGTATATCACAATATTAACTATTAGTGTAACATGTCTAACAATAACAGCAGCGTTTGTATATCACAATATTCACTATTAGTGTAACATGTCTAACAATAACAGCAGCGTTTGTATATCACAATATTAACTATTAGTGTAACATGTCTAACAATGACAGCAGCGTTTGTATATCACAATATTAACTATTAGTGTAACATGTCTAACAATAACAGCAGCGTTTGTATATCACAATATTAACTATTAGTGTAACATGTCTAACAATGACAGCAGCGTTTGTATACCACAATATTAACTATTAGTGTAACATGTCTAACAATGACAGCAGCGTTTGTATATCACAATATTAACTATTAGTGTAACATGTCTAACAATGACAGCAGCGTTTGTATATCACAATATTAACTATTAGTGTAACATGTCTAACAATAACAGCAGCGTTTGTATATCACAATATTAACTATTAGTGTAACATGTCTAACAATGACAGCAGCGTTTGTATATCACAATATTAACTATTAGTGTAACATGTCTAACAATGACAGCAGCGTTTGTATATCACAATATTAACTATTAGTGTAACATGTCTAACAATGACAGCAGCGTTTGTATATCACAATATTAACTATTAGTGTAACATGTCTAACAATGACAGCAGCGTTTGTATATCACAATATTAACTATTAGTGTAACATGTCTAACAATGACAGCAGCGTTTGTATACCACAATATGTGACCCGGTGATCTCATAACATATGGTAATTCATATTTATTATATTTATAGAGCACTGTGAGACAAATCTATAGTGATATAATTTTCTCAAAAAAATGTAAAAATGGACATAGGTTAACCTATAAATAAGGCGATTACGTGTATCTTAGCAGTGGAAGATAATATTTGCTTGAATCGTAAAACAAACCCTATCAAAAATTATTACTAACATTCAAATACGCGTAAAACAATATTGATTGCCGCTGTCCATAAAATGTTTTCCTAAAATGTGTTATAGGCGAATTAAGTTTTGTTTTCAAGATGAGTCGAGGATCAATATTAAATTAACCTTTTACATGAATCTATTTTGGAAAATATTTATAACGACATGAATGAGAAGAAGTAGAACATACTTAACGGTATATTAGAGTTCACAATCACTTTAACATTTAAATAAAATATGACTCCTATATTTCAACGAAAACAAAATAATAAACAGCACCTATAAAGTAATTCGTCCACCATTGTATTGATAAACATAGATGAAAATAGTTTCACTTCTTTGTGACTTTGTTTTTTGTAAATTACTCGATGCTTTACGATTAACATGTCAGCTGTTATTTGAAAATGTAGAAGAGAAAGTATTTTTGTCTTGAAACTATACTCAAACGCAAAAGAAAGTGTGCACTTTTTATTTTTTGATATTCTGATAATCCAATGATGGAATAGAATCATGGGTGGTATCGTGTTTTAGCTTTTTCAATTACCCTTCTAACCAATGTGTTTATTTTATTGTTTTGATCTTCGTTAAAACGTATGACGCGTCTACATGCAGTAGGGGTCAAAATCAAAAGTACACAAAAAGCCAAAGGGATGTTTTCTTGCGTAGATTCACTGTAATTTGTTGCAAAATGATGTTAATGTTGCATTAATATCTGGTATGACCGCCATTCCGTCTAGTAACTCTGTAGCAGAGACGGTTTGGTACCGACGTCTCATGTGCGTCAACTCAATGTGACGGTCCAGTCTGACGCCAGTCACGCGTGGCCTGCCGGATCGGGGACGGTCGGCAACAGTACCCGTGTGCATAAACCTATCACGTAACTTGATTATAGTGTTAATATTGCAGTTAAGTGTCCGTGAAACTGAAGCGACTGAGTCACCTCTGACCAGCATCATTAAGGCGTCAATACGCTAACGTTCTGATAATCGGTAGCATATTCTCTGTTATGAATTTTCTAATTCTACAGTGATATTCGCACTGCATGTTTGAAAGAATGTAGAGAAAAAAAGGTTTGCCACTTGTACTTGTGTATACATGTTCCACTTCGAAATCCTGCAAAATGGCAATTCGGGCTATTACGAAATAACTAGTCATAGTTTGCGTTGTTGCTATAAACCATAACGACCGATATTCGTATGTTTCAAATTTGACAACTTTATACCTTGTAGAATTCAAATAATAAAAAATCAACAGTGCAAACTTTCTTTTGCGTTTGAGTATATGTTTAAATACATTTATTTCGCCGTAATGAGTAATGAGCTTTTCACAGACTTTTGATAAAAATATTTTTTAATTCTAAAGCACAATGGTATAATTGCAAGTGTAGTAATTTACTATCAGACAATAATAGGAACTAAAATGGTACAAGTATTGAAATATTAAATGGCGTTATACGTCTTTAAAACATTCATACAATCTATCTACATATATATTTTAATAAACTCTTTAGTAAGATTTAATACCGTTTTTACGAATTGTTCAAAACCTATCTAGTGCTTATTCGATGGTATATTATACTACCGTAATACTAAATACATGCAGCTTAAATACGGCAAAAAATGGGGTAATCTCAAACACATTTATTCTATTGTGACAGTTCGTGTTTTTGTTTGATCATGTTCAAGCTTATTCAACTTGCCATTATCGGATGTTCAGTTATGTTTGTCAACTTAGTTTTTACGATGTAGATCGGTCTACCCGTTTATGATAAAACATATTTATATGGGTCGTCCCAGCCTATTGTAACTTGCCGTAACTAATTTTTTGGCCGATATTCCCTTTGGTACATAGCGCGTTCCAGCCTCGAGTGTTTTATTGAAAAAGAGCTAAGAGTCCTTCCTGTTTTTTCGCTATTTGAACTTTTCAACATAATCAATGATGTCGCTTCTTTCATTTTGCCACTCTCTGTGTTAGATTATACCAGATCGATTAAAAACTCACCGGACAAGGCTCGATTGATTTCAATACTACTTTTTACATCATTCAATATGTAATCATTTAAGCAGCTTAACGACTTCCGTTCTGCTTGGAGACTTCCCCGAGTAAAACATTAAAAGGAACTCAATGTGGTCTACCAAAGTAAAACGAACGGAGCGAGTTGTTAGTACACAATCAGTCAAGAGAAAGGGTGTTCATATAAAGCAATTAACTTCATTTATGCTGTTCTACTTCTGTCCTATCGCTTATTTTAAACGGACAGGATTTGTGACACTTGGAAATTGACGAAAGGTTTCTTAAAGCACTCCATATATATAGGCGTTCTGAACATAAGCTTAAATTACAACATTAGACACTTTAGAACAATGTTGTACTTCGTTTCTCAGTATATTGTGACGACCGTACACGTATTGTATGATTGGTAGTCATTGCTTTTGTAAACCCGACTTATGTGTAATACTTAATGTTGTGTTGGGGTTTAAGCTTCTTTTCTTCTTTGCAGCCGTACTAACATGATTTTCTATTTGCATGTCAGTGTTGTGTAAACCAATAAAATCTTAGGTTAGCCACCAAAGCAATTTCTCTACAACCGAACAACGTTTATAACATTGACGCAGATTGGTTAACCTTTCGATAAAGGTTCGTTACCCTACCGAAATCTACTAAAGTTGAATTTACCGAAATCCATTTTGGATCTGGAGTGACCAGCAATTGTAACATCTCGGCAATGTTTTATGATGCACAACGACACTTAACCTTCAAATTGCGCCGACCATATTTCTTTCAAAAAATTCTTGTAAATTGTATACAGGGATTAGATTGACTGAATATTGTACATTGGTTATCAACTAGTACTTACTTGTTCTTCAACACGCGACAGACAATTTTACAGCAAGACTCAGAAGTGGGGGAGCGACATTGGATATACGCGACAGTCAATTTCACAGCAAGACTCAGAAGTGGGGGAGCGACATTGGATATACGCAACAGTCAATTTCACAGCAATAATCAGGAGTAGATATGTGATATTGGATATACGCGACAGACAATTTCACAGCAAGACTCATAAGTGGGGGAGCGACATTGGATATACGCAACAGTCAATTTCACAGCAACAATCAGAAGTGGGGGAGCGACAATGGATATACGCGACAGTCAATTTCACAGCAAGAATCAGGAGTAGATATGTGATATTGGATATACGCGACAGACAATTTCACAGCAAGACTCAGAAGTGGGGGAGCGACATTGGATATACGCGACAGTCAATTTCACATCAAGAATCAGAAATGGGGGTACGACATTGGATATACGCACTAGGAAATTTCACATCAAGAATCAGAAATGGAGGTACGACATTGGATATACGCATTTGGAAATTTCACATCAAGAATCAGAAATGGGGGTACGACATTGGATATACGCGACAGACAATTTCACAGCAAGAATCAGGAGTGGGGGCATGACATTGGATATACGCACAAGACAATTTCACAGCAAGAATCAGGAGTGGGGGCATGACATTGGATATACGCACAAGACAATTTCACAGCAAGAATCAGGAGTGGGGGCATGACATTGGATATACGCACAAGACAATTTCACAGCAAGAATCAGAAATGGGAGCATGACATTGGATATACGCCCTAGACAATTTCACAGCAAGAATCAGAAATGGGGGCATGACATTGGATATACGCCCTAGACAATTTCACAGTAAGAATCAGAAATGGGGGCATGACATTGGATATACGCGACAGACAATTTCACAGCAAGAATCAGAAATGGGGGCATGACATTGGATATACGCGACAGACAATTTCACAGCAAGAATCAGAAATGGGGGCATGACATTGGATATACGCGACAGACAATTTCACAGCAAGAATCAGAAATGGGGGCATGACATTAGATATACGCGACAGACAATTTTTCAGCAAGAATCAGAAATGGGGGCATGACATTAGATGCACGCGACAGACAATTTCACAGCAAGAATCAGAAATGGGGGCATGACATTGGATATACGCACTAGACAATTTCACAGCAAGAATCAGAAATGGGGGCATGGCATTGGATATACGCACTAGACAATTTCACAGCAAGAATCAGAAATGGGGGCATGACATAAGATACACGCACTAGACAATTTCACAGCAAGAATCAGAAATGGGGGCATGACATTGGGTATACGCACTAGGCAATTTCACAGCAAGAATCAGAAATGGGGGTACGACATTGGATATACTCACTAGGCAATTTCACAGCAAGAATCAGAAATGGGGGCATGGCATTGGATATACGCGACAGACAATTTCACAGCAAGAATAAGAAATGGGGGCATGACATTGGGCATAGACACTAGACATCTTCACAGCAAGAATCAGAAATGGGGCCATGACATTGGATATACGCACTAGACAATTTCATAGCAAGAATCAGAAATGGGGGCATGACATTGGGTATACGCACTAGGCAATTTCACAGCAAGAATCAGAAATGGGGGTACGACATTGGGTATACGCACTAGGCAATTTCACAGCAAGAATCAGAAATGGGGGCATGACATTGGATATACGCACTAGACAATTTCACAGCAAGAATCAGAAATGGGGACATGACATTGGATATACGCGACAGACAATTTCACAGCAAGAATCAGAAATGGGGGCATGACATTAGATATGCGCGACAGACAATTTCACAGCAAGAATCCGAAATGGGGGCATGACATTGGATATACGCACTAGACAACTTCACAGCAAGAATCCGAAACGGGGGCATGACATTGCGTATACGCACTAGGCAATTTCACAGCAAGAATCAGAAATGGGGGCATGACATTGGGTATACGCACTAGACAATTTCACAGCAAGAATCAGAAATGGAGGCATGACATTTGGGTATACGCACTAGACAATTTCACAGCAAGAATCAGAAATGGGGGTACGACATTGGATATACGCACTAGGCAATTTCACAGCAAGAATCAGAAATGGGGGTACGACATTGGATATACGCACTAGGCAATTTCACAGCAAGAATCAGAAATGGGGGTACGACATTGGGTATACGCACTAGACAATTTCACAGCAAGAATCAGAAATGGGGGCATGTCATTGGATATACGCACTAGACAATTTCACAGCAAGAATCAGAAATGGGTCATTACATTGGATATACGCGACAGACAATTTCACAGCAAGAATCAGAAGAGGGTACGTGATATTGGATACACGCGACAGACAATTTCACAGCAAGAATCAGAAATGGGGGCATGACATTGGATATACGCGACAGACAATTTCACAGCAAGAATCAGAAATGGGGGCATGACATTGGATATACGCGACAGACAATTTCACAGCAAGAATCAGAAATGGGGGCATGACATTGGATATACGCGACAGACAATTTCACAGCAAGAATCAGAAATGGGGGCATGACATTGGGTATACGCGACAGACAATTTCACAGCAAGAATCAGAAATGGGGGTACGTGATTGGATATACGCACTAGGCAATTTCACAGCAAGAATCAGAAATGGGGGCATGGCATTGGATAAACGCGACTGACAATTTCACAGCAAGAATCAGAAATAGGGCATGACATTGGATATACGCACTAGACAATTTCACAGCAAGAATCAGAAATGGGGGCATGACATTGGGTATAAGCACTAGGCAATTTCACAGCAAGAATCAGAAATGGGGGTACGACATTGGGTATACGCACTAGGCAATTTCACAGCAAGAATCAGAAATGGGGGTACGACATTGGGTATACGCACTAGACAATTTCACAGCAAGGATCAGAAATGGGGGTACGACATTGGGTATACGCACTAGACAATTTCACAGCAAGAATCAGAAATGGGGGTACGACATTGGGTATACGCACTAGACAATTTCACAGCAAGAATCAGAAATGGGGGCATGTCATTGGATATACGCACTAGACAATTTCACAGCAAGAATCAGAAATGGGTCATTACATTGGATATACGCGACAGACAATTTCACAGCAAGAATCAGAAGAGGGTACGTGATATTGGATACACGCGACAGACAATTTCACAGCAAGAATCAGAAATGGGGGCATGACATTGGATATACGCGACAGACAATTTCACAGCAAGAATCAGAAATGGGGGCATGACATTGGATATACGCGACAGACAATTTCACAGCAAGAATCAGAAATGGGGGCATGACATTGGATATACGCGACAGACAATTTCACAGCAAGAATCAGAAATGGGGGCATGACATTGGGTATACGCGACAGACAATTTCACAGCAAGAATCAGAAATGGGGGCATGACATTGGGTATACGCGACAGACAATTTCACAGCAAGAATCAGAAATGGGGGCATGACATTGGATATACGCACTAGGCAATTTCACAGCAAGAATCAGAAGTGGGGCATGACATTAGATATACGCACTAGACAATTTCACAGCAAGAATCAGAAGTGGGGCATGACATAAGACATACGCGACAGACAATTTCACAGCAAGAATCAGAAATGGGGGCATGACATTTGATATACGCGACAGACAATTTCGCAGCAAGAATCAGAAATGGGGGCATGACATTGGATATACGCACTAGACAATTTCACAGCAAGAATCAGAAATGGGGGCATGACATTAGATATACGCACTAGACAATTTCACAGCAAGAATCAGAAATGGGGGCATGACATTGGGTATACGCACTAGACAATTTCACAGTAAGAATCAGAAATGGGGGCATGCCATTAGATATACGCACTAGACAATTTCACAGCAAGAATCAGAAGTGGGGGCATGACATTGGGTATACGCATTAGACGATTTCGCAGAAAGAATCAGAAGATGCGTCATGACATTAGATATACCCACAAGAAAATTTCGCAGAAAGAATCAGATGATGCGTCATGACATTGGGTATACGCATTAGACAATTTTTCAGAAAGAATCAGAAGATGCGTCATGACATTGGGTATACGCATTAGACAATTTCGCAGAAAGGATCAGAAGATGCGTCATGACATTGGGTATACGCATTAGACAATTTCGCAGAAAGGATCAGAAGATGCGTCATGACATTGGGTATACGCATTAGACAATTTCGCAGAAAGGATCAGAAGATGCGTCATGACATTGGGTATACGCATTAGACAATTTCGCAGAAAGGATCAGAAGATGCGTGATGACGTTGGGTATACGCATTAGACAATTTCGCAGAAAGAATCAGAAGATGCGTCATGACATTAGGTATACGCATTAGACAATTTCGCAGAAAGAATCAGAAGATGCGTCATGACATTGGGTATACGCATTAGACAATTTCTCAGAAAGAATCAGAAGATGCGTGATGACGTTGGGTATACGCATTAGACAATTTCGCAGAAAGAATCAGAAGATGCGTGATGACGTTGGGTATACGCATTAGACAATTTCGCAGAAAGAATCAGAAGATGCGTCATGACATTGGGTATACGCATTAGGCAATTTCGCAGAAAGAATCAGAAGATGCGTCATGACATTGTGTATACGCATTAGACAATTTCTCAGAAAGAATCAGAAGATGCGTGATGACGTTGGGTATACGCATTAGACAATTTCTCAGAAAGAATCAGAAGATGCGTGATGACGTTGGGTATACGCATTAGACAATTTCTCAGAAAGAATCAGAAGATGCGTCATGACATTGGGTATACGCATTAGGCAATTTCGCAGAAAGAATCAGAAGATGCGTCATGACATTGTGTATACGCATTAGACAATTTCTCAGAAAGAATCAGAAGATGCGTGATGACATTGGGTATACGCATTAGACAATTTCGCAGAAAGAATCAGAAGATGCGTGATGACATTGTGTATACGCATTAGACAATTTCGCAGAAAGAATCAGAAGATGCGTGATGACATTGGGTATACGCATTAGACAATTTCGCAGAAAGAATCAGAAGATGCGTCATGACATTGGGTATACGCATTAGACAATTTCTCAGAAAGGATCAGAAGATGCGTCATGACATTGGGTATACGCATTAGACAATTTCTCAGAAAGGATCAGAAGATGCGTCATGACATTGGGTATACGCATTAGACAATTTCTCAGAAAGGATCAGAAGATGCGTCATGACATTGGGTATACGCATTAGACAATTTCTCAGAAAGGATCAGAAGATGCGTCATGACATTGGGTATACGCATTAGACAATTTCTCAGAAAGGATCAGAAGATGCGTCATGACATTGGGTATACGCATTAGACAATTTCGCAGAAAGAATCAGAAGATGCGTCATGACATTGGGTATACGCATTAGACAATTTCTCAGAAATAATCAGAAGATGCGTCATGACATTGGGTATACGCATTAGACAATTTCTCAGCAAGAATCAACAGTGGGGGCATGCCATTGGGTATACGCAATAAACAATTTCACATACATTATCAGACTGTGTTTAGAACCTACCTGTCATTTCGCATGACCACACCTAGCGGTTTGTGATATATCTTAGTAATAAAGTCACATATCTTCTATTTCAATTTCCGTGGTTATCGAGTATATCAATTTATTAAAACAGTATTGACTATTGTTTGAATAATTCTTAGTAGTATAAATCTTTTTTGTCACTCTATTCTCCAGTGTTCACGTACAATTGAAACGTGACTGCTGTTTTATTACAAAATATAATTCGCTACTACTTATAAAGCTACCCTGACCAAAGGCCAGAGAACTTATGTCAGGGCGAATTGTCCGTTGTGTGTACGTGCGTGCGTGCGTCCGTACGTGCGTGAGTCAGTCTGATAAGTTTTCACTCAAACGACACCACTCCTAAATCGTTAGGTCAAACTAAACTTCACAGGAACGCTGCTTGGGGTAGTCCTCTTTCATAGTTTTTCAAATGATTATGGTATTTTGCATAAATATGTCACAGGGGCTAAAATTGTTTTAGAATGGAAAACCTTAAACCCTTCTTGTCCAGAAGCATACGGTCCAGAGCTTTCATACATTGTATTTAGTATGTTACATTGTATGTGGTCCCCTATCAAGATTGTTCAAATCATGTCACTTTTGTCAATATTGGCCCGCCCAAAGTGTCACGTGTTTAACATAGACTTACACTGTAAAAACGGACTTTTCGTTTTTAAACACTTATTGAAACACTTTTCTGTTACACTTTTGGAACACGTTCAAAACGAAACGCGTCACATGTTCTATTTTGAAACACTTATTTTTCATAGTAAACACTAGTGTTCCATTTTGAAACATGACCATGTGTTTCAAATGAAACACATGACGCGTTTCAAAGCAGAACACTTCTGCTGTTACACTGAAACACGTGAACACCTAAAGTAAACAAAGAAGGGGTTTCAAACTGAAACACGTGACATGTTTAAAAACTGAAGTGTGCCGTTTAGAACATCTAAAATTCTATATAGTAAAACACTTCACGTGTTTCAATTTCAATCCATATTTCAATGTTTTCAGAATTCAATTTTGATCTAAATAACAAAGAAATAACAACTACCTGTAAAAGAAAACATTTATTTTAATAGGTCAATCAGTAATAACAAAAAATAGTACAGCAACAACAAATCTCAAATGTGTCACGGAACAGATCAGCGTTTGCAAAGCAGTGGGTGGGGAAATTCTTTTTTTAACTAAACATGCTAAGCTCCCTTTTACAGTATATTTGCCTAACACAAGGCTGTTATAACGTTCGATATACATGTAGATATTTATTCAACCTCTTACAACCTGTTGCAACTGTTGTCTTTGATATTCAGGACAAAACTATCAAATATGTTTATGTTTACACGTTCGTCTGCATCAGTTTCTCACCGCCAAATTCTCAAATGACGAGATTTTTTCCGTATTTCCTGGGTATTGATTGGATTTTAAGCGCAAATATACAACAATCATGTCTATAATTAAATATAATTCAGAAAAAACACACAACCTAAAATATATTGAGGTTTAAGTTCATTGTAACAACTTGAAATAAAAATAATTTACCAGTACAGGATTTAGAGATTAATAGGTGTTTTCGATTGAAACGCTTTACTCAGAAAAGTGTTCGAAATCGTTCGCATTGAAAACACCCGTGTTTCACAATGAAACACCAATAGGTACCGAGCGGTTCCTGTGGTTCAAATCTTCGGCAGACACATTTTAAATTAAATCATACAGTTAGATTTGACGCTTAAAAGTTAATTAACGCTTACTCAGGGTAACAGTTTAGAAATGATAGGCAAACACTAGCGTTTCATATGTAAACCCTACTCGTTTCAAAACAGAACATTACCGTTTCAGTATATCAAACGAACACATTACGTTTCAAAATTGCACACCATTAAAACACCACCGTTTAAAATATGAACACCTCTGAAACGCGTCACGTGTTACCAGTTTTTGCAGTGTAGATAGGGAATGTCTTTGAAAATCTTCTTGTCCAGAACCAAAATAATGTTTTAATATTTGGTATGTAGCATTTTTTAATGGTCTCCTACAAAGATTGTCCAAATTATGCATCGGGGTCAAAACCCACCCGGCCCAATGGGCCACGTGTTTTCTATAGACTGTTATATAGGGAATAACTTCGAAAATTGTCTTGTCCAGAACATTGCTTGTCAAAGGTCAAATGTGCACAATGCAGCCAGTAGAGTGTCAGGCCCTCATGGGCTTCTTGTTTTTTTAATTATAGTCATTTACAATACGAGAAGTATGTTTATATAAGTACACGATGAGACCCATATTAAGCTTACAACAAGCGTGCGTATGTGATATAAGCTTACAACAAGCGTGTGTATGTGATATCAAGCTTACAACAAGCGTGCGTATGTGATATTAAGCTTACAACAAGCGTGTGTATGTGATATCAAGCTTACAACAAGCGTGTGTATGTGATATCAAGCTTACAACAAGCGTGCGTATGTGATATTAAGCTTACAACAAGCGGTGTGTATGTGATATCAAGCTTACAACAAGCGTGTGTATGTGATATCAAGCTTACAACAAGCGTGCGTATGTGATATCAAGCTTACAACAAGCGTGTGTATGTGATATCAAGCTTACAACAAGCGTGTGTATGTGATATCAAGCTTACAACAAGCGTGCGTATGTGATATCAAGCTTACAACAAGCGTGTGTATGTGATATCAAGCTTACAACAAGCGTGCGTATGTGATATTAAGCTTACAACAAGCGTGCGTATGTGATATTAAGCTTACAACAAGCGTGTGTATGTGATATTAAGCTTACAACAAGCGTGCGTATGTGATATAAGCTTACAACGAGCGTGCGTATGTGATATTAAGCTTACAACAAGCGTGCGTATGTGATATAATCTTACAACAAGCGTGTGTATGTGATATAAGCTTACAACAAGCATGAGAATGTGATATTAAGCTTACAACAAGCGTGTGTATGTGATATAAGCTTACAACAAGCGTGATAATGTGATATTAAGCTTACAACCATCGTGAGAATGTGATATTAAGCTTACAACAAGCGTGAGAATGTGATATTAAGCTTACAACAAGCGTGAGAATGTGATATTAAGCTTACATCAAGCGTGCGTATGTGATATAAGCTTACAACAAGCGTGAGAATGTGATATTAAGCTTACAACAAGCGTGCGTTTGTGATATAAGCTTACAACAAGAGTGAGAATGTGATATTAAGCTTACAACAAGCGTGCGTATGTGATATAAGCTTACAACAAGCGTGAGAATGTGATATTAAGCTTACAACAAGCGTGAGAATGTGATATTAAGCTTACAACAAGCGTGCGTATGTGATATAAGCTTACAACAAGCTTGAGAATGTGATATTAAGCTTACAACAAGCGTGAGAATGTGATATTAAGCTTACAACAAGCGTGCGTATGTGATATAAGCTTACAACAAGCGTGAGAATGTGATATTAAGCTTACAACAAGCGTGTGTATGTGATATAAGCTTACAACAAGCGTGAGAATGTGATATTAAGCTTACAACAAGCGTGCGTTTGTGATATAAGCTTACAACAAGCGTGTGTATGTGATATTAAGCTAACAACAAGCGTGCGTATGTGATATAAGCTTACAACAAGCGTGAGAATGTGATATTAAGCTTACAACAAGCGTGATAATGTGATATTAAGCTTACAACAAGCGTGTGTATGTGATATTTATTACGAATTTTAAATAGTACATGTATTAAAGTTTTAGAACTGTTCAGATTAGTTTTAATAATGTAATATTTGCAAGCAAATACAGCATCAATATCAATTCAATACCCTCATATAAAAAAGGTAAAAAGTTAATATTTTATCAAATGAAAGTTCTACTTTTAAAGCTGAATGTTTCGTGTAAATTTGTTTTAATAGTTTTAATACAGTAAAACTTCAATAATAAGAAGTCACATTTGGGACTATTAAAAACTGGTAAAATTCTTATTGAGGTGGTCTTAATAGTGAGGTTGAATAAAGAGCAAAACAGTAAAAATGAACTTGAAAATTGTGTTCCTAATTTTGAGGTGGTCTTGTAGAGAGGTTTTACTGTAATAGTGTCGTAATGTCTTCTATTTGTTACTTGTAATGGGTCAAAATGATGTTTTATCATTAAATAAATGTATTACTCATGACAAATTTGCATAAATTCCACAGAAATTTGAACGCTAATACATACATATGTCTATATATATGTCTTTCACTGAGTGTATGAAAATTCTAGTTTCCATCATTGTCCCCACAGTACTATCTATACAAATTCAAATTGTTTTGTGACAATACTTCACAAACAAATTAATTGTCTCCGTCTCGAGGACATTACTGGTTGGCTTGAATACTGGTTCAACTTTTTATCAAATATCTGGCGCAAAACCACCGTAATACTGTTTTGGTAACATAGCAAGTACAATAGTTTCACATCTTTGTTATTCCAATACATTATTTAAACCGTCATTTACAAGTTTATCGCATTAAACGACAGAAAACAAAAATAGGTCTTCACATAATGGTTGTTTTGTCGGTACAGACTGAAACATTACAAGACAAGACATGAAATATTGCTTGAAACTTCAGATAACGCCTTTAATATCCTATATTCAATCTCGATCTACTCGCAAATGATTGTGTATTAATCTGGAAATATATCAATCAAGTGTTCGAGAAGAAATCAGATTATCGCCTATGTTAATTATTCCACCAAGCTATTGAACGGTTTTGGTACGGACTGAATCGTCTTTAATCACAACCATGTACAACGTTTGCGTCTACATTTAAATGTGGTTTATTCTGGACAAAGCGGAACAAAGTTTCAATACAATAAGCTGCTTCACTTCCAATCATGGAGAAACTTGTTAGACTTACTGACGTTGCTAATTTACAGTTGGTGTCAGGTTGAAAGTTCCAGACTGAATAATGGACCAGTTTTTACTGGAAATAACTTAAAAAAGGTTGGTGTTTCCAACAGAACTGCTGAAAGGCTGGTGTTTCCAACAGACTGCTGAAAAGTTGGTGTTTCCAACAGAACTGCTGAAAAGTTGATGTTTTCAACAGAACTGCTGAAAGGCTGGTGTTTCCAACAGAAATGCTGAAAAGTTGGTTTTTTCAACAGAAATGCTGAAAAGTTGGTGTTTCTAACAGAAATGCTGAAAAGTTGGTGTTTCCAACAGAACTGCTGAAAAGTTGGTGTTTCAAACAGAAATGCTGAAAAGTTGGTGTTTCCAACAGAACTGCTGAAAAGTTGGTGTTTCCAACAGAACTGCTGAAAAGTTGGTGTTTCCAACAGAAATGCTGAAAAGTTGATGTTTCCAACAGAAATGCTGAAAAGTTGGTGTTTCCAACAGAACTGCTGAAAAGTTGGTGTTTCCAACAGAAATGCTGAAAAGTTGATGTTTCCAACAGAAATGCTGAAAAGTTGGTTTTTTCAACAGAACTGCTGAAAAGTTGGTGTTTCTAACAGAACTGCTGAAAAGTTGGTGTTTCCAACAGAACTGCTGAAAAGTTGGTGTTTCCAACAGAAATGCTGAAAAGTTGGTTTTTTCAACAGAAATGCTGAAAAGTTGGTGTTTCTAACAGAACTGCTGAAAAGTTGGTGTTTCCAACAGAACTGCTGAAAAGTTGGTGTTTCCAACAGAAATGCTGAAAAGTTGGTGTTTCCAACAGAACTGCTGAAAAGTTGGTGTTTCCAACAGAAATGCTGAAAAGTTGGTGTTTCCAACAGAACTGCTGAAAAGTTGGTGTTTCCAACAGAAATGCTGAAAAGTTGGTGTTTCCAACAGAACTGCTGAAAAGTTGGTGTTTCCAACAGAAATGCTGAAAAGTTGATGTTTCCAACAGAAATGCTGAAAAGTTGGTGTTTCCAACAGAACTGCTGAAAAATTGGTGTTTCCAACAGAAATGCTGAAAAGTTGTTTTTTCCTTGAAAACTGCTGAAAGGCTGGTGTTTCCAACAGAACTGCTGAAAAGTTGATATTTCCAACAGAACTGCTGAAAAGTTGATGTTTCCAACAGAACTGCTGAAAGGCTGGTGTTTCCAACAGAACTGCTGAAAAATTGGTGTTTCCAACAGAAATGCTGAAAAGTTGATGTTTCCAACAGAAATGCTGAAAAGTTGGTGTTTCCAACAGAACTGCTGAAAAGTTGGTGTTTCCAACAGAAATGCTGAAAAGTTGATGTTTCCAACAGAAATGCTGAAAAGTTGGTTTTTTCAACAGAACTGCTGAAAAGTTGGTGTTTCTAACAGAACTGCTGAAAAGTTGGTGTTTCCAACAGAACTGCTGAAAAGTTGGTGTTTCCAACAGAAATGCTGAAAAGTTGGTGTTTCCAACAGAACTGCTGAAAAGTTGGTGTTTCCAACAGAAATGCTGAAAAGTTGGTGTTTCCAACAGAACTGCTGAAAAGTTGGTGTTTCCAACAGAAATGCTGAAAAGTTGATGTTTCCAACAGAAATGCTGAAAAGTTGGTGTTTCCAACAGAACTGCTGAAAAATTGGTGTTTCCAACAGAAATGCTGAAAAGTTGTTTTTTCCTTGAAAACTGCTGAAAGGCTGGTGTTTCCAACAGAACTGCTGAAAAGTTGATATTTCCAACAGAACTGCTGAAAAGTTGATGTTTCCAACAGAACTGCTGAAAGGCTGGTGTTTCCAACAGAACTGCTGAAAAATTGGTGTTTCCAACAGAAATGCTGAAATTTGGTGTTTCCAACAGAAATGCTGAGAGGCTGGTGTTTCCAACAGAACTGCTGAAATTTGGTGTTTCCAACAGAAATGCTGAAAAGTTGGTGTTTCCAACAGTAATGCTGAAATTTGGTGTTTCCAACAGAAATGCTGAAAAGTTGGTGTTTCCAACAGAAATGCTGAAATTTGGTGTTTCCAACAGAAATGCTGAAATTTGGTGTTTCCAACAGAAATGCTGAAAAGTTGGTGTTTCCAACAGTAATGCTGAAATTTGATGTTTCCAACAGAACTGCTGAAAAGTTGGTGTTTCCAACAGAACTGCTGAAAGGCTGGTGTTTCCAACAGAACTGCTGAAAAGTTGATGTTTCCAACAGAACTGCTGAAAGGCTGGTGTTTCCAACAGAACTGCTGAAAAGTTGATGTTTCCAACAGAACTGCTGAAAAGTTGGTGTTTCCAACAGAACTGCTGAAAAGTTGGTGTTTCCAACAGAACTGCTGAAAAGTCGGTGTTTCCAACAGAAATGCTGAAATTTGGTGTTTCCAACAGAAATGCTGAAAAGTTGGTGCTTCCAACAAAAATACTTTAGAACTAACTCAAAAGGTTTAAGGCAATATATAATGTAGTGTCTTGTAATTCTTACGTCTAAATTATTAATACTATATGCATATCAAGCATAAAAAACCCTCTTGGTAATCCATTACCAACCCGTGTCTGGTCCCGTAAAAGTATGTTTTACCCCCCAGGTATGGCAATGATGATGAATTACTGAAATGTATTGGAATAATACCAATCATTTCCACCATACGCTAGCCTATCGCTCGTGACACTCAACATCCGCAGAGGGATATTGGATCCGCAGATTCGAATTCAATTGCTCGTTGGAATCACTAGTCTATGCATGTTTTCCCATTATTGGTTTATTGAATAAAATACTTTCTATTGATGAAATATGCTTAGTGTCTGAACAGTATTTTAATCATAGCAAGCATCTACACCTGCCATGAGTCGTGTAGCGTTAACTATTCGTGTTTTTGTATTTAATTGTTGACACAAATTTTATCAGACAGGACTATACAGCCGTGATTTTGTGACAGAAGTTGAGGCGGTTTGGAGTGAATCTTTTTTCACAACTTGTCATGTATTATTATTTAACATTTAGTGCACTGTTGTTTATTCGAGGAAGTTTGCATTTTGAATAATTATCACCAAATAGCGCAACAAAAACAAAATTGAATATTTATGTCTGCACCTGCTGTTTATTCAAACCTATTTGTCAAGTCTGCAATGGTTTTATACTTACATAATGTATCAGGCAGGTCGAGTGAATTTGTATCATATTTAATCAGAACTTCGCTCTTCAATGGATATAAAAGGTCAGGACCTTCATGACAAGCAAATATTACATAACAAGATAATGGATTAAGAGTTATTGCAATCATTATGTCTAATTAGTTATCTGGAATTTATCCGTATATTTACGAGCGGGAGTGTTCTTATTGCAATAGTTATCGATAAACAAAATGTCACAGACATCAGCTAACATGCTCAATCAGTTGTATGTGACTATCGGTGTCTTTTCATACGTTGTGTGACGGCAATGGAACAATTAAATCACAACAAGACTTCACTAGTTGACAAGTTTCTGGAAATATTGCCTTGTTTTGGTCATGTTGATTTTGGATATTGACTGTTCTGTATTTTGGCATTTTGTGATATAAAACTTTATACTGGTAAGTTATTTTGTATAATAATGTAATGGCTTGAACATTTTATACATTTAGTTGTTTTGCACTTTGGAATATGTTTGAGATGGATTTTGATGAATAATTATATAGCCCTTGATAACATGCTATAATATGTAGTAGTTGGCTCATTTTAGAAACTTAGAAAAATATCATAGTGCCCCTAAATGTTTGTAAAATTCAAACAAATTGGATCGGGGTTCTAGATGATAAAACGACTGACTGTCTAAAAAAATCCAAATATCATTTTTGTGTCTAACCTTTTAAAAACAAACTATGGTTAAGATTTTCTGTGTACATAATTTATATATTCATGCATTATATATCTTAATGTCTAGGAAAACATATAACACAAGTATGTATAGTATTGAAATAAGATGTAAAAGAGATGCCTCTTCACGCATTAGATGCCTTTTTACGCGTTGGATGCCACTTTACGCGTTGGATGCCACTTTACGCGTTGGATGCCACTTTACGCGTTGGATGCCACTATACGCGTTGGATGCCATTTTTCCTCCCACATATGTTTCTGTCCGTTATATTGGACGTGCGCATGGCCAAAATAGTACAAATGTTTGGAATAACCCTACTTATCTATGTAAATGGCCCCTACTCCAAATATATTTTGAGGGGTCTAAAGAGGGATTTTTAGTAGCGTATCACCACAAAACTAAAACCGATTTTCGTCGGAACAGATGGTGGTCTTATTATTGAGGTTTTACTGTATTATTGATCATATCACATAGAACGAATGCTTCGTCATGTGATCAGGGATCGAACTCTTGTCTAGTTGTTTGCGAGTCTCGTTCTCTTGGTTCTATTGGAGCTGAAGAATAATAAACAAAAATCTACGGCCCCAAAAATGTATCGAAGTAAAATCTCAAATCTATTATTCAGTATTACGTAACCTAATTAGTGCTGTAAATTTCTAATTCCGTTTGAAGAATAGTAAGTATTAACTGCACACCGTGTCTGAGCCTTTGTTTAACGATTTGTTTTGTTCCTGTAGAAATAACTACAATACGGTTCGCTAGAAATCAGACAAGACACGGTCGATCTTATATAAACTATATAACAAAAGAACTTTTCAGGCTTACACAATCTCAGTACACGAATTCATTTTATTCCTAGCCGGTGTTCATTGGGATCAACAAGATCTGACATTTTATGCAAACCACATATTCATTTGTTTACGATATTCTAACGAGCGATTGTCTAAATCAGATGTCAAAAGTAAAAATGGCCAAATATTGTGTATGGAAGACGTCACTATACGGACACATACCTAACTTTGGTATAAATGCATTGTTGCTTTCACATTGGGTACTTGGTGCATTCATCCATAGGCCAAACACAATTGCGCTATAAATCAACATAAAATACTTAATCAATGAATAATTAAACAAATTGTACGCATTTAATGGCAGCTGTAGAATATAAAAATACACTTGATGACGTCGGATACATGGTTGATACTACTATTTATGTTTTTGTCTTATTTTGTCTCAATTTAACTATATTACCTTGAGAGAGGTTCAAAATGGCTTTAAATAAACTTACACAGGTAATTAATTGAGCAGAATATGTTTGCTTGGGTTAAGGTCATCCTAATATAGTGTTCGTTTAGAACAACCCTATCCAGCAAAATGGTGGCTCATTTATAAATTACTGATAGTGGACATTCAAGTTTCAACTTCGAATACGCAGTAACCCAAAAAGTATCCATTAAAGTTTAGAGTAGGGGCCGTTATCTGGGATAGGTAGAGTTAAGCTAAACAAACAATCCTTTAAGGATATCCTTATTACTGTTACATAGATGCAAATGTTATAACTTAAGCAATCTGTACTAGAGACATATAATTATGTCCAATTCAAAACGGGATTGTCCACAGAATCCTGTTTACTGTTTTTCTGAGGATATTACCCAAGGTATTATATATGTTAAACTGTAAACAAGCACCAATCAAATCAATGTTCATATTCACCACAAATGACCGTGAAATTTCAAAATAACCATTATGATGATGTGGATGAATATAACCCACTTATGATTTTACTGGTAACATAGCTTGCTTTCATAAAGAATCTCATTTATTATTTTTACAAACGGAATGAAATAAAATATGTGTAAATAATATTCCAATCACTTCTCTCATATTTGTTTTTGAATTAATTCAGAATCGAATTAAAACTAAAACAGTATATTATTTCTTGGGATAATTATCATAATTATATTCGACAGATATCTATCACGTGGTTCGGTGCGCTCCTAATAACATTTGTTTTCTCAAACTATGTGTACGTAATCACCGTATTTAATTATAGTATTTTAATATTTCGAGTGTGTCTGTAAGGCTCCTCCATATGTATTTATTTGCGGACACTCCCTCACAGAAACAAATAAGGTCGTGTTAAGGCTAGAGCTTTCATTGATTTGGCAAAATGTATACCGACGATATCGATATACACGATGAGTGGTATTGACGATATCGATATACAGGATGAGTGGTATTGACGTATCGATATACAGGATGAGTGGTATTGACGTATCGATATACAGGATGAGTGGTATTGACGATATCGATATACATGATGAGTGGTATTGACGATATCGATATACAGGATGAGAGGTGTTGACGATATCGATATACATGATGAGTGGTATTGACGATATCGATATACAGGATGAGTGGTATTGACGATATCGCTATACAGGATGAGTGGTATTGACGATATCGATATACAGGATGAGTGGTATTGACGATATCGATATACAGGATGAGTGGTATTGACGATATCGATATACAGGATGAGTGGTATTGACGATATCGATATACAGGATGAGTGGTATTGACGATATCGATATACAGGATGAGTGGTATTGACGATATCGATATACAGGATGAGTGGTATTGACGATATCGATATATCAAGTACATGTATCAGTTACTAAAATGCCATTTACAAGTATGCAGTATATGTTTCATATATTTCAACTTCTAGTTATGTATATTACATGCTTATGTATCACTTTGACCATCTTGTTTTATTATGAAGTATGTGGGGTTTTTTT
This sequence comes from Mactromeris polynyma, assembly GCA_032209605.1. Classification (NCBI taxonomy): domain Eukaryota; kingdom Metazoa; phylum Mollusca; class Bivalvia; order Venerida; family Mactridae; genus Mactromeris; species Mactromeris polynyma. Next base: position 19,480,984 of record JASFXZ010000003.1, read on the forward strand.
GCCAAATAAATAGGAAAAATCTTCGGTTGTTTATTTTTCCTTGATTTTCGTCGCATTTATTATGCATATAAGTATCCATTTTTTAAAATATGTATCAATAATCATATAATGATACATCGATATCGTTTCTATCGATGACAGCTCTAGTGAAGGCATGTACAAACACATGATTTACTCCGTTTACAAGTGCTAAAATTTAGACCAAGTTCAAAATAAAAATATGTGGAACACACTTATAACGTACTCGGTTATAACGAAAAATCGGATAGTACGTAGTAATTGTACTTCCCCGACCAAGTTTTCTATATTTCATTGTATAACTAGACAGTTATAACAAATTTGGATATAGACGTAAGCCCTGTGGAAACATTCTATCCCCGGGAATGAAGAACGCGACCATTTTGTTAGAAATGAAAATTTCTTCCAGAACTTTCAGTCCTGGTAACTTTCAGTAAACATACCCGTGAACATGTTAATAGAATTCGTGTATGTTTACTTTCTCGCGTAATTATAGCCTGTCCATATTGTATCACCCGTTCCCTGGTTGGGCAGGTTATGTTCTTCCGTGATGTTAGCTGCGGTAATGTCCTCCACCTGTCGAGAAGTTGTCAGTTGCTTACGGAAGAGCAAATTAGTACCAGTTGATAATTTAATTCAAACAAAACAAGACCATAAACATTAATACGTGTTTCTGTGACATTTCTGATGTAAAAATATTGCACATTGAATTAATATCTCTGATAGGTATATGTATTTCTAATTTAACAGATGATATTGTGACAGTTACGTTTGTAAACAGTAGACGACATTTGCCCAAGAGATGTTAATTATCGAATGGGAGTTTTACACCGTTTTTCAACAATATTTCAGCTATGTACGTCATCAGTTGACCTAACCAGCATTGCGTTCAATAAAGGCGAACAGTCGCAAACGTTACGAAACAGCGCGCGAGTTCTGCTATTGACCGATGTGTAAGCGAAAAATGTTCGCGACCGTTCGCTATCGCAACTCGGAGGTAGCACGCGAATTTGTGATATGAACACTGCGTTCAGTTTCAGCTTACAGTCGCCCACGTTTTATCTGTATCCCTGTCCCACCGTATCACATTGACTGCGACCGGGGAACCGAATTGCAAAATGAACACAGGTTCCCTGCCTTTACTGTCTTTGAGGCAGGGAACCACAATAAAAACGAAAATTGAACATTAATGTCTTGTTAATTTGAATATGATATGTGATATAATCATTTGAACTCGCATCTTGTGGCTGAAAAAAATATCGGAACTACTTTTTGAAGCGCCTGCTTTTGTTAACCAAAGACCGAATTATAAACATCATATTTTGCTTGCAGATAGGCGGTTCAGGTAATGTTTTGGCGAAAATCAGCCGTTTCTGTTGTCATTTCATAAATATTATCTTACACTTGTGTTCATTATTTATTGAATTTATCAAACTAAAACCGATAAAAACTCGACAAAGCCTCGTTTTTAGAAGACTTGTTTAATCAATTCAATATACATTTGTATTATTACCACTCATATAAGATCCTCTATGACTTTTCAGTGAGTTTTTATTTCATTGTTTTACAACTCAAATACACACTCTACACTGGGTTATTTCATTGTTTTACAACTCAAATACACACTCTACACTGGGTTATTTCATTGTTTTACAACTCAAATACACACTCTACATTGGGTTGTTTCATTGTTTTACAACTCAAATACACACTCTACACTGGGTTGTTTCATTGTTTTACAACTCAAATACACACTCTACACTGGGTTGTTTCATTGTTTTACAACTCAAATACACACTCTACACTGGGTTGTTTCATTGTTTTACAACTCAAATACACACTCTACACTGGGTTGTTTCATTGTTTTACAACTCAAATACACACTCTACACTGGGTTATTTCATTGTTTTATAACTCAAATACACACTCTACACTGGGTTATTTCATTGTTTTACAACTCAAATACACACTCTACACTGGGTTATTTCATTGTTTTATAACTCAAATACACACTCTACACTGGGTTATTTCATTGTTTTATAACTCAAATACACACTCTACACTGGGTTGTTTCATTTTAAGAGAATATAAACCTGATACTCGTTTCCGGCAAAAATCTATTTTGAGATTTAGAAGGATAATTCTGAAGAGATAGGTTTATGAAATTAATGAGACGCTACACTGAATTGTAAATAATGAATTTCACCACCTTATTACATTGAAAAAGAGAACTTACAAAAAAGAACAAACCTTGAGCACACAGTCCGGTCTCAGGTTTTCTGACATCAGGTACAGTATTGTATTATGATACGGATGAAGAAAATAGCTATTTGTATCTATTTCCGACACGACATCTACGAAACAAAGCATGACAATAGTTTTACAGGAGTTGTAGTTTTTTATGAATGGTGTTTGTGAAATGGTACCTTATCAGTTAAATGATGACACATATGATACATTTAATTAATGTGATTAACTTCGTAATTCTGAAATGTGACCCTTCATGTACTTAACGACAGTAATGCTACACCAAGTTGTATATTCAATGATGATGACAAAGTGCACTGAACCTTTTTTTATGAACTATGAAGTATAATTACTGTCTTTCTGTTTATCATTAACTGTGAGATGATTCAATTACTACAACATAGAATATATGGCATTTTATGATCGTTAAATTACTTGGCACAAATGTTCACTTGATGAGACAGTGTGTCGCGCACAAGACCCTTGACCGTATCTCAAAGGACAAGGTCACTAGTAGAAGTCAAATATCAAAAAGGGGTATTTTCCGGGCAATTGGAGTTTATTTGGGGATTTCTTAAATTTGTTGACAATTACTCAGCCAGAGGTCAGACACAAAAATGGGTCTTAATCATTTTGTTCGGAGTTTTACATTGTCATTTATTTGGGGGATTTTTAAATTACTTGGCACAAAACAAATGTTGACCATAATTAGATGATATGTCCCGCACAAGACCCGTGTCCATAGCTCAGAAGAAGGTCACACTTAGAGGCCAAATGTCAAAAAAGGTCTGACACATCTTGTCCGGTATAAAACACTGTCATTTATTGGGTATTTTTTTATTTATTGACATAAAAGCACCATGATAAGAGAATACTAACTTTCAATCGGAGCATGTTCCTTATATAGAGAATGAGAAAATAAAATTACCAAAGAAGCGAGCCGAGACAAAACTTGTGTATCTTGAAGTGAGTCAGTGGGTTCCAATTAATGATCTCTACTTTTTAAACACCAAAAACATAACGCACTTTGAGTTATTTTGGTTTTGTTTAACACATCTTCTTTACAGCCATCGTTATAACGACTTACATTGATCACTCATGATAACTGATTCCTGTGTTACTAACCAATTCTTGCACCGACTTCAAGGACTGTGCAGATGAGGTTCAATCTCGCCAATAGCGGAATTCAAACTCACGACGTTCGGATCAAATTTCATGTGTGCTTTACCCTTCGGCCACTGTGCTTACTGTGTACATAGTTACAGTCGGACCTCGATCATGGTTTCTAATAGCCCATATCAATTCGGAGTACCGAAGTTACATCGGGACCTGACATTTATTTCGGGTTATATCAAGTATTCGGATAGAAAGTTGTCGAATAAACGAGGTCCGACTATTTAGACATGTATCATCGGGATGATGCTTATAAATTGCCAATTGAATCACATAAACGTTTGTAAATACGTGTGCGGTTATATTAAACACGGTCGACCTCGATAACCCAAACTCCTGTCAATTCGTAATCGTATCGCATGGTCCAAACTGATTCGAGTTATGGGGTCTCAGTTGTAGACCGACCGTCACGCATTCCGGTTAAGAGATTAAGAAACTGTAAATGTAATATTATAGCGCCGGTGCCGGTCATTTGAACGTGCACACATGTTTTGCATAATTTGCATTTTAACATTTGGAAAGCTATTGTGATTATTCTCGCATCTTGTCTGACTGACATTTCTCGTAGCACAGCATTATCACCAAAATCTCTGCTGACAACTATCAGTGCTTGTCAACATGGAGACAAATGCAGCGCCACACGCAATTGTTTTGACAAACATAAAAACTGTAAACCAACACGATATAGTCTGTTCACGATTTGTGTTTTGAAACGGATTTAACGTTGTTTACTCTTTCAAATTATAGCCTTTTATCACGGATATATTTCTGATGCCTGGCATGTTTACCTAATTGGAAAACAGGAAAATACTGTTGTGAAATCATGGACGAAGTGTGTGTTGAGTCTTCAGACAAGTATAATTAATACTCATTTTTCACAAGCCGGAGACGTATATTTATGATAATTTTTCAAATTTGCCCATACAGCGATAAAATGACAAACATCTCTAGAATACACGTGTTGGAACAAAAATTAACGTATAGTCAGTTTGCCATACCTCAACTGACCAATTTAAAGACATATCCTGGAGCGTTTTTATTTGCTATTTTCATTATATTTTTAATCACCTCCAATATTATGGGTCGGGATATCACTTACAAATATTGTATGCAGGATTACTTGACACATTTCTCTGCAGATACTTAGTTTCCAATATTCATTAACTTTACCTACCCACCCCTGAATCTTTTTAAGGCACTAAATAATGTATTTGTTTTGTTAAATATTTTATTGATACTCTAATTTGATCATTCAATAGCATTTTAATGTAATTACGAATACTCAACTTTTTCACAAAATCGTCTATTGTATATTACTACTTAATCAGCAAAGGTTTGTGACTTTAAGTATTGAGTTGAAAAAAAGTGTCTAAGTTCTATGACGATCACGGAATATGCTCGTCATAGTGTATCGGCCTTCATGTACAGTGTCACGAGTATTAATAAGGCTCCAAAAATCCACTAGCCCGACGTCCTGGACCAGTCTAATTGCCAAGTTGGTTTACATGTAGTTAAATTGAAGTTAGTTTGGTTTGGTATTACTGTTTATGAGGTCGCCCGTCGCCGCGCGCATTTTATAATGCACTTTATGGTATTTTGGTCGACCCGGTATGTCCCCCGCACACCATAAATAGACTTTTAGAAACCGAAGGGGGAAATTTACCTGCCAGTATAGCAGTATAGATTAAACAGACAATTTTTGAAGCCAAATACGGTTACTGCACAGTGCCAATGAGACCTATAGTACAGTTACCATTTTCCTGGCACCTAACCAGTACTTTCCTGGAATCTACCCAGTACTTTCCTGGTTACATGCCAGTACTATGTTAGGTGGGAAACACTGAAAAGTATTTCTGTTTTATCCGGCGAGAAGAGGGATCGAACCTACGACCTTCGGATTCGTTGTCAGCAGCGTTAACCACTGAGCCACATGGCCACCTATTTGAAGTTAGTCCAGGACAAGTCTGTTATAAAAGGCACGCACTCAAAGCTGTATAAATGACCCCGAAAATTGAATTAACAAATGTTATCAATGATTACGTCAACTGTATGTTAATTAACGCAGCAAGGCGTCTGTTCTGTTAGATCATGGTGACATACCTGTAGTGTTAAACCTGATCAATATTCAAATGAATGTCCGTGTTTATTGGGTCCATACCCTGATGGTGATTGACTCCAACTGTGCAAATTAAGTAACAATTTTAATGGCCCACTGCCACGATCTACCCATTTAGAGATAATTAACATAAGACATGTTACAAATAAACAAGATTTAAGTTCCAAATAATTGTTAATCAGTACCCCATTCTATTATCAAAAACTAGCATCCAATGTCGGACAAGTCAAATTTGACATGTACACTAGACCGGGACAAGTGTATTTGAAAAGCAATCTAGAGCCCTGAATTGTATGTGTATGCAACGCCCAGCAGTTCACCTAGATACATCAGCAGGAACGTGTATGCCATCTTGTACTATTCACCTAGATCAGCAGGAACGTGTATGCCATCTTGTACTATTCACCTAGATCAGCAGGAACGTGTATGCCATCTTGTACTATTCACCTAGATCAGCAGGAACGTGTATGCCATCTTGTACTATTCACCTAGATCAGCAGGAACGTGTATGCCATCTTGTACTATTCACCTAGATACATCAGCAGGAACGTGTATGCCATCTTGTACTATTCACCTAGATACATCAGCAGGAACGTGTATGCCATCTTGTACTATTCACCTAGATCAGCAGGAACGTGTATGCCATCTTGTACTATTCACATAGATACATCAGCAGGAACGTGTATGCCATCTTGTACTATTCACCTAGATACATCAGCAGGAACGTGTATGCCATCTTGTACTATTCACCTAGATACATCAGCAGGAACGTGTATGCCATCTTGTACTATTCACCTAGATACATCAGCAGGAACGTGTATGCCATCTTGTACTATTCACCTAGATACATCAGCAGGAACGTGTATGCCATCTTGTACTATTCACATAGATACATCAGCAGGAACGTGTATGCCATCTTGTACTATTCACCTAGATACATCAGCAGGAACGTGTATGCCATCTTGTACTATTCACATAGATCAGCAGGAACGTGTATGCCATCTTGTACTATTCACCTAGATCAGCAGGAACGTGTATGCCATCTTGTACTATTCACCTAGATCAGCAGGAACGTGTATGCCATCTTGTACTATTCACCTAGATCAGCAGGAACGTGTATGCCATCTTGTACTATTCACCTAGATACATCAGCAGGAACGTGTATGCCATCTTGTACTATTCACCTAGATACATCAGCAGGAACGTGTATGCCATCTTGTACTATTCACCTAGATACATCAGCAGGAACGTGTATGCCATCTTGTACTATTCACCTAGATACATCAGCAGGAACGTGTATGCCATCTTGTACTATTCACCTAGATCAGCAGGAACGTGTATGCCATCTTGTACTATTCACCTAGATACATCAGCAGGAACGTGTATGCCATCTTGTACTATTCACCTAGATACATCAGCAGGAACGTGTATGCCATCTTGTACTATTCACCTAGATACATCAGCAGGAACGTGTATGCCATCTTGTACTATTCACCTAGATACATCAGCAGGAACGTGTATGCCATCTTGTACTATTCACCTAGATACATCAGCAGGAACGTGTATGCCATCTTGTACTATTCACCTAGATACATCAGCAGGAACGTGTATGCCATCTTGTACTATTCACCTAGATACATCAGCAGGAACGTGTATGCCATCTTGTACTATTCACATAGATACATCAGCAGGAACGTGTATGCCATCTTGTACTATTCACCTAGATCAGCAGGAACGTGTATGCCATCTTGTACTATTCACCTAGATACATCAGCAGGAACGTGTATGCCATCTTGTACTATTCACCTAGATCAGCAGGAACGTGTATGCCATCTTGTACTATTCACCTAGATACATCAGCAGGAACGTGTATGCCATCTTGTACTATTCACATAGATACATCAGCAGGAACGTGTATGCCATCTTGTACTATTCACCTAGATTCATCAGCAGGAACGTGTATGCCATCTTGTACTATTCACATAGATCAGCAGGAACGTGTATGCCATCTTGTACTATTCACCTAGATCAGAAGGAACGTGTATGCCATCTTGTACTATTCACCTAGATCAGCAGGAACGTGTATGCCATCTTGTACTATTCACCTAGATTCATCAGCAGGAACGTGTATGCCATCTTGTACTATTCACATAGATCAGCAGGAACGTGTATGCCATCTTGTACTATTCACCTAGATCAGCAGGAACGTGTATGCCATCTTGTACTATTCACCTAGATCAGCAGGAACGTGTATGCCATCTTGTACTATTCACCTAGATTCATCAGCAGGAACGTGTATGCCATCTTGTACTATTCACCTAGATACACCAGCAGGAACGTGTATGCCATCTTGTACTATTTGCAGCATTTTTGCTCCATGTTCTAACATTATATATCATTCAGACCAATCTATCACCCAATTGATATTAAAAGAAATTGAATATTCTGTAGTATATCCAGAGTTTGATACACAATCATCACCGAGAAGTTCCCAATACATGTGTGTGTCTCAGACTCTGTGATATGTATAATACATAGATGGTATTCATCCAAATACGCTGTTTGACCGTGATAGATAGCATTCATCTAGCATTGTAACATAAATTCGATAGCTTAATTCAATCAGACCCATCCTTAACCCATTACATTGATGAATTATTGTCGCTCTCAAATGTCTGCAACATTTCCGTATACCACACCATTCGATGTTTTGTGTAAATTTGATATTAGTACAATAACTGGATAGTACACAAAAACTATTTGTACATAACTGATCAATAAAAAAGCGTTGACCGATGTTAATTTGCACTTTTGAACCATACACGTATTCATTACTGATACAATGTTAACGAAATAATGTCCCGACGTAATTTTAACCATCCCAGGCCTCGATCTAATTGAACATTATCAATGTACTAACCTTTATAATTATACGTGTATGGTTAATATAAGCGTAACTTGAATAGTTTCGAAAATATTACAATGCAATTGTTTCCTTCGCACTTTGTCATGGTCTTCCAAGACACTGTATTAACTATGCAAATTTGTTAGCTCAATTTTAAAATTCATATGACAATATCTCCGTGTGCTTTACCTGGAGCGATTTATACATGTATGCAGGATAGATTAAGTCCGGAATTCGCTCAAAATGGGGTTACCAATGCTTCAAACAAAATATTTTATTTTAGATTCATTGAAGTTCAATCAGACGTTGATTCCTGTCTTTGTTTCATTGGGGATCGAGCACGAGTTTATTTGTTGTTTGTATCGCAGGATTAGAGGGAATGCCCCATATTCATACCAATCCGGACTATATTTATTCTGAAAATAGCATCTTTAAAATTATAAGGATTTTTATCGTTACAGAATGGTTCTAACCAGCGAAAGTAGTTTTGTTGTGCTGTTAACGCTAAGTACTGGAATGTAAAATTGTGAGCCTGAGAATGAAACGGATAATCTCAGACCAGAATTCAATTCATCATAGAAACAAAACTCACATTATTTTTTTCGCAAGCACAACCGAGACCAGTAAAAATAAAAAAGCAAACAAGCAAGTACATTCGATTGCATGAAGAAAAGACATTTCAATATAATAGAGCTGTAATAGGGAAACATACGAAAAGCTATCGCTGTCTCCCATCAGCATGTTTTTGCAATTTATTGGCAAGATATATGATATGTTTGTTTAAATTTGTATAACTACGCATAAATATTATCAGCGAGATATCACTGTTACAAATAGTGCTGATAATTTATTACTGTTATTAAATATCTTAATTTCTGTTGATTTCTGTTACTTACATATAGGTGCAATTTAACCTTTGCCCAGTATTAATTTCATGAGCTATTGATATTTTTTCTAATCAAAGTCTGAAAGCTAAAAACGCCCTCTCCCGGTCTCAAATAAACAAAGAAGCTGCACTGGGACTCCTTTGTTTTCTACGCCAGTAATTACGAGAGCGGTAACGTACTCTTATCAGCTATACGCAAATTAATCAATAATTAAGTGAGCTGGGTTAACAATTAAACAAACGAATCTCGGTTCTTTCTCGATAAAGATCGCACTTTCTCAATCAATTGAACGATTTTGCCTCCGAGTATACAATAAAACTAATTTACCCCTGTGTGACGTGTTTTATTTAATCAGCGAAATTGTATCCTAACTTTCAGTATAATACCCTGGGTAGATGTGGCAAGTTTCGACCATTTTACTTATTTATCTCGAATTACAAACATGAAAATACCTGTTCAACAAATTGTAATGTATTCGAAGTTGTAGCGAAAATGAAATCACAAAATACACTGTTTGTCAAAATAAACACAAATTATTTATTTAGGTAGTTTCTGGAGTTTAAACAACGTAGATAACACTTTTTTATTAAATACTAAACATGTTGATTTTTAATAGCGTTGCTATGGATTTTTATCAAAAAGCGGATACTTATTTCAGGTAAGACAAACGGTTTGTTATTTGAACTTATTCTACTTAACCAATAAACCACACATTAGCAAATTAAACAATCAGATATAATATAATATTATGTAAATTACGCCAGTTTACAAATATTTCTCTCGATTCAGTTGAATACGTATTGTCATTACGATTTTAGTGGGTCATCAACCAATATGACCGGTACTCAAATTTGTTTCTGTCTCTATTACGTCGTTTTAAATGGAAAATATGAAATATAGAAGGAAAAATCGACTTAACTACCGGTTGTAAATGTTTTAGCTGTGTGAATCACAAACAAACATTTGCTATATAGGGGAAGGCGCAGTAGTCTAGGGGTAGAGAGTCTGACACCTGATCCGAAGGTCGTGTTTAGGGGCCCCGCGATAAGCGGGGTTTGATCACGAACATCACGATCCCTAAGGGTGCGAGTACTGGTTGGTAGCCAGGGTGCAGCCATCGAGAGTGACTAGTGTCAGTTGAAAGAACATGTTTCGCAATCGACGTAAAATAAATTATGTTAAACTAAACACTTGCTAAGGTGTAAAGCCTGGAAACCCAGAGTGAAAACTTTACAATGCACTTCAGATTTCTTCAGTTCGATGTCAGCTGCAAATCGTCCTAGATTTTTAACAGTTATGTAAATAGAGCTTCGACATATTCACACTTCTATATGATCAGCCTCATCACGGTTGCGGCTGACAAAAGTTGAATCATCGAACAAAGATAAATCATCTTCTACGGTTGTTCCGGTTGACAGATAACAGCTGTGTCCAGATCCAATTATCTTCACATTTCCTACAGACAATTTCCAAATTGCGTGATTACTACCTCGCGTAATTGTTCGATGAGTTACATTTCCTTGTATTTGTTTTGCGTGAAGAGAAATTAATTACTAAATGCCAAACGTGCATGCATTTTCGACTCTAAATGGATATTAGATGTTAATGGCTGCACTAGGGTGCAATGAATTTTTTCAAAAGTAAAATAGGCTACAATTTTCGTGTGAAACAATAATTAGTCGACAACGAGCAGACGAAACTTTTGTAGACATAATATTGGGGAAATGTCGCACGCGAGGTGCCAAAGACGTTTATGAAACGTATAATATTATGTATTTTAGTTGTCAACGGAAATTGGGTTAAATAAAATTTGAAATCGGGACGTTTTTGCAGCAATATTCATTTAATACACGAACGCAAAAAATAATGTCAAAGCGGAATAGATAAAAGAGAGATATGTTTCTTTATAAACTTAGAATGAACAAATTGGATCGTAGACAGTAATTTCTTTTATGAAGCCCAGTTTGCTTTCACAGAACTGTTTTACTTAAAAATCTAGATCAAGGTAAATCCTTATATGAATGAGAACAGAAATACTTCGTTCTGCGATCTTAATTTTGTCAATCGGGGTCCTGTATAATTGTACAAGTTAAGATTTGTCCCTGTGACGCAATCTAAGTTATGTTTGACGTTTTAATTATACCCAGGTTATGAAAGTATGTATTCCAGCATAATCGTTATATTTACAAAACACCCGACAAAATTATAATTTCAACCGATACAAGTTAAGAAGGAAATGATATTTGAAATGAGACTGATCTTACGTTTGTATACCTAAAGACCCAGACGCTATGATATAAACTGATTAATGTAACAAGTAAAAATATTGAAGTAAAATTTCTGCATTGCTATTCGTAAAGCAGACGCATACATTGTTCTCCATCGTTTCTTTTTATATGGAGTTAAGCGCGCTAATAATGAAAGACGATGTTCTAAAAACGATACTGACTTACACAGTATCAGTAATGAAGACACAAGTGTTCCGAAGTTATTATATTGCTTCTACACGCCTGGTGGCGAATATGCTGAATTATGTTTATAATAATTATTCAAACGCGCTAAATGACCTGTTGTAATTGTAAAGTCATGTTGTCTTATAGTTCAGCGCTCATATGTGTAAACAACAATTGTAAACATTGGCAAAATGATTTTCATTTGCAAAACAAATCAATTCCTATATTTAACAAACATTTTGAAGTCTCCACGTGTGTTGGTGTGGGCATTTTCTCTCCGACTCCTTCATTAATTGTGTGCATTTTCTCTCCGACTCCTTCATTAATTGTGTGCATTTTCTCTCCGACTCCTTCATTAATTGTGTGCATTTTCTCTCCGACTCCTTCATTAATTGTGTGCATTTTCTCTCCGACTCCTTCATTAATTGTGGGCATTTTCTCTCCGACTCCTTCATTAATTGTGTGCATTTTTTAACACCATGACTGCTATTTATCCTGAGCTCAGGTTTGATCTTATCAAGCAACATTCAGTTATTCAGTGCATAAGACGTGAGCAAAGATTTAATTGATAGTGTCACGCAAAACACCTATATATATCATATGTCTGGTTTGTGTAAATTGCGTCGTTTTAACAGCATCAATAATGTACGACAGCCAGTTGTCAACTAAACTAGTTCAAATCGCAGTTTCAGATTGAGTTGGTTCAAAACTCAGTTAGTACCATTTTCAATCCTGCATATTAATCCTCGTTCTTTTACGGAACTTTGTACCTAAGTGTATTGCCAAAAACGGTAAAATTTTCGTCATTAAACTCTTATACATGTTGTTGATTTCAAACACGTTGCCATGTAAAGAACCAGCTACACTATAGGATTAAATCAAAGGACTGAATGTGCTTCCAAGACTGCACGTTTTCAATAGTATTGTATTATAAATGTATACACGACAATTCGGGCAAACTCATTCGCCAGAAATGACACAAACAATCCAGGAAAGCCGTTTATATCAAGACTCCCGCCATTCAACAATTGATATATCCCTGAAAATCAGCCATTAACACAAAGTACTTTTCATTTACTATTTTCTTTGGACGATGAATATGGCAGTACTTGTAGTAAACCATCCGGCTGACGATGATTGCAATGAGACGCTAAAGCGCCTCAAAAACCATTCATAGCGCTAGTCTCTTATTGAACACTAACAGCGTATAAAAATATATTCAGTGTGCATGGCGTAGGGAGCTTCGTTATTCTGTAAGCTATTCTCTGCTATCATTTATTCTGTAAGCTATTCTCTCTGTTAGCTCTCTGCTATCATTTATTCTGTTAGCTATTCTCTCTGTTAGCTATTCTCTGCTATCATTTATTATGTTAGCTATTCTCTCTGTTAGCTATTCTCTGCTATCATTTATTCTGTTAGCTATTCTCTCTGTTAGCTCTCTGCTATCATTTATTCTTTTAGCTATTTTCTCTGTTAGCTCTCTGCTATCATTTATTCTGTTAGCTATTCTCTCTGTTAGCTATTCTCTGCTATCATTTATTCTGTTAGCTATTCTCTCTGTTAGCTATTCTCTGCTATCATTTATTATGTTAGCTATTCTCTGCTATCATTTATTCTGTTAGCTATTCTCTGCTATCATTTATTTTGTTAGCTATTCTCTCTGTTAGCTAGTTTCTGCTATCATTTATTCTGTTAGCTATTCTCTCTGTTAGCTATTCTCTGCTATCATTTATTATGTTAGCTATTCTCTGCTATCATTTATTCTGTTAGCTATTCTCTGCTATCATTTATTCTGTTAGCTATTCTCTCTGTTAGCTCTCTGCTATCATTTATTCTGTTAGCTATTCTCTCTGTTAGCTATTCTCTGCTATCATTTATTATGTTAGTTATTCTCTCTGTTAGCTATTCTCTGCTATCATTTATTCTGTTAGCTATTCTCTGCTATCATTTATTCTGTTAGCTATTCTCTCTGTAAGCTCTCTGCTATCATTTATTCTGTTAACAATTCTCTCTGTTAGCTCTCTGCTATCATTTATTATGTTAGCTATTCTCTCTGTTAGCTCTCTGCTATCATTTATTCTGTTAGCTATTCTCTCTGTTAGCTATTCTCTGCTATCATTTATTCTGTTAGCTATTCTCTGCTATCATTTATTCTGTTAGCTATTCTCTGCTATCATTTATTCTGTTAGCTATTCTCTCTGTTAGCTCTCTGCTATCATTTATTCTGTTAACAATTCTCTCTGTTAGCTCTCTGCTATCATTTATTATGTTAGCTATTCTCTCTGTTAGCTCTCTGCTATTATTTATTCTGTTAGCTATTCTCTCTGTTAGCTATTCTCTGCTATCATTTATTCTGTTAGCTATTCTCTGCTATCATTTATTATGTTAGCTATTCTCTCTGTTAGCTCTCTGCTATCATTTATTCTGTTAGCTATTCTCTCTGTTAGCTATTCTCTGCTATCATTTATTCTGTTAGCTATTCTCTGCTATCATTTATTATGTTAGCTATTCTCTGCTATCATTTATTATGTTAGCTATTCTCTCTGTTAGCTCTCTGCTATCATTTATTCTGTTGTTGTTTCTGGCTACAACGTGTCCTTTGTAATTCAGTGCATCTCTGTATATATCTTAAAGGTTTTGAAGAGTTTGCAATCGTTTACATTTTTATTTGTATACTCCCGTTCATAGAACGGGACGTATTATAGTTTCACCTTCGGCGTACGGGCGGTTAGGCGGGCGAGCGAGCGGCTTCCAGCAAGTTATCCGATCAACTACTTTAGAAAAATTTAATCGTCACCAAATTTCGTTAGAATATGTATGGGCATAATATCTCGGAGAAGTCCACTCGGGAGTTATCGCCCTTTAATTATAGAAATTACCTTAAATTTGTCTTGTTTTAACTCAGAGCTCTGACTTAAAGGACGGGCGTATTTGGTAACAGTTTGTCACTCATGTTTCATATTGGTTCTGCGGAGCGTAAATTCCTATGCCAAAATGAGACGAATCACTTATCCTTATTTTGGAATGTTGAAATATATAGTTTTAGTGTGCAGATGTTAAACTTATCAGTAGTGGTTTGTGGTTAATTGTAAACATTCCCGTTTTGTTTTTTTGGCCCCTTCGTCATAGGTTATCCAGTTTGTGTTTCGTTGTGTTCAGTCTTTGCTGCAAGAAAATTTCATACAAAGATAAGACGTCTGCTAGAAAAAGGGTTAACTCCTGTTAAGTAACACTAAATACGATTTTTCCACAAAGTTATCAAATAGTTCACTTAGTCATAAGATTCATAAATAGAGTACACAAAGTACAAAACGTTTGAGAAACACAAAGTAAATTTACACAGAGATATATTCCTAAACCTAATCGTATTTAATTATCTTTTACTTAAAAGTTCCATGCCTTATATACTGTCTCTTAGATGCGACATGTTTAGTAGAAGAGGAAGCCAGTGTCACACCATATAATTAAACAATATGAGATACTTATGTTAAGATCTCATCGAGTTATTACTTAACAATTGATAACAATACAACAAAGAAAGTTTGTCACATATAAATGATATGTCTTGATCTCAAATGGATAAAATATAAATATATTTCTTTATTTCTGTCTCATTATTGTTAACAACAATACATATACATATTTACAAAGAACCATTTACAGTGTTGCACAATACCAGAACAGAACAGAACAGAACATATATTTTATTTAGACTTATACAAAGTACATCGTCTATATAGAACATTTCATATATATACATATATACAAAGTTTTCACGTGACTGCATAGAAAATAGAAAATACCATTCACCTTTGAATTATAAGAGACTAAATGTGAAGATAAGCAATAAATTAAAATTCATATTGGGTAAATTGACATATGTCTAATATTGAGGCGATCTGCTGAGCAATTCAAGTTAAAGTCAAATTTTAAATAACAAAAATAACAATTAATTGTGAAAGAATTTCTGAATAAAACATTTTGCAACAACAAACATTTTACAATGAGTCATTAAATTTACATCAAAACACGTTTAATTCGTAGCCATTGAATTCACTGAAAAAGCTTAAAATTACGCAAACGCAGAAAAGAAATATCCCTTAGTTGTCAATGCAAGAATTAACGTAACTATATCAGGTAAATCACGATGCGTTTTAAAATGTAAACTTTTATGAGCAAAATCATTAATACGAAAACATTACAGACAAAATAATTCGAGTTGAATTTAAATGCACAATAACATCGACGAGCAACAATTCGAATCATGTCTTGCATTTCATTCACATTCACTGTCTTATTCACAGCTATTTTTATGCTTAATCAAAATGAAATATGTAAACTGTTCATCATTTCAACAAAGTTTAAGGTAAAATGATACATCTTGTAACGTACTGTGTTTCACCAATTACAAAATATGTGTTACCTTATTGTAACGGTTAAAAAACGATACTTTCTGTACAGGGGCTAGAAATAACCCCGTTAGAAATATAGACTATTATATGATTGTTATCGATTTTTCACCTTTTTTTTTTAAAGAAAACGCCGCATCACTTATTGGTTTAGTATATTTGACCCGAAACAGACATACTGAATCGTCGTTTAATATTCGTAATACCGAATCAGTAGTTATAACAGGAATGAACATATTAGTTTTGGTCTCTATGTCCTTTTCCACATTAAACATTACACTGATAAAGATTGCGCTGACGAGAGATGTAGTGCCACATATAGTCCGTGACGCATATTGTTCGCGCACGAACTAAATGCGGCGAAGAGCGCAGCACTAAGTTCACGTTAGCTTTATGCGGCAGACATGCCTCGACGCCGCACTAAGATCACGTTAGCTTTATGCGGCAGACATGCCTCGACGCCGCACTAAGTTCACGTTAGCTTTATGCGGCAGACATGCCTCGACGCCGCACTAAGTTCACGTTAGCTTTATGCGGCAGACATGCCTCGACGCCGCACTAAGTTCACGTTAGCTTTATGCGGCAGACATGCCTCGACGCCGCACTAAGATCACGTTAGCTTTATGCGGCAGACATGCCTCGACGCCGCACTAAGTTCACGTTAGCTTTATGCGGCAGACATGCCTCGACGCCGCACTAAGTTCACGTTAGCTTTATGCGGCAGACATGCCTCGACGCCGCACTAAGTTCACGTTAGCTTTATGCGGCAGACATGCCTCGACGCCGCACTAAGATCACGTTAGCTTTATGCGGCAGACATGCCTCGACGCCGCACTAAGTTCACGTTAGCTTTATGCGGCAGACATGCCTCGACGCCGCACTAAGTTCACGTTAGCTTTATGCGGCAGACATGCCTCGACGCCGCACTAAGATCACGTTAGCTTTATGCGGCAGACATGCCTCGACGCCGCACTAAGTTCACGTTAGCTTTATGCGGCAGACATGCCTCGACGCCGCACTAAGTTCACGTTAGCTTTATGCGGCAGACATGCCTCGACGCCGCACTAAGTTCAAGTTAGCTTTATGCGGCAGACATGCCTCGACGCCGCACTAAGATCACGTTAGCTTTATGCGGCAGACATGCCTCGACGCCGCACTAAGTTCACGTTAGCTTTATGCGGCAGACATGCCTCGACGCCGCACTAAGCTCACGTTAGCTTTATGCGGCAGACATGCCTCGACGCCGCACTAAGATCACGTTAGCTTTATGCGGCAGACATGCCTCGACGCCGCACTAAGATCACGTTAGCTTTATGCGGCAGACATGCCTCGACGCCGCACTAATATCACGTTAGCTTTATGCGGCAGACATGCCTCGACGCCGCACTAAGCTCACGTTAGCTTTATGCGGCAGACATGCCTCGACGCCGCACTAAGCTCACGTTAGCTTTATGCGGCAGACATGCCTCGACGCCGCACTAAGCTCACGTTAGCTTTATGCGGCAGACATGCCTCGACGCCGCACTAAGCTCACGTTAGCTTTATGCGGCAGACATGCCTCGACGCCGCACTAAGATCACGTTAGCTTTATGCGGCAGACATGCCTCGACGCCGCACTAAGCTCACTTCTCTTAAAGATGTTTTTGAAATGTGTGTTTGAATCAGATAACAATATCAAACAAGTTAATTTGGAAAAGAAAGACGATAAACTGACGCATGTATCAGTGTTCCTAAACCACTGTCAGTCGAAGGAGTTACGACCCTTTTATGAACAAATGCATTATAGTGGGCATAAAGATGTTTGTCAGCGCTTCGCTTTCTACATGTATGACCAAAGTGTGGATAATAAAGAAACCTCACAGAAATAATAAGTTCAACACATCTTTAAGCGTTTGTATTTATTGCGACAAAAGCATGTAAATTGCTAACGCACATTGGTGTTATCTGTTAAGAAAATAATCATTATTTATCAGGTATCCCCGTCTAGCGTAGCCGGTATCGCACTAAAATTCCAGTCCGAAGGTCGCGGGTTTGATCCCGGATCCGACCGTCTACGGCTGTGGCGATGCGATCAAATAATATGTTAATGGTTGCTCGCTTTTATCTGCTCGATATTGTTAGTAGAAATTTAATCAAGCAACACTAAACCAAACAATTTATTTCATTTTAGCATATTTTTCCTGTTATTTTATCACACTTACTCCGAACTGGTCCAGAAGATTTGTTCACTGTCTGATGTGGGGAATATGTCAGGTAACACACAGTTATATTCTTTTTTTATGTGTATATGGCAGTTTGAGGAAACATGTATTCTTTAAATTAGAACAGATGATGATGATGAAGACTTTAAATAGGAAAAGACATAAAATAGATATATGCGGCATGACCATGTCTTTTCGCCGCATATAGTTCGCCTCGTCACGAACTATATGCGGCACGGCCTATATGTGGCACTACAGAGAGATAGGCAACATTATTTTCTCTCGAAACAAAAATAATCACTGTGATATTGCACTAGTTCTACCGTGTATAAAGACAACATGGACTGTAAGCGGTATGTCAGAATAAGCATTTGGTGAGGGAAATATCGGTACTACCCATTTTCAACTGTAATAAGTTGTCGTTGACTTTATTCGAATAGGACCAAGCATGTGATAGGTTATCTTTGAGTGCGGTCATAGTCTTGACCAATGACAAGGCTGCATTCCGAGACTGATCCCCGAATTGACCAATGACAAGGCTGCATTCCGAGACTGGTCCCCGAATTAAGTTGTATATAGCCTAAGTAATGCATTAAATGAAAACATGCTAACGTCGGTAAAAAACAACATTTTGCATAAATATATTTTTTCTCTTAACATGAAGTATTGAAATCGTATCGAATATCATTGGGATACGTTTGTAGTTATTTGTGAAATACGAAACACCACACAGTGTAAGCAAGATAAAATCTTTGGACTTACGTATTCATTAATCTTTATTTGTTGACAGACATTTTTTGGACAAACACATAAATAATTGTGAAGAAGGTGTGGGGTTTGTCATACAAATATAGGTATGAAGAAGGAACAAATTAAGCCGTCTAAAATTGCTTATTTTAAAGTGTCATGTTTTTTAATAAACATGATGTCTGCTTTAGTAATTCATCATTACTGTGCTTCAAACCTAGGATGCATATAGACAGTAGACTTCTGCTTTCATTTCTATAGACTCCACATTCCGGGTATAATGGTTTTTAGCGTGTATGAGAAATATGGTGGCCTAATTTTGAACGCCGGACTCATGGCGCCAGGATTATAACGGATATTTACACTCAAATTTCAAAATGTACTCTTATGAGTCTGATAGTGACTCATATTGAGTGTGAAAAATGTATGATAATGTTGAATGAGTGTTAAATGTTATCTGTGGATAAATTTCTAATGGAATTGAGTGTTATATGAGATATGGGAGTAACTATTAAGTCTGAGTGTGGAGTGTGTAACTCAAACCAATTTTTTTCCATATCTCATAATGATCATTTATTACCATACAATCTAACAACGATCATTTATTACCATACAATCTAACAACGATCATTTATTACCATACAATCTAACAACGATCATTTATTACCATACAATCTAACAACGATCATTTATTACCATACAATCTAACAACGATCATTTATTACCATACAATCTAACAACGATCATTTATTACCATACAATCTAACAACGATCATTTATTACCATACAATCTAACAACGATCATTTATTACCATACAATCTAACAACGATCATTTATTACCATACAATCTAACAACGATCATTTATTACCATACAATCTAACAACGATCATTTATTACCATACAATCTAACAACGATCATTTATTACCATACAATCTAACAACGATCATTTATTACCATACAATCTAACAACGATCATTTATTACCATACAATCTAACAACGATCATTTATTACCATACAATCTAACAACGATTATTCAGCACTCCTTTGACATTTTCTTGAATTTTCAATACTCAAAGAGTAAGTTTCAATAGTAAACTAAGAAAAGGAAAAATTGTAGTTTGAGATGTGTGATGTGAGTGTTAATATCCGTTATCATCCCGGGCCCTGATCCGTTATCATCCCGAGCCCTGATCCGTTCTCATCCCGGGCCCTGATCCGTTCTCATCCCGGGCCCTGATCCGTTCTCATCCCGGGCCCTGATCCGTTATCATCCCGGGCCCTAGTCCGTTATCATCCTGGGCCCTGATCCGTTCTCATCCTGGGCCCTGATCCGTTATCATCCTGGGCCCTGATCCGTTATCATCCTGGGCCCTGATCCGTTATCATCCTGGGCCCTGATCCGTTATCATCCTGGGCCCTGATCCGTTATCATCCTGGGCCCTGATCCGTTATCATCCTGGGCCCTGATCCGTTATCATCCTGGGCCCTGATCCGTTATCATCCTGGGCCCTGATCCGTTATCATCCTGGGCCCTGATCCGTTATCACCCTGGGCCCTGATCCGTTATCATCCTGGGCCCTGATCCGTTATCATCCTGGGCCCTGATCCGTTATCATCCTGGGCCCTGATCCGTTATCATCCTGGGCCCTGATCCGCTATCATCCTGGGCCCTAGTCCGTTATCATCCTGGGCCCTGATCCGTTATCATCCTGGGCCCTGATCCGTTATCATCCTGGGCCCTGATCCGTTATCATCCTGGGCCCTGATCCGTTATCATCATGGGTTCTGATCCGAAGGTCCTGGGCTCGAACCCTGTAAATGTCGAGATTGTTCGCGGTCTTCACACTTCCTCAATTAGTTGAGTATTGGTTGAAAACACCGAAAGCATTCATCAATAGTGATTAATATAAGTTAATATGTTTCATTTTATATGTAAAATAAACCAGATATGAGTCAAGGTGCTTCCGCTGTACTCAATCAAGGGGCATAACTCTGCTCTTAAAAAACTCATCCAATAGAAAAACCCTATGTGCGAAATTGATTGCGATGTCTATTATATTCCTATACGAAATCAACTACTTAAGATGTGAGCGACGCAAACTTGAGTCGAACGGACTGACGTTTAAACAAGGATTAATCTAAGTGAGTTCACTCCCTTATTTGATTGGAACACAACACGCTTAACAGATATCGTATAAAACCTTTATATTATGTTGACTATGTCGTTAATAAAAGTCGTTATGGTCAGAGTTGGTATAAATATAAACGATGTCCCCGTGGAAATATTTCCGAGCGTTAACGGTACTAGTTGTGCGTACATCCATCCGTCGATTTTTAAAATTTCGTTTAAAACAGGTAGGGATAACTTTTGCACACATGTTGTGTCTGCCATTCGTTCTATACTTAGAAATACGCTGGAAGGGAAACCTTCATTTTCCAAGGCCTCAGAATGGCAGAAACCTCAGTTTGTATAAAAAAGGCCACTCGAATTATCAAATATATCGACGACTGAAGATAGATAATACCGCATCAGATTGTCTAGTCCGTCGTCTATAAATATATAGGTAGGGGACGTAAGGTTGTATTTGCACGGATAATCATGATACTAGGATGATAATGATGATATAATACTAATACTTAAGAAATATACATCATCTTAGTCTGAACATGGGAGCTGTTGATATAGTCTTGGTAGAACAAGATTATTACATAAATATGTACTTACTGTGAAAGCTGATATGAATGACTGACACTCTCCAAGTTTGAAGTCTGGGAATCGTATAGTAGTTAAGGAAACATAAACAAGTGAAGAGTACTAGAGTACATTAGTCTATAAAACTTTATTTTCCAAATTTCGTAACATAGCAGTCGGTTAATGTCAAATCCATCCATCAATGAATTTCTTTTAGTCATTTGCATTTCAGATTTTACAGTTTTAATGCTTCGTTTTAAGACGCATCAGATAATATTATGCCTTCTTTTTTTCAGACAAGCTATTCATAACTGCTAGTCCATGAAGATGATGTTGAAGCTACGGACGACTGTTTGCTTTATTATCGTCATCGTCATGTTTGTCGGTAAGTTATACATAAGTGGTATTGTGATATGAAAGTCAATTATTGAAGAACATATGTGTACACGTATTACCAAATGTCTATTACGTTTAAGAGAATATAATTTCTTCTTCCTGGCGGAAATTATAACATGTTAATATTTATGCAAACGAAAGTACTGGTACCTTGTTGAATGTCTCAAATATCACACAGTTTGCCACAAGTCCTGTTTGTATGTATTTAAGATCATATATAGTTATAAACCATTTAGATCAATAGGAATGACGTACTTACAGATCCCCTAAGCGTTCCTCTTCCCTGTATGTGGCTTTGCAACCGATACTCGCGTATAAATCAGCCATTATTTAGACAACGGAATAAGTGTGTCATGGCTGAGTCTAGCACTCTATGCTTATACGCTCCCACACAGCGCTTTGATTTCATTATGAAGGGATCGGATGCTAATAGAGAGTACATTTATCCGAGTTCAAATCAGTTACAACAAAACAAGTCATTCTTGAACGCACCAATTTGATTAAATACGCAAGAAATAAACGTACAATCATTATAATAAAATATTGTCAGGAGTTATGAGTATTTATTCATAATCCACAAGCCGTTTTGTTTCTAAATTCCACAAAAATCATTCCAGCGATCAAATGATTACATTTCTTATACTTTATCATAGTGTGTCTGCTCTATTTCTGTGTCCAGTTCGCCTTTTTTCGTGTCAGAAAATACTGAAATCCTCTCGGTTTGCAGAACATTCGTACGCTACTTATATCGACCCACCCACAAAGACGTATTAATTAAACTCAATTTGTATTATTTCCAGAGTCAGACCGACATGATCTGTAGACGATAAGTAACTTCCAGCTTGATTAATTACTTAATTTCTAATACAATCAGACTTGATATGACAAAACTCTTATTACGGGATAAACGCAATATTTATCCCAGCGCGTGCTGTTGAGATTTGTATAGTAACCGACGATATAGGATTTATAGACTCTGTGTGCCTCAGGATATTCCGATGGTTATTTTTAACTTGTTGAACAAGTACTGATAATATTGAGTCACAAAATCACACTGAGTGAAAAGGTTATAAAACGAGAGACAGAACTTCATGATCAACTTACTTCAGTCAGATGTTAATATTTTTCGGCGCAGCCGTACTGACATGGTTTTGCTAAGCAATTTCTCTTCAACCGATCAACGTTTGTAACCTTGACGAGGATTGGTTAACACTCTCGAAAAAGGTTACGTTAAGTACCGAAATACACTCAATTTCGGTGAATTTACCGAAATCCACTGAATTTTGGTGCATTTACCGAAATCCATTTTGGATCTGGAGTGACCAGCAAGCGTAACATCTCGGCATTTTTTTTTATTTTGCACAACAAACCGTAACCTTCAAATTGCGCCTACCATCTTTTTTGGCGCAGTCGTACTAACATGGTTTTGCTATTTGCATCAGTGTTTTGTAAACCAATCAAATCATACGTTAACTACCAAGGCAATTTCTCTTCAACTGAAAAATATTTCTAACATTGACGCAGATTGGTTGACATTGTGTATACACCATGTAGTGTATTTCATGATTTATCCAGTAAGTAGTGTTGTTAGTCATTAGCCTAGATTACCTGCCCGTACCATTACATTATCGGTGTGCAGAGTACGCTGAGTACCAGACTAATTAGTCATCACCACGGGGAATTGTCCGGTGTTGGAATTAAGAAGACTTTCTTGTTGTAATTTACCAGTCGGGATCATTTATATTGTTTTAATCAGATACATCGCTATATAACAAGTTTAATAACATAAATGTTTGAGTTCACGACTTATGCATTAAGTAATATTGATGAACTATATTGAAACAAACTATACTGTGTCTATGACTAATCACACTACGCAGTGATCTCCCCTTACATTCTCGGAGTTTCTGTAGTATAGTGTAATTGAATGAAGGGCAGTCGTAACATTTATGCATTTTTTTATGTTGTACAACAAATTTTAACCTTCAGATTGCAACAAATTTGCATACTTCAAGTTGCACCGACCATCTTTTTTAAATCTATTTCTTGTATATGTTTAAAGTAATATAATGCTCATTTTTTGTTCATTTGTTGACCTAAATAAACATGAAAACTATATTTTCTATAGTTAAAACATCAATTAACATGCATTGACAAAGAATGAATTCATAAGGTATTGATCCGTACTTGTTGAAGAAACTTTATTCAAGCTTCCAATTCTTTTAACAATCAGGCTATTTTACAAGTTGTGTCTGTTAGTAATATGGTAAAAGAAGATATTTTCAATCGGTTATACATTGCAATGGTTCTTATTAGAGATGTTTAAGCCAATGTAACAACAATACTGGATGATGCCAAATCAAATATTTCATGTTCAGATGAACCCGATATATCTTAAAGTGTTAAAGTTAAAGGTAGATAATCTGATTTTCTATCAAAATATGCTGCGTAATAGATTTGAGAAAATGGCATGTTAATGCCTATCCACAGACATACTCTAAAACATTGCATCGTAAATTTTCTTAATAATTTTCCATGACAATTGACAATGCAGTGTTGTAGAGTACATCTGTATGAAGTAAATTACCACCGATTTTCTCATATTTATCACTTAGGATATTTTGAAAAAAAGAAGACTATGTAGTGGCTACCTTTAATATTGAGATTAATCATTTAACGTGGTAATTGGTTCCTTTTATAATATTTTCATGATAAACTCGTCAATCATAGAAACAACATATTAGATATACTACTACAGGAAACGTCCTCTAAAATCCTCAAATCACAAACACACGTTTCAACGCAAGAACATTCTTATATTTTAATAATCTTTACGTCAACGTCACTATGTTCAATCTAGCTGACGTCACAATGACATCATATAATCAATCCGAGGATCTTATCCTTCCTGGTTGTAATACCTTGTTTCACAATCGATGCAAATAAATATGTTATACTAACATTAAATCAAGCATTCAGTGTTAATGTGTCTGGTTGTCTCTTGTCATTATAGCCAGACATTGCGTTTGAGATGATCATCTGATGGTAACCAACTGTCTAATTTCCTATAACAAGAAATACAAGATAGACAAATACTTTCAACAACACGGGACAGCGTAATAATGATGGTGTAGTAATAGCAATGATCTTTTCCATGTCAAGGTTTTTTTTATCCGATTCGTGTTTCCAAGAGTTGTCGTTATAAGCAATAAATGAGTCTGGACTAGAAATGCAGAGTATGTATACATATTCATTTAGTGGAATTAATGATCTATAGTTACAGACGTGCCTTTCGTACTGAAGTAGTAAGCTTATACATGGCAAGGCATAGAAAGTAATTATCTAAACATCGAATGGCTTTTCGGATGTGAAATGCAGTAGATCCTCAGTAATAAGACCACCAGTGGGACCCTTGAAAACTGGTCTTAATATTGAGATGGTCTTAATATTGAAATGGAATAAAGACCAAAACAGTGAAAATGGACTTGAACTTATGTTCGTAATATTGAGGTAGTCTTGTTATTGGGGCGGTCTTTTAGTCAGGTTTTACTGTAGTATAATTCCATCAAATTGTAGCTGTAAATTGTATACACCTAATTGATATAACTCTGACAAAGGCGAATCTAAATAGACAGTAGAAACCCGATTGTAAATAATGCATGTAACATACAAACCGAACTTTCAATTTACAGCATCCAGATGACAACCATTCTCTCCGTCGAGAGAAACAGATCGATATCAACACTGAATACTAATATTTGGTTCTCAATTGCTAGATATCCATTTATTTTGATTTTATAAAATCAATCTTATGTTTTAAAAAAATTAAAAAATAAAAATTTAAAAATAATTTATTTCAAGTGATTCGGTTTAGTGATTACTAAACCGAATCACTTGAAATAAATTATTTTAACCACACTTGATTTGTTTCCTGTTTACTATGCGTCCTTGGTTTCAAATTTTACGACTTTCAAATTTACTTTCATTTTTGGACGGTACCGTTCAGGTACCGTCTATAGTAGTGGCAATTTTGAGAGGCATACAACAATTGGTTCCCGTTTTCAAAACGCAAAACAGACTGAAAGCCGGTAACATGTCAAAAACATCCACATCGTCCTAATTACTACGCGAAAAGAAGTTCCAAAGTTTACAGACCTTGATAATATCATAAACGTTTCAATAAAATGAAATATTGAAAGGTGACCTGCTAAAGTGGTTTGTGAACTAATTAGCTGTTTTGTGGAGTTCAGATGGGTTTAAAGCAATGTATCAATACACACGAGGTTGTTTACAGTTTTGGATTTATCGTAGATATAGTCTCGTTGCGCACGTCTACGAAAATTATCGGTGTCATCTTCCTACGTACACCTCACTCTGTGCTTGGACATTTATTGGAAAATATCCCACTAGGCCACACCAAATTGATCTCACGTTCGTCGGATTTCCCGCACCAAATTATCAGGATTTGAAAAATAATTTGCGCTGGGTCGAAATTTCCCGGTACGAAAAAAAAGTGAATTCCGTATGTAATTTGTCGGGGTTTTGGTTGTTTATTATCATCCGCAAATGGAAGAACATGTTCCCAGCGACTACCGCGTTATCGTGTCGGTAGACTGTCTTGCAGACCTGTAGCAACAGTTTGTTCGGTTAAAACTTTGTAATATCGATCGCATTTAAAATCAAGCAAAGTTCAAGATGGCAGCGCCCTAGCTTGGAAAGTCATACAAATACTGAAAAATGCATGCAATAGCGAAAACGGATAATAGGAAATGAATTCTGATCAACACATATGTGTACGATTCGATTCTTCGTTATAAACGTCTTGATTGGGAAAATGCATTAATCTAGGATAGCATGGAAGAATAGCTACACAACTAAAATTTAGAACACACAATGGTAAGCCCCCTTATTTAGTTTTAGTTTTACTTTGTTCAGAATCACCCTGTCTGTCAGTGGTTGTGTCCAGATATAACATACATGTATTTAGTTTAAGGCAAGCAATACTTAATCAGTTTTCAAGGAAATGTAACTTGGCAAACAGAAGCTATCAGATTATGTAAGCCATCTTTGAGGCATATCCACCAAGGCATTAAGGAGTTATGACCCATTAACAGAAACTAGTTGTGCATCTCATGGAAACATTCAAGTCTAAGTGGGTGGCTCACTGATGACTAGTTTTAAGTTTGCAGCCATCATTGCTCAATGTTTTTGTTACTCAATAAATGGATAGAATCGGAGAAAAAAGCACTGTCAGTGAAATTTTGAGAAATATAAGAAAAATAAAATGATAAATAAAGACCCATCGTTTTCTTAAAAAAATCTGAAGAACTAATGATCAATTTGGTGTGGCCAAATGGGCTTCTAGTAAAGCCAGTAATACACTTAACACATTTATAACATATATACGCAAAGGCTAATTAGTTTCAAACGTATATACAGGCATAACAAATTCTATAAAATTTACCTTTATATTGTCATTTGTCGCGTCTGTCTGTCATGTTTCCTTACTTTAAAATGTTGGCACTTAATTATCATATCATGATATCTAGTCAGTTTTTGTGGTTATCCTGTTGTATAGTTTCTATTACCCTTTTCAGCTTCATACTGATATCATAATATACAATTTTTGTTTCGCTCGCTCGAATAAAAGAGTTTGATTTTTTTTTTCGCTCGCTCGCCCATTATGGGGGGGGATCCGAAGAACAAAAATAATTTGGTGTGGCCCTACAACAAGATAACTCAACACCTATGGTAAGCTAGTGATATCATAACTTTATGCCTTGGCACTCATCGGATGAGTCAGCCTAAGTATTTCATTCTGAACCGCTAAAGGCTATACATACACCTGGAGAAAGTAGTCCCTGTCTAACAAAAAATAGCGGTAAGCATTTGCGATATCAGCTATAAAACGGATTTGAGCTGACTCCACTTACGCAAAAGAAAGAACCCCAAAGAAACTTGCTGATCAAATATTGCAAATTACAGAAATGTCTGCCTACGCCGCAGCCGTATCACACGTGAAGTACACTGAAAACAAGCTAGCGGACGATAGTATAAGATAGTATAAGATAGTGTACAGTAGACAGAGGACGATAACAGTAGGTAGATACGTATACAAGAAAACGGTGCAACATTTAATATATCCAACGAACAATTATACGTATATTGAAATAATGGGAAATGCAATTTTCCGTCATCGTTCTGTTGAATATCGACGATTTACGAAAGTGGGCAATGTCATTTTTCGTGACAAATCTTAAGCTGTATGAGCGATTATTACATAACGGTACAAGAAAATCATTGATGCAAAGCATCGAAGGTCGCCGCTAAAGAATTGAACAAGAGCAAAGGAAATGTAGAATGATATTTTGTTATTTACATTCTTTTGTACAAAAAACATGTAACTAAAGCATTACAATCCATTTTAGTAGTATCAAACACGTAAACAAAAAACATTAATCTGTTTACAGACCCAGTTCCAACTTCTCTGTATATAGCAAGGTCTTTGTTCACAAAAATAATAATATTTAAAATTACATTCTTTGAATCTTTTACATAAATTCTCATTAAGTTTCTAAATAGTTATCTCATTTCTCGAAAATCTAAAAATAACTGACCTCTACATTTATTTCAACCTTTCAAGTGTTAATATGAATGTTTTCTGAAAATCATCTTAACTGTACAAGCAAAGCAATCTTCTCATTTCTGGAAAATATAAATTAAAATATTTAAAAAAAAATAGAATAAAACAATAAAAAAATATTACAAATACTTTTTCTGTAAAACTTTATTGTCAGTGGGTAAAATGATCTTGAATCGAATAATCTTGGAAAAAAAATTAAGTCACGTGCCCCTCCACGTTCCACGTACAAAAAATTATCCCATTCCAGACAGTACGCCGCACTTCAGTGCGGCGACAATAATTTCTTTTATAAACACCGGAGCCATTTCATTTAATGATTTATAGATTAAAACTCCAGTATGATATTTGAGTCTGCTATTAAAGGTTAACCATTGGAGGGTATCAACTATATATGCAGACGGTGTTCGTTTTGGTTTACATAAAATTATTTTGGCAGCTCTTATTTGAAGAATTGTAAGTTTAGTTATATTTGATTGTTTACTCTTGCCCCATACAACAATAGTTATGTGAATCCATCATGTAGTATGTGCATACTTTATTATACTGTGTCAAACATTTATGGACATAACATAAATACCTTCACACAACATGCAAAGACCTTGGCAATGTAATATCAAACTTAATAATACATTTTCTTGATTACAAAAGACATTGTCGGCGTTCCCTAAAACAGTATGCAGAATCTCAGACTAAGTATAAATGTCACTGTACAAGACAGCACGTACTTTTGATAAATCAAAATAATGGCTTTGACAACTTCATTAACTATAAGTTTAAGCTACATCGAAGTTACCATATTGCTCCCGATTTTTTTCCACCGATTAAATTGCATTCCTTTGTGTTTTGAAGTATGATTACCGTGGCTTTATTTTCATTCATCATTAAGAACACACTATACTCGTGGAAGGAAGTATCTTTACTGCTTCATTATCGTTTTGTTTTTTTGAAGTTCAAATTGTGATCACAAATGTGGCGATACATTGAGGTAAATGAGAATTATAATCAGAAGTTATTTTATAATTAATGATATAAACACCGTAACACACTAATGAGCTTTCGTTATTTAGAAGACAAACAACTGAAAAAAATCCACATTGTT
This sequence comes from Mactromeris polynyma, assembly GCA_032209605.1. Taxonomy (NCBI): domain Eukaryota; kingdom Metazoa; phylum Mollusca; class Bivalvia; order Venerida; family Mactridae; genus Mactromeris; species Mactromeris polynyma. Next base: position 19,510,974 of record JASFXZ010000003.1, read on the forward strand.
TAATCGTATTTTGGCCATCCTTAAAACATGTTAGTTTGTGTTCCACCAATCTTTGGATAGGTCAATTGTTCGATAATTTCATATACTTTTGATATAATAGATCGTTAGGCGTGGAAAGAGCTAAAAGTGAGTTGATGTTGATATGGGTGGGACAGACATGATACCGCAAGCAATAAGAAATCGCTGAATACACAATATACCTGCGGTGACTTTTCATGACCAGAAAAGATAAATGTGTCATTCTCTGAGATTTTTGGCGCAAATAACATATCTGGAAGAAATTGAGTTATTAACATTTCTGAATGCAAGGATATTTGTAGGTCACTAAAAAACAAAAGCAAAATTGCAAAACAACATTTTTTCAGGGAATTACAGCACTTTAAATATGGTCATCAAGACTTAATAAAATTCTGATTAAGAGTGAGGTTAGCTAGCTGTTAAATCAGCTGTATGTTTATTATTTATTTTTGTGTTTTGAATGTTTTTTATATTTCCCTTTCCCCTGTGCAATTCTTTCATTTGATATGGTGTTCAGGTTATTTCCTGCCCTGTGTCGGCCTATTGTTGCCAGCTGTCTTGACTTGTCCTGTGATCTTTTCCATCCATTAATCCCCAATCACTGTCCTCGTTGATTGTCCTAGTTATTCCTTATGGTCTGCAAGGCCATTCCTTGCGCCTCTGTTGCTTAACGTATGTACCCTCTAACCTCCGTAAGTGCCTTATGTTTAATGGATTGTTGTTTCCCGGAGGGTGGTGTGTGGAGACACTGTCTTATGTATGTGCTGTTTCCTGTAGCAACTTATTCTCTCTCTTTCACAAATCTAATACTGTAGATATGTTTTCAGATACAATAATATTTTACAAATACATGTTTATTATTATTTTCCTTAAGAAAGGGGGCCGTCTCAATGTTTACTAATAATTGTTTTGTTTCTGCTCGTTGCGGAATCATAAATCTTTTACTGAAATGTTTTCATTAGCTATTTCAATTAATGTGAAATATAACGTCATCTTTATTGCGTTTTTTCCAGAAACGAGTCTCAGAGCATTTGGGCAAAAAGTGCAAGAGACTGCCACAAATAAGGAAACCACCATCGGTATTCCGTTCATAAAGTCTGTTAAATGCTGTTGATATTTACAACATAGGTGAACAAAAACATTTAATCTCATTGATTTACCCTTAGGTTTCTTCAAAGATTAATGAAAAGATTTACGTCATATTCAAAACAGTCCCTATGTAAGCCACACGAACATAAACGAACGTTTTCATATTTAGATCAAGTACCTTTCTACAGGACGGTTACACGATCCTGTTATGAGCATACCTTAGAATTTAAACCGATAATCACCCATGTTATGCCTTGATTATTTTCCTTTCTCGTCGATTATATAAATAACCTTAAATAGCTGAGCACTATCGCTTTAAACAGTGTTGAAATCAATCCGATAATTGGCCAGTTTGTTCAAAAGAGACACGTACAAGATGTCACGTGGCCGTATCTGATTGATTCGGTCTTTATCGCAGTTATGTTTCAACCCCGCCGTCAGAGATCGGATTTTAAGCAGCGTTTAAAGCTTAGAAAAAAATAACATTTCCCGTTGCTATGTGTTCCTGTCAACGGAAAATGTTTTCAAGATTTATGTCTATAATGAAATGAGTTAGACGTGGGTGTTGTTTTAATGTTGATACCCATAGGATAGTGTTGTTTTAATGTTGATACCCATAGGATAGTGTTGTTTTAATGTTGATACCCATAGGATAGTGTTGTTTTAATGTTGATACCCATAGGATAGTGTTGTTTTAATGTTGATACCCATAGGATAGTGTTGTTTTAATGTTGATACCCATAGGATAGTGTTGTTTTAATGTTGATACCCATAGGATAGTGTTGTTTTAATGTTGATACCCATAGGATAGTGTTGTTTTAATGTTGATACCCATAGGATAGTGTTGTTTTAATGTTGATACCCATAGGATAGTGTTGTTTTAATGTTGATACCCATAGGATAGTGTTGTTTTAATGTTGATACCCATAGGATAGTGTTGTTTTAATGTTGATACCCATAGGATAGTGTTGTTTTAATGTTGATACCCATAGGATAGTGTTGTTTTAATGTTGATACCCATAGGATAGTGTTGTTTTAATGTTGATACCCATAGGATAGTGTTGTTTTAATGTTGATACCCATAGGATAGTGTTGTTTTAATGTTGATACCCATAGGATAGTGTTGTTTTAATGTTGATACCCATAGGATAGTGTTGTTTTAATGTTGATACCCATAGGATAGTGTTGTTTTAATGTTGATACACATAGGATAGTGTTGTTTTAATGTTGATACCCATAGGATAGTGTTGTTTTAATGTTGATACCCATAGGATAGTGTTGTTTTAATGTTGATACACATAGGATAGTGTTGTTTTAATGTTGATACACATAGGATAGTGTTGTTTTAATGTTGATACCCATAGGATAGTGTTGTTTTAATGTTGATACCCATAGGATAGTGTTGTTTTAATGTTGATACCCATAGGATAGTGTTGTTTTAATGTTGATACCCATAGGATAGTGTTGTTTTAATGTTGATACCCATAGGATAGTGTTGTTTTAATGTTGATACCCATAGGATAGTGTTGTTTTAATGTTGATACCCATAGGATAGTGTTGTTTTAATGTTGATACCCATAGGATAGTGTTGTTTTAATGTTGATACACATAGGATAGTGTTGTTTTAATGTTGATACCCATAGGATAGTGTTGTTTTAATGTTGATACCCATAGGATAGTGTTGTTTTAATGTTGATACCCATAGGATAGTGTTGTTTTTGTAACAATCCTTTACCATCCCATTACGTTACAAATCACTATAAATACAAAGTAATAACGTTTATGCGACATAATGCATTTCCGCATATAAACTACTTATCTTCAAGGCTCCATTCCTAATAAAAAACAAAATGTTGTTAAAACAATATTTTTTTTTAATAATGTAGAACCGGTTTGCAGCATTGTGTGTGTCAGCTTCATACTGATACCAAATTTATGATGTATCTGGCTCATCTGAATGTAAATTGTTGATTGGGCTTCAACCAGTATTGTTGTTACATTGGCTAAAACATCTTTAATAAAAACCATTACAACGTATCACTGATGAAAACAATCTTGTTTTATGATGTTACTAACAGACAATCTTGTTTTATGATGTTACTAACAGACAATCTTGTTTTATCATGTTACTAACAGACAAACTTGTTTTAACATGTTACTAACAGACAAACTTGTTTTATCATGTTACTAACAGACAATCTTGTTTTATCATGTTACTAACATACAATCTTGTTTTATCATGTTACTAACAGACAAACTTGTTTTATCATGTTACTAACAGACAATCTTGTTTTATCATGTTACTAACAGACAATCTTGTTTTATCATGTTACTAACAGACAAACTTGTTTTATCATGTTACTAACAGACAATCTTGTTTTATCATGTTACTAACAGACAATCTTGTTTTATCATGTAACTAACAGACAAACTTGTTTTATCATGTTACTAACAGACAATCTTGTTTTATCATGTTACTAACAGACAATCTTGTTTTATCATGTTACTAACAGACAATCTTGTTTTATCATGTTACTAACAGACAATCTTGTTTTATCATGTTACTAACAGACAAACTTGTTTTATCATGTTACTAACAGACAATCTTGTTTTATCATGTTACTAACAGACAATCTTGTTTTATCATGTTACTAACAGACAATCTTGTTTTATCATGTTACTAACAGACAATCTTGTTTTATCATGTTACTAACAGACAATCTTGTTTTATCATGTTACTAACAGACAATCTTGTTTTATCATGTTACTAACAGACAAACTTGTTTTATCATGTTACTAACAGACAATCTTGTTTTATCATGTTACTAACAGACAATCTTGTTTTATCATGTAACTAACAGACAAACTTGTTTTATCATGTTACTAACAGACAATCTTGTTTTATCATGTTACTAACAGACAAACTTGTTTTATCATGTTACTAACAGACAATCTTGTTTTATCATGTTACTAACAGACAAACTTGTTTTATCATGTTACTAACAGACAAACTTGTTTTATCATGTTACTAACAGACAATCTTGTTTTATCATGTTACTAACAGACAAACTTGTTTTATCATGTTACTAACAGACAATCTTGTTTTATCATGTTACTAACAGACAAACTTGTTAAACACCCGCTTGTTAAAACTCAATTTCATGATAATACAAACTTCGTTTTTCAACAAATACAGAGGAATCCGTTATTAGTGTATTCTTTGATTATGCATATTTATTGATGTATTTAACAATATGAAGTATATTCTCCATGTTTGTTTAGGTAAACAATTGAACAAAAATATTAGCATAATATATAACTACACCGATTGTTCTATTCCGGTCTTTATCTGATTTGCGTGTTCACAAACTCAAATCTCAGATGGCTTGAATTGACTGATTATGCTATGAATCCAATGTCAAGTATCGGTTACGTTTATGTTGACTAGCATTTTCTGTTCGCCCCGCCAACCCTCATCTGTTACTTTCGTATTGTTGCTACTCACCTTCCAATACGGCATTATTGTATTGCGTATTGTTGCTACTCACCTTCCAATACGGCATTATTGTATTGTTGCTACTCACCTTCCAATACGGCATTATTGTATTGTTGCTACTCACCTTCCAATACGGCATTATTGTATTGCGTATTGTTGCTACTCACCTTCCAATACGGCATTATTGTATTGTTGCTACTCACCTTCCAATACGGCATTATTGTATTGTTGCTACTCAACTTCCAATACGGCATTATTGTATTGTTGCTACTCACCTTCCAATACGGCATTATTGTATTGTTGCTACTCACCTTCCAATACGGCATTATTGTATTGTTGCTACTCGCCTTCCAATACGGCATTATTGTATTGTTGCTACTCACCTTCCAATACGGCATTATTGTATTGTTGCTACTCAACTTCCAATACGGCATTATTGTATTGCGTATTGTTGCTACTCACCTTCCAATACGGCATTATTGTATTGTTGCTACTCGCCTTCCAATACGGCATTATTGTATTGTTGCTACTCACCTTCCAATACGGCATTATTGTATTGTTGCTACTCACCTTCCAATACGGCATTATTGTATTGTTGCTACTCACCTTCCAATACGGCATTATTGTATTGCGTATTGTTGCTACTCACCTTCCAATACGGCATTATTGTATTGCGTATTGTTGCTACTCACCTTCCAATACGGCATTATTGTATTGTTGCTACTCACCTTCCAATACGGCATTATTGTATTGTTGCTACTCACCTTCCAATACGGCATTATTGTATTGCGTATTGTTGCTACTCACCTTCCAATACGGCATTATTGTATTGTTGCTACTCACCTTCCAATACGGCATTATAGTATTGTTGCTACTCACCTTCCAATACGGCATTATTGTATTGCGTATTGTTGCTACTCACCTTCCAATACGGCATTATTGTATTGTTGCTACTCACCTTCCAATACGGCATTATTGTATTGTTGCTACTCACCTTCCAATACGGCATTATTGTATTGCGTATTGTTGCTACTCACCTTCCAATACGGCATTATTGTATTGTTGCTACTCACCTTCCAATACGGCATTATTGTATTGCGTATTGTTGCTACTCACCTTCCAATACGGCATTATTGTATTGTTGCTACTCACCTTCCAATACGGCATTATTGTATTGCGTATTGTTGCTACTCACCTTCCAATACGGCATTATTGTATTGTTGCTACTCACCTTCCAATACGGCATTATTGTATTGTTGCTACTCACCTTCCAATACGGCATTATTGTATTGCGTATTGTTGCTACTCACCTTCCAATACGGCATTATTGTATTGCGTATTGTTGCTACTCACCTTCCAATACGGCATTATTGTATTGTGTATTTCTGACAACTTTTCTAAGTGACTTTCCATGTCACATTTCAAAGAATGCATAAAATAATGCAGGATTCCTATTTAGGACTAGTTCCGGAATTCACCGATACGAAAATATGATATTTAACGTAAATAATCGTTATCACAACGTCATTTGTTATAGACCTTGCATTTAGTGCTCTGAAAATGGCAATAAGCTATAGCCCAGATGTACACATGATTGCCATTTATGGAATAGATAGTTTTCACATCATATGAAAAGAAGGTATGCTTGTTACTCAATGCATCAAACGACTCTTAAGATTTAGAAGGGAAGTAAATGACGAAAACTTTGTTCCAGTTCAAAATGTTTAAGTCTCCATCGATTTCACTTTTCCATTGTTTTCCCGTATGTAGCAGATACCCGTTTTCAGGTACTACCCTTATTCATATGACATTGTCTGCATGGTATATAATTCCAGATGATGCTCGCCCATTTGCAGTTGGTCCGTTTTCAGATGAGGCTTATATACTGTTTTAGATGACCCTCGGCGGTTTGGCTTTATATAGGGTCTAGTTACCAGATTAAGTTACCCGAATCTGTTTCCCTTGGTGATATGTATGACAACAAGTGGTATAACGGAGTTTACTTTAAGAAACATCGTATTAAACACACGTTGTCCTGAAACCCCTAGTTAAAGATAGATTTATTCCTCATAAAATTTACAAATCACAATTATATACATGTATAAAAGGACATAAAACCATGTCATATACATTATACGAATAGAATAACACAAAAAGGGATAATCAATCCCTTATTTCCATTGTGGTTCATGACAATATACATACAGTGACATAGGAAGACACGACATTAAATTAATACTAATAAATATATATCACAGACTATTGACAACTAAGAGATCAATAACTGCACTGGATTGTTATGAAATTACATGTTTTTTTCTAAGAAAAAAATCTATAAATTGAAGTTTTTTTAGTTAAGAGAATTGCTTAAAATAAAAATACAGACCTACAGATACATTAGGTGTGATTTAAACTTTGACTTAAACAAGACAGAACATTGGTGTCTCTTACTTCCTGTGGTCAGCTATTCCAAAGAGAACAACCATTGTAGGAAAAAGAATGTTTACCAAATTATTTAACCTTCAAAACTATCAGCCGGAATAAAACGTTCTTGCATATAGCTTGGAAATGTGATGTTACTAATTTTAAAGACATGATACAGTGCTATTTGTTCAACCCTTCTGGAAACTGGTAACCAATTTAAGTGCATAAATACCACTCCCAGCAATACTTAGAAGAATGGAAGTTGAAATTCCTGACAAGAATAGTAAAAACTCAATGAACTCATGAACATGAACAAAACATGTACTGAACTCATTCTTGTATATCGTCCTTTTACTGTCATGCATTGTTCCCTTTGCGAAATCAATGAAATAAACTAAAGTCCATTAATGTTGTACAATGTGTGCATGCATATTCATAACTTTATTATGATCAACATGCATCCAGGCAATCTATCTATCTGGGAGCAATTTGTATGATAGCGATCTCATTATATCGTCACACGACCTATCCTTTATACAAATGAACAATTCCTAATCAATTGCAAAATCGATCTTTAATTGACCAACGATAATAGAGAGTGGAGGAGATTTTTGTACACATGAACACATTAACAAACATGAGTATAGTTCAAACAAATACCATGACTTACTGTAATAAAACCCACGACTTATTTCGTTTTATGGGTTTATTTTAATTTCAGGCACAGACGCTGTTTATTTTGCCAACCGGAATCCAGAAATGTGTTTACATATACCATCAGGAACAGGATCACTTGTCGGGAGGTTGTACGCGTATTTACATTCATATGACGATTGTTATTCACCTGATGGTAAAAGTGACGTCATTACGTACGACCTCTCGGAATCCAATGCCAAGTTCTCAATTAATTCGTCCGGCTGGATATTCCTGAAAACGAACCTGACGACCTCCACTACAGGTAATAATTATGAAGTAAATCGTAATTTGATGGATTAGTATTTGTACACCATAATTGCTATGCTACTGTATATAATCCAAACAAGCAGATATCAATTAAGTAGGATCAAATAACGAAGTTGTTGTCAATAAGTGCGTTTTCGAGGAAATTGCTGATTGCACCGATTAATGAAAAAACTCTCTTTAAGTTTGTGACACCATACGCGAAATTAAGCAAGTATATACTTAAACACTGTTCTGATCGGTCACACTTTAAATTAGTATGAAAGAAAAACTCAATAAACGATTTTTTAAAGCATACGTGTATTATGGGTTCCATAAAATTGAGGTATTGAGGAGTATAGCCCCGCATACGTGTCTCTGTACTCCGACTTTTACACGCGTCTTCGTAACAGAGCCACGCTCAAAAACGTGGGATTTTGCCGCACGATTTTAACAGCACTCAGCTGGCTTCTTTATTACCGACCGAACTACGGAAAACTGTAGCAACTTTCACGAGTAGAAGCAAACAAAAATCGATTTTTAGCGCATCTGAGTGCTTCACAGATGTTTATTACTGCACAAATTGTCGCTAAGGTATCTGTCAATCAAACGTAACGGCAGTAAACTTATCTACCTTACAAACTGGATGTTGACATTCTCGCTCCCGCCAATTCCGCCCGTCAAAGTAGCAATATAACATGGATTTTAATGTTGAAACAACTTTTGATCGGATTCGTGATAGATATCACTTTCAGTTATTGGCTCAAGGAGGAGCAAATAAGAGCAATATCGAGGGTGATCTGGGTAGGGTAATAACTAAGTGTGCACCGCCTCCATAGCAACTCTGCCATCTTCTTTTTCATCAGGTGTTCGATTCACTAATTTTTAACTAAACAAGTCGTATCCATAACACTCTTGTGTTGAAAAGACAAATAAATCAACGGAAAGCTACACTTGCGCGGAATGATGTGTACAATGTAAACCTTATAGCAAATGAAGTCATGAATTCGTAAAGTTGAAATCTTGAAATTGTGACTTTCATAGATGAGAAATATTGAAGTATGGATGTCACCACCGGTCTTCCATATATATATAATTAGTTCGTTTACATATGAAGGACAGCTGAAAAATGGTATGAAATACAAATGCACAATTGAAAATTAAAGTCGTTATACTTCGTTCTATAATGACGATGCATTTCCTGGGAAACAATTTATTCCATTTGTTTGGTTTTCAAATTATTTCAAGAGTTGTTCTTTGTTTTATTTAGATACCTTTTGGTGTTTCTAATTTTAGGACTAGAGCAATTTGATGTTATCGCTTTATGCAAAACACGCAGCAATAGTGTCATCTCTGCCAATACAACAGTGAGTGTGAGTTACCATAAAGAAGATAATTATCAAATTACGACTAACTATATTGTGTCGAATGCAAAAAGTAATCCCATGTCGACTGTAGAACACATATGTTTCTCTCATATTGACGAAAATTCAACGTTTACTGTTGAAGAAAATGTCAAAGACGTTGTAATAGGCCGCTTGAACACCTGTGTGGATGATCGTATATACGAAAGATCGTACACAGTCGAAAAACGTAAGTAATTTGCATGCGCACAAAGTCATTCTTAAATTTGTAATATTTATTATGCTCTGCTGTTAAATCATTAACCGCTTGAATGGTGCATGTATATATATATACGTGTACATTAATTTTATTAAAGTATGTATTTCTAAATATTTTAACAGTAACCGCTTTAAATCAATTTGCAAACTTACCTTTGAAATTAAAAGTGCTTTGCTATCATAGTACCAGTCTAATCATCAACGTTTGTTTCATATCATAAAAGGAGCTGTCCCATAATTTTATTTGGGTAAGGTTTGTCCCACCCGTCTTAAACTAGCTCGGCTTTGACAAAATTATATCGACCGTTCGAATACTTACATATGTTTCGGTTCCGTATGAACGAAATTCCAGATTATTTTCGGCAATCATGTGAACATTCTGTCGGTTAGCTATTGAGAAATGAACGATACTCGGACAATGATACAAATGTGTTACGTATAAATGATATCAAAACGGCGTTAAATAGATGATATATTCCATAGTAAATCTTACACTCTATAAATTCTGTTTTTCAACAATATCTGGTATTTAGAACTGCAGAAATACGCGTAATTTGGCCGACGTAAGTATTGTTTTCTTTTTAACTAAACCTAGGTCTAGGGTTATTGGATAAGTCGCTGGGGTCGTTCAAATCGTCGTATCGAAGCTGCGTCAAATCTGAAGAGCGCGTGTCAACACAGCCATATGGCAGTAAACATTCAAGTAATGCTGCGATCGAATTTTCTCCGGAGAGTTTAGAAATGCTTTTAACCTAATTAACCATGTGATTAGAACTTAAACATTAAATATGAGTGAATGCGAAGTTATTGTACGAATCATATTAATAAACCCATGTTTCTATGATGTATGAGACACAAGCATATGCCGTGTCAATGACCTAAAATGTCGGTAAGAAATATAGTTTTGTCCATCCGGTAGAAAGTAATTTAATCGTCTAGCCTCCTGATTGACGCAGCACTGGAGGCCAGTGAATACTTAATATGTCTGCCGGTGATATAGAAGAATTATTTATCACTTGTTTATAAGAATTACGTAAATTAAAGCTTTTATTCCGGCCTGTCTAAACATGTCATTATTACGATAGAACCTTTCGTTTGGAAACAACGATAAAGACCATCAGTTTCAAATGTAGTGCAAGTTTACCCTACTTTCTGTGAAAGCCAAATTGTCAGCCATAATACCAGGCAACCAATGGCTATTTACTTCAAGACACGCTTTCCACAGAAGTCTTTTTGCCAAATATGTCAATAGTATACCAGTATCTGAATGATCAAGGAGGGTACTGTACGTCATTAACAAGAGCGGGCGACGCGCCCCATGTATCATTAAGGACGAAAACACATCTATTCAGTGGTTCGTTTGCATTTTTAATCAATAACGGGTCGACGTGGGAATGATATGTGATCCACCCTACCCGAACGTAATATTAGTTTGTCATATATGTGTGCATTTTTCAATGCAGCCTCCCGTATTGGAGAACATTTACCCTAATCCATCTCCACAAACAATATTGATTGTCCAAGAACATTTACCCTAATCCATCTCCACAAACAATATTGATTGTACAAGAACATTTACCCTAATCCATCTCCACAAACAATATGGATTGTACAAGAACATTTACCCTAATCCATCTCCCAAACTATATGGATTGTCCAAGAACATTTACCCTAATCCATCTCCACAAACAATATTGATTGTCCAAGAACATTTACCCTAATCCATCTCCACAAACAATATGGATTGTACAAGAACATTTACCCTAATCCATCTCCACAAACAATATTGATTGTCCAAGAACATTTACCCTAATCCATCTCCACAAACAGTATGTATTGTACAAGAACATTTACCCTAATCCATCTCCCAAACTATATGGATTGTCCAAGAACATTTACCCTAATCCATCTCCACAAACAATATTGATTGTCCAAGAACATTTACCCTAATCCATCTCCACAAACAATATGGATTGTCCAAGAACATTTACCCTAATCCATCTCCACAAACAATATTGATTGTACAAGAACATTTACCCTAATCCATCTCCACAAACAATATTGATTGTCCAAGAACATTTACCCTAATCCATCTCCCAAACAATATGGATTGTCCAAAAACATTTACCCTAATCCATCTTCCAACCAATATGGATTGTACAATAACATTTACTCTAATCCATCTCCCAAACTATATGGATTGTACAGGAACATTTACCCTAACCCATCTCCCAAACAATATGGATTGTACAGGAACATTTACCCTAATCCATCTCCCAAACAATATGGATTGTACAAGAACATTAACCCTAACCCATCTCCCAAACACAATGGATTGTACAGGAACATTTACCCTAATCCATCTCCCAAACAATATGGATTGTACAGGAACATTTACCCTAATCCATCTCCCAAACAAAATGGATTGTACAGGAACATTTACCCTAATCCATCTCCCAAACAATATGGATTGTACAAGAATATTTACTCTAATCCATCTCCCAAACTATATGGATTGTACAAGAACATTTACTCTAATCCATCTCCCAAACAATATGGATTGTACAAGAACATTTACCCTAACCCATCTCCCAAACAATATGGATTGTACAAGAACATTTACCCTAATCCATCTCCCAAACTATATGGATTGTACAAGAACATTTACCCTAATCCATCTCCCATACAGTATGGATTGTACAAGAACATTTACCTTAACCCATCTCCCAAACAATATGGATTGTACTAGAACATTTACCCTAACCCATCTCCCAAACTATATGGATTGTACAAGAACATTTACTCTAATCCATCTCCCAAACAATATGGATTGTACAAGAACATTTACCCTAACCCATCTCCCAAACAATATGGATTGTACAAGAACATTTACCATAACCCATCTCCCAAACACAATGGATTGTACAGGAACATTTACCCTAATCCATCTCCCAAACAATATGGATTGTACAGGAACATTTACCCTAATCCATCTCCCAAACAAAATGGATTGTACAAGAACATTTACTCTAATCCATCTCCCAAACAATATGGATTGTACAAGAACATACCCTAATCCATATCCCAAACTATATGGATTGTACAAGAACATACCCTAATCCATATCCCAAACAAAATGGATTGTACAGGAACATTTACCCTAATCCATCTCCCAAACAATATGGATTGTACAAGAACATTTACTCTAATCCATCTCCCAAACAATATGAATTGTACAAGAATATTTACTCTAATCCATCTCCCAAACAATATGGATTGTACAAGAACATATCCTAACCCATCTCCCAAACAAAATGGATTGTACAGGAACATTTACCCTAATCCATCTCCCAAACAATATGGATTGTACAAGAACATTTATTCTAATCCATCTCCCAAACAATATGGATTGTACCAGAACATTTACCCTAACCCATCTCCCAAACAATATGGATTGTACAAGAACATTTACTCTAATCCATCTCCCAAACAATATCGATTGTACAAGAACATTTACCCTAACCCATCTCCCAAACTAAATGGATTGTACAGGAACATTTACCCTAATCCATCTCCCAAACAATATGGATTGTACAAGAACATTTACCCTAACACATCTCCCAAAAAAAATGGATTGTACAGGAACATTTACCCTAATCCATCTCCCAAACAATATTGATAGTACGAGAACATTTACCCTTATCCATATCCCAAACTACATGATTGTACAAGTACATACCCTAATCCATCTCCCAAACAATATGGATTGTACAAGAACATTTACCCTAACCCATCTCCCAAACCATATGGATTGTACAAGAACATTTACCCTAACCCATCTCCCAAACTATATGGATTTTACAGGTACATACTCTAATCCATCTCCCAAACTATATGGATTGTACAGGTACATACTCTAATCCATCTCCCAAACAAAATGGATTGTACAGGAACATTTACCCTTATCCATCTCCCAAACAATATGGATTGTACAAGAACATTTACTCTAATCCATCTCCCAAACTATATGGATTGTACAAGAACATTTACTCTAATCCATCTCCCAAACAATATGGATTGTACAAGAACATTTACCCTAACCCATCTCCCAAACAATATGGATTGTACAAGAACATTTACCCTAATCCATCTCCCAAACTATATGGATTGTACAAGAACATTTACCCTAATCCATCTCCCATACAGTATGGATTGTACAAGAACATTTACCCTTAACCCATCTCCCAAACAATATGGATTGTACTAGAACATTTACCCTAACCCATCTCCCAAACTATATGGATTGTACAAGAACTTTTACTCTAATCCATCTCCCAAACAATATGGATTGTACAAGAACATTTACCCTAACCCATCTCCCAAACAATATTGATTGTACAAGAACATTTACCATAACCCATCTCCCAAACAATATTGATTGTACAAGAACATTTACCATAACCCATCTCCCAAACTATATGGATTGTACAAGAACATTTACCATAACCCATCTCCCAAACTATATGGATTGTACAAGAACATTTACTCTAATCCATCTCCCAAACAATATGGATTGTACAAGAACATACCCTAATCCATATCCCAAACTATATGGATTGTACAAGAACATACCCTAATCCATATCCCAAACAAAATGGATTGTACAGGAACATTTACCCTAATCCATCTCCCAAACTATATGGATTGTACAAGAACATACCCTAATCCATATCCCAAACAAAATGGATTGTACAGGAACATTTACCCTAATCCATATCCCAAACTATATGGATTGTACAAGAACATACCCTAATCCATATCCCAAACAAAATGGATTGTACAGGAACATTTACCCTAATCCATATCCCAAACAAAATGGATTGTACAGGAACATTTACCCTAATCCATCTCCCAAACTATATGGATTGTACAAGAACATACCCTAATCCATATCCCAAACAAAATGGATTGTACAGGAACATTTACCCTAATCCATATCCCAAACTATATGGATTGTACAAGAACATACCCTAATCCATATCCCAAACAAAATGGATTGTACAGGAACATTTACCCTAATCCATATCCCAAACAAAATGGATTGTACAAGAACATACCCTAATCCATATCCCAAACAATATGGATTGTACAAGAACATACCCTAATCCATATCCCAAACAAAATGGATTGTACAAGAACATACCCTAATCCATATACCAAACAAAATGGATTGTACAGGAACATTTACCCTAATCCATCTCCCAAACTAAATGGATTGTACAGGAACATTTACCCTAACCCATCTCCCAAACTAAATGGATTGTACAGGAACATTTACCCTAATCCATCTCCCAAACAATATGGATTGTACAGGAACATTTACCCTAATCCATCTCCCAAACTAAATGGATTGTACAAGAACATTTACCCTAACCCATCTCCCAAACTAAATGGATTGTACAGGAACATTTACCCTAACCCATCTCCCAAACAATATGGATTGTACAAGAACATTTACTCTAATCCATCTCCCAAACAATATGGATTGTACAAGAACATTTACCCTAACCCATCTCCCAAACTAAATGGATTGTACAGGAACATTTACCCTAATCCATCTCCCAAACTATATGGATTGTACAAGAACTTTTACTCTAATCCATCTCCCAAACAATATGGATTGTACAAGAACATTTACCCTAACCCATCTCCCAAACAATATGGATTGTACAAGAACATTTACCCTAATCCATCTCCCAAACAATATGGATTGTACAGGAACATTTACCCTAATCCATCTCCCAAACTAAATGGATTGTACAGGAACATTTACCCTAACCCATCTCCCAAACTAAATGGATTGTACAGGAACATTTACCCTAATCCATCTCCCAAACAATATTGATTGTACAGGAACATTTACCCTAACCCATCTCCCAAACAATATGGATTGTACAAGAACATTTACCATAACCCATCTCCCAAACTATATGGATTGTACAAGAACATTTACTCTAATCCATCTCCCAAACAATATGGATTGTACAAGAACATACCCTAATCCATATCCCAAACTATATGGATTGTACAAGAACATACCCTAATCCATATCCCAAACAAAATGGATTGTACAGGAACATTTACCCTAATCCATCTCCCAAACAATATGGATTGTACAAGAACATTTACTCTAATCCATCTCCCAAACAATATGAATTGTACAAGAATATTTACTCTAATCCATCTCCCAAACAATATGGATTGTACAAGAACATATCCTAACCCATCTCCCAAACAAAATGGATTGTACAGGAACATTTACCCTAATCCATCTCCCAAACCATATGGATTGTACAAGAACAATTACTCTAATCCATCTCCCAAACAATATGGATTGTACCAGAACATTTACCCTAACCCATCTCCCAAACAATATGGATTGTACAAGAAAATTTACTCTAATCCATCTCCCAAACAATATGGATTGTACAAGAACATTTACCCTAACCCATCTCCCAAACAAAATGGATTGTACAGGAACATTTACCCTAATCCATCTCCCAAACAATATGGATTGTACAAGAACATTTACCCTAACCCATCTCCCAAACAATATTGATAGTACGAGAACATTTTCCCTTATCCATATCCCAAACTACATGATTGTACAAGTACATACCCTAATCCATCTCCCAAACAATATGGATTGTACAAGAACATTTACCCTAACCCATCTCCCAAACCATATGGATTGTACAAGAACATTTACCCTAACCCATCTCCCAAACTATATGGATTGTACAGGTACATACTCTAATCCATCTCCCAAACTATATGGATTGTACAGGTACATACTCTAATCCATCTACCAAACAATATGGAGTGTACAGGTATATACTCTAATCCATCTCCCAAACAATATGGATTGTACAGGAACATACGCTAATCCATCTCCCAAACAATATGGATTATACAGGAACATACGCTAATCCATCTCCCAAACAATATGGATTGTACAGGAACATACGCTAATCCATCTCCTAAACAATATGGATTGTACAGGAACATACGCTAATCCATCTCCCAAACAATATGGGTTATACAGGAACATACGCTAATCCATCTCCAAAACAATATGGATTGTACAGGAACATACGCTAATCCATCTCACAAACAATATGGATTGTACAGGAACATTTACTCTAATCCATCTCCCAAACAATATGGATTGTACAGGTACATACTCTAATCCATCTCCCAAACAATATGGATTGTACAGAAACATTTACTCTAATCCATCTTCCAAACAATATGGATTGTACAAGAACATTTACTCTTATCCATCTCCCAAACAATATGGATTGTACAGGAACATTTACCCTTATCCATCTCCCAAACAATATGGATTGTACAGGAACATTTACGCTAATCCATCTCCCAAACAATATGGATTGTACAAGAACATACTCTAATCCATCTCCCAAACAATATGGATTGTACAGGAACATTTACTCTAATCCATCTCCCAAACAATATGGAATGTACAAGAACATTTACTCTTATCCATCTCCCAAACAATATGGATTGTACAAGAACATTTACCCTAACCCATCTCCCAAACTAAATGGATTGTACAGGATCATTTACCCTAATCCATCTCCCAAACAATATGGATTGTACTAGGACATTTAACCTAACCCATCTCCCTAACAATATGGATTGTACATGAACATATACCCTAATCCATCTCCCAAACAATATGGATTGTACAAGAACATTTACCCTAATCCATCTTCAAAACAATATGGATTGTACAGGAACATTTACTCTAATTCATCTCCCATACAATATGGATTGTACAGGAACATTTACTCTAATCCATCTCCCAAACAAAATGGATTGTACAAGAACATTTACTCTTATCCATATCCCAAACAATATGGATTGAACAGGTACATACTCTAATCCATCTCCCAAACAATATGGATTGTACAGGATCATACGCTAATCCATCTCCCAAACAATATGGATTGTACAGGAACATACTCTAATCCATCTCCCAAACAATATTGATTGTACAAGAACATTTACGCTAATCCATCTCCCAAACAATATGGATTGTACAGGAACATACTCTAATCCATCTCCCAAACAATATGGATTGTACAAGAACATTTACTCTAATCCATCTCACAAACTATATGGATTGTACAAGAACATACTCTAATCCATCTCCCAAACAATATGGATTGTACAAGAACATTTTCTCTAATCCATCTCCCAAAGAATATGGATTGTACAAGAACATATCCTAACCCATCTCCCAAACAAAATGGATTGTACAGGAACATTTACCCTAATCCATCTCCCAAACAATATGGATTGTACAGGTACATACTCTAATCCATCTCCCAAACAATATGGATTATACAGGAACATACGCTAATCCATCTCCCAAACAATATGGATTGTACAGGTACATACTCTAATCCATCTCCCAAACAATATGGATTGTACAGGTACATACTCTAATCCATCTCCCAAACAATATAGATTGTACAGGAACATACTCTAATCCATCTCCCAAACAATATGGATTGTACAGGAACATTTACCCTAATCCATCTCCCAAACAATATGGATTGTACAGAACATACTCTAATCCATCTCCCAAACAATATGGATTGCACAGAACATACCCTAATCCATCTCCCAAACAGTATGGATTGTACAGAACATACTCTAATCCATCTCCCAAACAATATGGATTGTACAGAACATACTCTAATCCATCTCCCAAACAGTATGGATTGTACAGAACATACTCTAATCCATCTCCCAAACAATATGGATTGTACAGAACATACTCTAATCCATCTCCCAAACAGTATGGATTGTACAGAACATACTCTAATCCATCTCCCAAACAATATGGATTGTACAAGTACATACTCTAATCCATCTCCCAAAAAATATGGATTGTACAGGTACATACTCTAATCCATCTCTAATACAGTATGGATTGTACACGAACATTAACCCTAATTCATCTCCCAAACAATATGGGTTGTATGAGAACATTAACCCTAACCCATCTCCCAAACTATATGGATTGTACAGAAACATTTACCCTAATCCATCTCCCAAACTATATGGATTGTACAGAAACATTAACCCTAACCCATCTCCCAAACTATATGGATTGTACAAGAACATTTACCCTTATCCATCTCCCAAACTATATGGATTGTACAAGAACATTTACTCTTATCCATCTCCCAAACAATATGGATTGTACAGAACATACCCAAACCCATCTCCCAAACTATATGGATTGTACAGGAACATTTACCCTAATCCATCTCCCAAACTAAATGGATTGTACAAGAACATTTACTCTAATCCATCTCCCAAACAATATGGATTGTACAGAACATACCCTAACCCATCTCCCAAACTATATGGATTGTACAGGTACATACCCTAACCCATCTCCCATACAGTATGGATTGTACAGGAACATTTACCCTAATCCATTTCACAAACAATATATCCATCTCCCATACAGTATGGATTGTACAAGAACATTAACCCTAATTCATCTCCCAAACAATATGGGTTGTATGAGAACATTAACCCTAACCCATCTCCTAAACTATATGGAGTGTACAAAAACATACCCTAATCCATCTCCCATACAGTATGGAGTGTACAAGAACATTAACCCTAATTCATCTCCCAAACAATATGGGTTGTATGAGAGCATTAACCCTAACCCATCTCCTAAACTATATGGATTGTACAAGAACATACGCCAATCCATCTCCCAAACTATATGGATTGTACAAAAACATTTACCCTAATCCATCTCCGAAACAATATGGATTGTACATGAACATTTACCCTAATCCATCTTCCAACCAATATTGATTGTACAGGAACATTTACCCTAATCCATCTTCCAACCAATATTGATTGTACATGAACATTTACCCTATTCCATCTCCCAAACAGTATGTATTGTACATGAACATTTACTCTATTCCATCTCCCAAACAGTATGTATTGTACATGAACATTTACCCTAATCCATCTCCCAAACAGTATGTATTGTACATGAACATTTACCATATTCCATCTCCCAAACAATATGTATTGTACATGAACATTTACCCTAATCCATCTCCCAAACAGTATGTATTGTACATGAACATTTACTCTATTCCATCTCCCAAACAATATGTATTGTACATGAACATTTACCCTATTCCATCTCCCAAACAGTATGTATTGTACATGAACATTTACTCTATTCCATCTCCCAAACAATATGGATTGTACATGAACATTTACCCTAATCCATCTCCCAAACAGTATGTATTGTACATGAACATTTACCCTATTCCATCTCCCAAACAATATGTATTGTACATGAACATTTACCCTAATCCATCTCCCAAACAGTATGTATTGTACATGAACATTTACCCTAATCCATCTCCCAAACAGTATGTATTGTACATGAACATTTACCCTAATCCATCTCCCAAACAGTATGTATTGTACATGAACATTTACCCTATTCCATCTCCCAAACAGTATGGACTGTACATGAACATTTACCCTAATCCATCTCCCAAACAGTATGTATTGTACATGAACATTTAGCCTATTCCATCTCCCAAACAGTATGTATTGTACATGAACATTTACCCTATTCCATCTCCCAAACAGTATGTATTGTACATGAACATTTACTCTATTCCATCTCCCAAACAATATGTATTGTACATGAACATTTACCCTATTCCATCTCCCAAACAGTATGTATTGTACATGAACATTTACCCTATTCCATCTCCCAAACAATATGTATTGTACATGAACATTTACCCTAATCCATCTCCCAAACAGTATGTATTGTACATGAACATTTACCCTATTCCATCTCCCAAACAGTATGTATTGTACATGAACATTTACCCTAATCCATCTCCCAAACAGTATGTATTGTACATGAACATTTACTCTATTCCATCTCCCAAACAGTATGTATTGTACATGAACATTTAGCCTATTCCATCTCCCAAACAGTATGTATTGTACATGAACATTTAGCCTATTCCATCTCCCAAACAGTATGGACTGTACATGAACATTTACCCTAATCCATCTCCCAAACAATATGTATTGTACATGAACATTTACCCTAATCCATCTCCCAAACAGTATGTATTGTACATGAACATTTAGCCTATTCCATCTCCCAAACAGTATGGACTGTACATGAACATTTACCCTAATCCATCTCCCAAACAATATGTATTGTACATGAACATTTACCCTAATCCATCTCCCAAACAGTATGTATTGTACATGAACATTTACCCTATTCCATCTCCCAAACAATATGTATTGTACATGAACATTTACCCTAATCCATCTCCCAAACAGTATTGATTGTACATGAACATTTACCCTAATCCATCTCCCAAACAGTATGTATTGTACATGAACATTTACCCAATTCCATCTCCCAAACAGTATGTATTGTACATGAACATTTACCCTATTCCATCTCCCAAACAGTATGTATTGTACATGAACATTTACCCTATTCCATCTCCCAAACAGTATGTATTGTACATGAACATTTACTCTATTCCATCTCCCAAACAGTATGTATTGTACATGAACATTTACCCTATTCCATCTCCCAAACAGTATGTATTGTACATGAACATTTACCCTAATCCATCTCCCAAACAGTATGTATTGTACATGAACATTTACCCTATTCCATCTCCCAAACAATATTGATTGTACATGAACATTTACCCTAATCCATCTCCCAAACAGTATTGATTGTACATGAACATTTACCCTAATCCATCTTCCAACCAATATTGATTGTACATGAACATTTACCCTAATCCATCTCCCAAACAATATTGATTGTACATGAACATTTACCCTAATCCATCTCCCAAACAATATTGATTGTACAGGAACATTTACCCTATTCCATCTCCCAAACAGTATTGATTGTACATGAACATTTACCCTAATCCATCTCCCAAACAGTATGGATTGTACATGAACATTTACCCGAACCCATCTCCCAAACAGTATGTATTGTACAGGAACATTTACCCTATTCCATCTCCCAAACAGTATGTATTGTACATGAACATTTACCCTAATCCATCTCCCAAACTATATGGATTGTACATGAACATTTACCCTAATCCATCTCCCAAACAGTATGTATTGTACATGAACATTTACCCTAATCCATCTTCCAACCAATATTGATTGTACAGGAACATTTACCCTAATCCATCTCCCAAACAGTATTGATTGTACATGAACATTTACCCTAATCCATCTTCCAACCAATATTGATTGTACATGAACATTTACCCTAATCCATCTCCCAAACAGTATTGATTGTACATGAACATTTACCCTAATCCATCTCCCAAACTATATGGATTGTACATGAACATTTACCCTAATCCATCTCCCAAACAGTATGTATTGTACATGAACATTTACCCTAATCCATCTTCCAACCAATATTGATTGTACAGGAACATTTACCCTAATCCATCTCCCAAACAGTATTGATTGTACATGAACATTTACCCTAATCCATCTTCCAACCAATATTGATTGTACATGAACATTTACCCTAATCCATCTCCCAAACAGTATGTATTGTACATGAACATTTACCCTAATCCATCTTCCAACCAATATTGATTGTACATGAACATTTACCCTAATCCATCTTCCAACCAATATGGATTGTACATGAACATTTACCCTAATCCATCTCCCAAACAATATTGATTGTACATGAACATTTACCCTAATCCATCTCCCAAACAGTATTGATTGTACATGAACATTTACCCTAATCCATCTTCCAACCAATATTGATTGTACATGAACATTTACCCTATTCCATCTCCCAAACAATATTGATTGTACATGAACATTTACCCTAATCCATCTCCCAAACAGTATGTATTGTACATGAACATTTACCCTAATCCATCTTCCAACCAATATTGATTGTACAGGAACATTTACCCTAATCCATCTCCCAAACAATATGGATTGTACATGAACATTTACCCTATTCCATCTCCCAAACAGTATTGATTGTACATGAACATTTACCCTAATCCATCTCCCAAACAATATGTATTGTACATGAACATTTACCCTATTCCATCTCCCAAACAGTATGTATTGTACATGAACATTTACCCTAATCCATCTCTCAGACAGTATTGATTGTACATGAACATTTACCCTAATCCATCTCCCAGACAGTATGGATTGTACATGAACATTTACCCTAACCCATCTCCCAAACAGAATTGATTGTACATGAACATTTACCCTAATCCATCTCCCAAACAGTATGTATTGTACATGAACATTTACCCTATTCCATCTCCCAAACAGTATTGATTGTACATGAACATTTACCCTAATCCATCTCCCAAACAGTATGGATTGTACATGAACATTTACCCGAACCCATCTCCCAAACTATATGGATTGTACAGGTACATACTCTAATCCATCTCCCAAACAAAATGGATTGTACAGGTACATACTCTAATCCATCTCCCAAACAATATGGATTGTACAGGTACATACTCTAATCCATCTCCCAAACAATATGGATTGTACAGAACATACCCTAACCCATCTCCCAAACTATATGGATTGTACAGGAACATTTACCCTGATCCATCTCCCAAACAATATGGATTGTACAGGTACATACCCTGATCCATCTCTAATACAGTATGGATTGTACAAGAACATTAACCCTAACCCATCTCCAAAACTAAATTGATTGTACAGGAACATTTACCCTAATCCATCTCCCAAACAATATGGATTGTACAAGAACATTTATCCTAACCCATCTCCCAAAAAATATGGATTGTACAGGAACATTTACTCTAATCCATCTCCCAAACAATATGGATTGTACAGAACATACCCTAACCCATCTCCCAAACTATATGGATTGTACAGGAACATTTACCCTGATCCATCTCCCAAACAGTATTGATTGTACAAGAACATACCCTAATCCATCTCCCAAACTATATGGATTGTACAAGAACATACCCTAATCCATCTCCCAAACTATATGGATTGTACATGAACATTTACCCTAACCCATCTCCCAAACAGTATTGATTGTACAGGAACATTTACTCTAATCCATCTCCCAGACAGTATGGATTGTACAGGAACATTTACTCTAATCCATCTCCCAGACAGTATGGATTGTACAGGAACATTTACTCTAATCCATCTCCCAAACAATATGGATTGTACAGGTACATACCCTGATCCATCTCTAATACAGTATGGATTGTACAAGAACATTAACCCTAACCCATCTCCAAAACTAAATTGATTGTACAGGAACATTTACCCTAATCCATCTCCCAAACAATATGGATTGTACAAGAACATTTACCCTAATCCATCTCCCAAACAATATGGATTGTACAAGAACATTTATCCTAACCCATCTCCCAAAAAATATGGATTGTACAGGAACATTTACTCTAATCCATCTCCCAAACAATATGGATTGTACAGAACATACCCTAACCCATCTCCCAAACAGTATGTATTGTACATGAACATTTACCCTATTCCATCTCCCAAACAGTATGGACTGTACATGAACATTTACCCTAATCCATCTCCCAAACAGTATGTATTGTACATGAACATTTAGCCTATTCCATCTCCCAAACAGTATGTATTGTACATGAACATTTACCCTATTCCATCTCCCAAACAGTATGTATTGTACATGAACATTTACTCTATTCCATCTCCCAAACAATATGTATTGTACATGAACATTTACCCTATTCCATCTCCCAAACAGTATGTATTGTACATGAACATTTACCCTATTCCATCTCCCAAACAATATGTATTGTACATGAACATTTACCCTAATCCATCTCCCAAACAGTATGTATTGTACATGAACATTTACCCTATTCCATCTCCCAAACAGTATGTATTGTACATGAACATTTACCCTAATCCATCTCCCAAACAGTATGTATTGTACATGAACATTTACTCTATTCCATCTCCCAAACAGTATGTATTGTACATGAACATTTAGCCTATTCCATCTCCCAAACAGTATGTATTGTACATGAACATTTAGCCTATTCCATCTCCCAAACAGTATGGACTGTACATGAACATTTACCCTAATCCATCTCCCAAACAATATGTATTGTACATGAACATTTACCCTAATCCATCTCCCAAACAGTATGTATTGTACATGAACATTTAGCCTATTCCATCTCCCAAACAGTATGGACTGTACATGAACATTTACCCTAATCCATCTCCCAAACAATATGTATTGTACATGAACATTTACCCTAATCCATCTCCCAAACAGTATGTATTGTACATGAACATTTACCCTATTCCATCTCCCAAACAATATGTATTGTACATGAACATTTACCCTAATCCATCTCCCAAACAGTATTGATTGTACATGAACATTTACCCTAATCCATCTCCCAAACAGTATGTATTGTACATGAACATTTACCCAATTCCATCTCCCAAACAGTATGTATTGTACATGAACATTTACCCTATTCCATCTCCCAAACAGTATGTATTGTACATGAACATTTACCCTATTCCATCTCCCAAACAGTATGTATTGTACATGAACATTTACTCTATTCCATCTCCCAAACAGTATGTATTGTACATGAACATTTACCCTATTCCATCTCCCAAACAGTATGTATTGTACATGAACATTTACCCTAATCCATCTCCCAAACAGTATGTATTGTACATGAACATTTACCCTATTCCATCTCCCAAACAATATTGATTGTACATGAACATTTACCCTAATCCATCTCCCAAACAGTATTGATTGTACATGAACATTTACCCTAATCCATCTTCCAACCAATATTGATTGTACATGAACATTTACCCTAATCCATCTCCCAAACAATATTGATTGTACATGAACATTTACCCTAATCCATCTCCCAAACAATATTGATTGTACAGGAACATTTACCCTATTCCATCTCCCAAACAGTATTGATTGTACATGAACATTTACCCTAATCCATCTCCCAAACAGTATGGATTGTACATGAACATTTACCCGAACCCATCTCCCAAACAGTATGTATTGTACAGGAACATTTACCCTATTCCATCTCCCAAACAGTATGTATTGTACATGAACATTTACCCTAATCCATCTCCCAAACTATATGGATTGTACATGAACATTTACCCTAATCCATCTCCCAAACAGTATGTATTGTACATGAACATTTACCCTAATCCATCTTCCAACCAATATTGATTGTACAGGAACATTTACCCTAATCCATCTCCCAAACAGTATTGATTGTACATGAACATTTACCCTAATCCATCTTCCAACCAATATTGATTGTACATGAACATTTACCCTAATCCATCTCCCAAACAGTATTGATTGTACATGAACATTTACCCTAATCCATCTCCCAAACTATATGGATTGTACATGAACATTTACCCTAATCCATCTCCCAAACAGTATGTATTGTACATGAACATTTACCCTAATCCATCTTCCAACCAATATTGATTGTACAGGAACATTTACCCTAATCCATCTCCCAAACAGTATTGATTGTACATGAACATTTACCCTAATCCATCTTCCAACCAATATTGATTGTACATGAACATTTACCCTAATCCATCTCCCAAACAGTATGTATTGTACATGAACATTTACCCTAATCCATCTTCCAACCAATATTGATTGTACATGAACATTTACCCTAATCCATCTTCCAACCAATATGGATTGTACATGAACATTTACCCTAATCCATCTCCCAAACAATATTGATTGTACATGAACATTTACCCTAATCCATCTCCCAAACAGTATTGATTGTACATGAACATTTACCCTAATCCATCTTCCAACCAATATTGATTGTACATGAACATTTACCCTATTCCATCTCCCAAACAATATTGATTGTACATGAACATTTACCCTAATCCATCTCCCAAACAGTATGTATTGTACATGAACATTTACCCTAATCCATCTTCCAACCAATATTGATTGTACAGGAACATTTACCCTAATCCATCTCCCAAACAATATGGATTGTACATGAACATTTACCCTATTCCATCTCCCAAACAGTATTGATTGTACATGAACATTTACCCTAATCCATCTCCCAAACAATATGTATTGTACATGAACATTTACCCTATTCCATCTCCCAAACAGTATGTATTGTACATGAACATTTACCCTAATCCATCTCTCAGACAGTATTGATTGTACATGAACATTTACCCTAATCCATCTCCCAGACAGTATGGATTGTACATGAACATTTACCCTAACCCATCTCCCAAACAGAATTGATTGTACATGAACATTTACCCTAATCCATCTCCCAAACAGTATGTATTGTACATGAACATTTACCCTATTCCATCTCCCAAACAGTATTGATTGTACATGAACATTTACCCTAATCCATCTCCCAAACAGTATGGATTGTACATGAACATTTACCCGAACCCATCTCCCAAACTATATGGATTGTACAGGTACATACTCTAATCCATCTCCCAAACAAAATGGATTGTACAGGTACATACTCTAATCCATCTCCCAAACAATATGGATTGTACAGGTACATACTCTAATCCATCTCCCAAACAATATGGATTGTACAGAACATACCCTAACCCATCTCCCAAACTATATGGATTGTACAGGAACATTTACCCTGATCCATCTCCCAAACAATATGGATTGTACAGGTACATACCCTGATCCATCTCTAATACAGTATGGATTGTACAAGAACATTAACCCTAACCCATCTCCAAAACTAAATTGATTGTACAGGAACATTTACCCTAATCCATCTCCCAAACAATATGGATTGTACAAGAACATTTATCCTAACCCATCTCCCAAAAAATATGGATTGTACAGGAACATTTACTCTAATCCATCTCCCAAACAATATGGATTGTACAGAACATACCCTAACCCATCTCCCAAACTATATGGATTGTACAGGAACATTTACCCTGATCCATCTCCCAAACAGTATTGATTGTACAAGAACATACCCTAATCCATCTCCCAAACTATATGGATTGTACAAGAACATACCCTAATCCATCTCCCAAACTATATGGATTGTACATGAACATTTACCCTAACCCATCTCCCAAACAGTATTGATTGTACAGGAACATTTACTCTAATCCATCTCCCAGACAGTATGGATTGTACAGGAACATTTACTCTAATCCATCTCCCAGACAGTATGGATTGTACAGGAACATTTACTCTAATCCATCTCCCAAACAATATGGATTGTACAGGTACATACCCTGATCCATCTCTAATACAGTATGGATTGTACAAGAACATTAACCCTAACCCATCTCCAAAACTAAATTGATTGTACAGGAACATTTACCCTAATCCATCTCCCAAACAATATGGATTGTACAAGAACATTTACCCTAATCCATCTCCCAAACAATATGGATTGTACAAGAACATTTATCCTAACCCATCTCCCAAAAAATATGGATTGTACAGGAACATTTACTCTAATCCATCTCCCAAACAATATGGATTGTACAGAACATACCCTAACCCATCTCCCAAACTATATGGATTGTACAGGAACATTTACCCTGATCCATCTCCCAAACAGTATTGATTGTACAAGAACATACCCTAATCCATCTCCCAAACTATATGGATTGTACAAGAACATACCCTAATCCATCTCCCAAACTATATGGATTGTACATGAACATTTACCCTAACCCATCTCCCAAACTATATGGATTGTACAGAAACATTTACTCTTATCCATCTCCCAAACAATATGGATTGTACAGAACATACCCAAACCCATCTCCCAAACTATATGGATTGTACAGGAACATTTACCCTAATCCATCTCCCAAACTAAATGGATTGTACAAGAACATTTACTCTAATCCATCTCCCAAACAATATGGATTGTACAGAACATACCCTAACCCATCTCCCAAACTATATGGATTGTACAGGTACATACCCTAACCCATCTCCCATACAGTATGGATTGTACAGGAACATTTACCCTAATCCATCTCACAAACAATATGGATTGTACAGGTACATACCCTTATCCATCTCCCATACAGTATGGATTGTACAAGAACATTAACCCTAATTCATCTCCCAAACAATATGGGTTGTATGAGAACATTAACCCTAACCCATCTCCTAAACTATATGGAGTGTACAAGAACATACGCTAATCCATCTCCCAAACAGTATTGATTGTACATGAACATTTACCCTAATCCATCTCCCAAACAGTATTGATTGTACAAGAACATTTACCCTAACCCATCTCCCAAACAATATGGATTGTACATGAACATTTAGCCTATTCCATCTCCCAAACAGTATGTATTGTACATGAACATTTACCCTAATCCATCTCCCAAACAGTATTGATTGTACATGAACATTTACCCTAATCCATCTCCAAAACAGTATGGATTGTACATGAACATTTACCCTATTCCATCTCCCAAACAATATGTATTGTACAAGAACATTTACCCTAACCCATCTCCCAAACAGTATTGATTGTACAGGAACATTTACCCTAATCCATCTCTCAAACAGTATGGATTGTACATGAACATTTACCCTAATCCATCTCCCAAACAGTATTGATTGTACATGAACATTTACCCTAATCCATCTCCCAAACAGTATGTATTGTACATGAACATTTACCCTAATCCATCTCCCAAACAGTATTGATTGTACATGAACATTTACCCTAACCCATCTCCCAAACAATATGAATTGTACATGAACATTTACCCTAACCCATCTCCCAAACAGTATTGATTGTACATGAACATTTACCCTAACCCATCTCCCAAACAGTATTGATTGTACATGAACATCTGCCCTAATCCATCTCCCAAACAGTATGTATTGTACATGAACATTTACCCTATTCCATCTCCCAAACAGTATGTATTGTACATGAACATTTACTCTATTCCATCTCCCAAACAGTATGTATTGTACATGAACATTTACCCTAACCCATCTCCCAAACAGTATGTATTGTACATGAACATTTACCCTATTCCATCTCCCAAACAATATTGATTGTACATGAACATCTGCCCTATTCCATCTCCCAAACAGTATTGATTGTACATGAACATCTGCCCTATTCCATCTCCCAAACAGTATGTATTGTACATGAACATTTACCCTATTCCATCTCCCAAACAGTATGTATTGTACATGAACATTTACTCTATTCCATCTCCCAAACAGTATGTATTGTACATGAACATTTACTCTAATCCATCTCCCAAACAGTATGTATTGTACATGAACATTTACCCTATTCCATCTCCCAAACAGTATGTATTGTACATGAACATTTACCCTAACCCATCTCCCAAACAGTATGGATTGTACATTAACATTTACTCTAACCCATCTCCCAAACAGTATGTATTGTACATGAACATTTACCCTATTCCATCTCCCAAACAGTATGTATTGTACATGAACATTTACCCTAATCCATCTCCAAAACAGTATGGATTGTACATGAACATTTACCCTAATCCATCTCCAAAACAGTATGGTTTGTACATGAACATTTACCCTATTCCATCTCCCAAACAGTATGTATTGTACATGAACATTTACCCTAATCCATCTCCAAAACAGTATGGATTGTACATGAACATTTACCCTAATCCATCTCCCAAACTGTATTGATTGTACATGAACATTTACCCTATTCCATCTCCCAAACAGTATGTATTGTACATGAACATTTACTCTAATCCATCTCCCAAACAGTATTGATTGTACATGAACTTTTACACTAATCCATCTTCCAAACTATATGGATTGTACAAGAACATTTACCCTAATCCATCTCCCAAACAGTATGTATTGTACATGAACATTTACCCTATTCCATCTCCCAAACAGTATTGATTGTACAGGAACATTTACCCTAATCCATCTCTCAAACAGAATTGATTGTACAGGAACATTTACCCTAATCCATCTTCCAAACAGTATGTATTGTACATGAACATTTACCCTAATCCATCTTCCAACCAATATGGATTGTACAGGAACATTTACCCTAATCCATCTCCCAAACAGTATTGATTGTACAGGAACATTTACCCTAATCCATCTTCCAACCAATATGGATTGTACAGGAACATTTACCCTATTCCATCTCCCAAACTGTATTGATTGTACATGAACATTTACCCTAATCCATCTCCCAAACAGTATGTATTGTACATGAACATTTACCCTATTCCATCTCCCAAACAGTATGTATTGTACATGAACATTTACCCTATTCCATCTCCCAAACAGTATGTATTGTACATGAACATTTACTCTATTCCATCTCCCAAACAGTATGTATTGTACATGAACATTTACCCTATTCCATCTCCCAAACAATATGTATTGTACATGAACATTTACCCTATTCCATCTCCCAAACAGTATGTATTGTACATGAACATTTACCCTAATCCATCTCCCAAACAGTATGTATTGTACATGAACATTTACCCTATTCCATCTCCCAAACAGTATGTATTGTACATGAACATTTACTCTATTCCATCTCCCAAACAATATGTATTGTACATGAACATTTACCCTCTTCCATCTCCCAAACAGTATGTATTGTACATGAACATTTACCCTATTCCATCTCCCAAACAGTATGTATTGTACATGAACATTTACCCTAATCCATCTCCCAAACAATATGTATTGTACATGAACATTTACCCTCTTCCATCTCCCAAACAGTATGTATTGTACATGAACATTTACCCTATTCCATCTCCCAAACAGTATGTATTGTACATGAACATTTACCCTATTCCATCTCCCAAACAGTATGTATTGTACATGAACATTTACCCTTATCCATCTCCCAAACAGTATGTATTGTACATGAACATTTACCCTAATCCATCTCCCAAACAGTATGTATTGTACATGAACATTTACCCTAATCCATCTCCCAAACAGTATGTATTGTACATGAACATTTACCCTAATCCATCTCCCAAACAGTATGTATTGTACATGAACATTTACCCTAATCCATCTCCCAAACAGTATGTATTGTACATGAACATTTACCCTAATCCATCTCCAAAACAGTATGTATTGTACAGGAACATTTACCCTAATCCATCTCCCAAACAGTATGTATTGTACAGGAACATTTACCCTAATCCATCTCCCAAACAGTATGTATTGTACAGGAACATTTACCCTATTCCATCTCCCAAACAGTATGTATTGTACATGAACATTTACCCTAATCCATCTCCCAAACAGTATGTATTGTACATGAACATTTACCCTAATCCATCTCCAAAACAGTATGTATTGTACAGGAACATTTACCCTAATCCATCTCCCAAACAGTATGTATTGTACAGGAACATTTACCCTAATCCATCTCCCAAACAGTATGTATTGTACAGGAACATTTACCCTATTCCATCTCCCAAACAGTATGTATTGTACAGGAACATTTACCCTAATCCATCTCCCAAACAGTATGTATTGTACAGGAACATTTACTCTATTCCATCTCCCAAACAGTATGTATTGTACAGGAACATTTACCCTAATCCATCTCCCAAACAGTATGTATTGTACATGAACATTTACCCTATTCCATCTCCCAAACAGTATGTATTGTACATGAACATTTACCCTAACCCATCTCCCAAACAATATGTATTGTACATGAACATTTACCCTATTCCATCTCTCAAACAGTATGTATTGTACATGAACATTTACCCTAATCCATCTCCCAAACAGTATTGATTGTACATGAACATTTACCCTAATCCATCTCCCAAACAATATGTATTGTACATGAACATTTACCCTATTCCATCTCTCAAACAGTATGTATTGTACATGAACATTTACCCTCTTCCATCTCCCAAACAATATGGATTGTACATGAACATTTACCCTAATCCATCTCCCAAACAGTATGTATTGTACATGAACATTTACCCTATTCCATCTCCCAAACAGTATGTATTGTACATGAACATTTACTCTATTCAATAACCCAAACAGTATGTATTGTACATGAACATTTACCCTATTCCATCTCCCAAACAGTATGTATTGTACATGAACATTTACCCTATTCCATCTCCCAAACAATATGTATTGTACATGAACATTTACTCTATTCCATCTCCCAAACAGTATGTATTGTACAGGAACATTTACCCTATTCCATCTCCCAAACAGTATGTATTGTACATGAACATTTACCCTATTCCATCTTCCAACCAATATTGACTGTACATGAACATTTACCCTATTCCATCTCCCAAACAGTATGTATTGTACATGAACATTTACCCTATTCCATCTCCCAAACAGTATGGACTGTACATGAACATTTACCCTAACCCATCTCCCAAACAATATGTATTGTACATGAACATTTACCCTATTCCATCTCCCAAACAGTATGTATTGTACATGAACATTTACCCTAATCCATCTCCCAAACAATATGTATTGTACATGAACATTTACTCTATTCCATCTCCCAAACAATATTGATTGTACATGAACATTTACCCTATTCCATCTCCCAAACAGTATGTATTGTACATGAACATTTACTCTATTCCATCTCCCAAACAGTATTGATTGTACATGAACATTTACCCTATTCCATCTCCCAAACAGTATTGATTGTACATGAACATTTACCCTAATCCATCTCCCAAACAGTATGTATTGTACATGAACATTTACCCTATTCCATCTCCCAAACAGTATGGACTGTACATGAACATTTACCCTATTCCATCTCCCAAACAATATGTATTGTACATGAACATTTACCCTATTCCATCTCCCAAACAATATGTATTGTACATGAACATTTACCCTATTCCATCTCCCAAACAATATGTATTGTACATGAACATTTACCCTATTCCATCTCCCAAACAATATGTATTGTACATGAACATTTACCCTATTCCATCTCCCAAACAATATGTATTGTACATGAACATTTACCCTATTCCATCTCCCAAACAATATGTATTGTACATGAACATTTACTCTATTCCATCTCCCAAACAGTATGTATTGTACAGGAACATTTACCCTATTCCATCTCCCAAACAGTATGTATTGTACATGAACATTTACCCTATTCCATCTCCCAAACAATATGTATTGTACAGGAACATTTACCCTATTCCATCTCCCAAACAGTATGTATTGTACAGGAACATTTACCCTATTCCATCTCCCAAACAGTATGTATTGTACATGAACATTTACTCTATTCCATCTCCCAAACAGTATGTATTGTACATGAACATTTACCCTATTCCATCTCCCAAACAGTATGTATTGTACAGGAACATTTACCCTATTCCATCTCCCAAACAGTATGTATTGTACAGGAACATTTACCCTATTCCATCTCCCAAACAGTATGTATTGTACATGAACATTTACCCTATTCCATCTCCCAAACAGTATGTATTGTACATGAACATTTACCCTATTCCATCTCCCAAACAGTATGTATTGTACATGAACATTTACCCTATTCCATCTCCCAAACAGTATGTATTGTACATGAACATTTACCCTAATCCATCTCCCAAACAGTATGTATTGTACATGAACATTTACCCTATTCCATCTCCCAAACAGTATGTATTGTACATGAACATTTACCCTATTCCATCTCCCAAACAGTATGTATTGTACATGAACATTTACCCTATTCCATCTCCCAAACAGTATGTATTGTACATGAACATTTACCCTATTCCATCTCCCAAACAGTATGTATTGTACATGAACATTTACCCTATTCCATCTCCCAAACAATATGGATTGTACATGAACATTTACCCTAACCCATCTCCCAAACAGTATGTATTGTACATGAACATTTACCCTAACCCATCTCCCAAACAGTATGTATTGTACATGAACATTTACTCTATTCCATCTCCCAAACAGTATGTATTGTACATGAACATTTACCCTAATCCATCTCCCAAACAGTATGTATTGTACATGAACATTTACCCTATTCCATCTCCCAAACAGTATGTATTGTACATGAACATTTACTCTATTCCATCTCCCAAACAGTATGTATTGTACATGAACATTTACCCTATTCCATCTCCCAAACAGTATGTATTGTACATGAACATTTACCCTATTCCATCTCCCAAACAGTATGTATTGTACATGAACATTTACCCTATTCCATCTCCCAAACAGTATGTATTGTACATGAACATTTACTCTATTCCATCTCCCAAACAGTATGTATTGTACATGAACATTTACCCTATTCCATCTCCCAAACAGTATGTATTGTACATGAACATTTACTCTATTCCATCTCCCAAACAATATGTATTGTACATGAACATTTACCCTATTCCATCTCCCAAACAGTATGTATTGTACATGAACATTTACCCTAATCCATCTCCCAAACAGTATGTATTGTACATGAACATTTACTCTATTCCATCTCCCAAACAGTATGTATTGTACATGAACATTTACTCTATTCCATCTCCCAAACAGTATGTATTGTACATGAACATTTACCCTAACCCATCTCCCAAGCAGTATGTATTGTACATGAACATTTACCCTAATCCATCTCCCAAACAATATGGATTGTACAAGAACATTTACCCTAATCCATCTCCCAAACAATATTGATTGTACATGAACATTTACCCTAATCCATCTCCCAAACAGTATGTATTGTACATGAACATTTACCCTATTCCATCTCCCAAACAGTATGTATTGTACATGAACATTTACCCTAATCCATCTCCCAAACAGTATGTATTGTACATGAACATTTACCCTATTCCATCTCCCAAACAGTATGTATTGTACATGAACATTTACTCTATTCCATCTCCCAAACAGTATGTATTGTACATGAACATTTACTCTATTCCATCTCCCAAACAGTATGTATTGTACATGAACATTTACCCTATTCCATCTCCCAAACAGTATGTATTGTACATGAACATTTACCCTAATCCATCTCCCAAACTGTATGTATTGTACATGAACATTTACTCTATTCCATCTCCCAAACAGTATGTATTGTACATGAACATTTACTCTATTCCATCTCCCAAACAGTATGTATTGTACATGAACATTTACCCTAATCCATCTCCCAGACAGTATGTATTGTACATGAACATTTACTCTATTCCATCTCCCAAACAGTATGTATTGTACATGAACATTTACTCTATTCCATCTCCCAAACAGTATGTATTGTACATGAACATTTACTCTATTCCATCTCCCAAACAGTATGTATTGTACATGAACATTTACCCTAATCCATCTCCCAGACAGTATGTATTGTACATGAACATTTACTCTATTCCATCTCCCAAACAATATGGATTGTACATGAACATTTACCCTATTCCATCTCCCAAACAGTATGTATTGTACATGAACATTTACCCTAATCCATCTCCCAAACAGTATGTATTGTACATGAACATTTACCCTAATCCATCTCCCAAACAGTATGTATTGTACATGAACATTTACCCTAATCCATCTTCCAACCAATATTGATTGTACATGAACATTTACCCTATTCCATCTCCCAAACAGTATGTATTGTACATGAACATTTACCCTAATCCATCTCCC
This sequence comes from Mactromeris polynyma, assembly GCA_032209605.1. NCBI lineage: Eukaryota > Metazoa > Mollusca > Bivalvia > Venerida > Mactridae > Mactromeris > Mactromeris polynyma. The sequence goes on from JASFXZ010000003.1 coordinate 19,547,518, forward strand.
AAACAGTATGTATTGTACATGAACATTTACCCTAATCCATCTCCCAAACAGTATGTATTGTACATGAACATTTACCCTAACCCATCTCCCAAGCAGTATGTATTGTACATGAACATTTACCCTAATCCATCTCCCAAACAATATGGATTGTACAAGAACATTTACCCTAATCCATCTCCCAAACAATATGGATTGTACAAGAACATTTACCCTAATCCATCTTCCAAACAATATGGATTGTACAGGAACATACGCTAATCCATCTCCCAAACTATATGGATTGTACAAAAACATTTACCCTAACCCATCTTTCAAACAATATGGATTGTACAAGAACGTTTACTCTAATCCATCTCCCAAACTATATGGATTGTCCAAGAACATTTACCCTAATCCATATCCCAAACTATATGGATTGTACAGGAACATACCCTAATCCATATCCCAAACAATATTGATTGTCCAGGAACATTTACCCTAATCGATCTTCCAAACAATATGGATTGTACAGGAACATACGCTAATCCATCTCCCAAACAATATTGATTGTCCAAGAACATTTACCCTAATCCATCTTCCAAACAATATTGATTGTCCAAGAACATTTACCCTAATCCATCTCCCAAACAATATGGATTGTACAAGAACATTTACCCTAATTCAACTCCCAAACAATATGGATTGTCTAAGAATAATTACCCTAATCCATTTCCCAAACAATATGGATTTTTTCTAAGAATAATTACCCTAATCCAACTCCCAAACAATATGGATTGTACAGGAACATACGCTAATCCATCTCCCAAACAATATGGATTGTCTATGAATAATTACCCTAATCCATCTCCCAAACAATATGGATTGTCTAAGAATAATTACCCTAATCCATCTCCCAAACAATATGGATTGTCTAAGAATAATTACCCTAATCCATCTCCCAAACAATATGGATTGTCTAAGAATAATTACCCTAATCCATCTCCCAAACAATATGGATTGTCCAAGAACATTTACCCTAATCCATCTCCCAAACTATATGGATTGTCAGGAACATACGCTAATCCATCTCCCAAACTATATGGATTGTACAGGAACATACGCTTATCCATCTCCCAAACAATATGGACTGTACAGGTACGTACGCTAATCCATCTCCCAAACTATATGGATTGTACAGGAACATACGCTAATCCATCTCCCAAACAATATGGATTGTACAGGTACGTACGCTAATCCATCTCCCAAACAATATGGATTGTACAGGAACATACGCTAATCCATCTCCCAAACACTATGGATTGTACAGGTACGTACGCTAATCCATCTCCCAAACAATATGGATTGTACAGGAACATACGCTAATCCATCTCCCAAACAATATGGATTGTACAGGAACATACGCTAATCCATCTCCCAAACAATATGGATTGTACAGGAACATACGCTAAATCATCGCTGAAACTGTTATTTTTGTTTTTACACGCGCCTTTTGCTATTAATGTCTAATTGTCTGATTAATATGCATCAATTGTCAGCACATTTAGACTGGTTGCGTCAGAGATAGTTATTTCTTGTTTGTTCACATTGAGAGCATAACAAATGCATTATCAGACGATAAAATTCTGTCTGGTTGTGTTAGGACTCCACTTCAACGTCTTTAAGAGAGAATGTTACATTCATTCGCATGCTATGCTATCAGAGGCGTACATTCATATAGGTCATGTAGACCGTAGCCTTCACTTCTTTCGAAAAAAATAGCAAAAACTGCAATCAGATATTTAATGTATGTTTTTGATGTTATTGTAAGCATATTTACCGGAACGAAATATACACCAAAACGCATCTCTGGCGATGTATCTACAAAACATTTCCAGGAGACCATGCCATAAACAGAAAATTAACTTTTGTGACGACAAATACGGAGAGAGCGAAGATAACGAGAATCGAGATTTCGAGAATTAATGACTTTCAAACGAAATAAAGGCAATTAGTGAGCAAACAAGTAAGACCAACTTGTTGTAGATACAAAACATAAGATGTACATGAATAATAATTGTGTACGGGGCAGAATTTCAAGGATAAATCATGCTAATGAGTAGCAAACAATTTTTTGTTGACAATTGCGTGGTATGCCACACAATGAATGAGAAACTACACATTATTGCATCAGTAGGATAATGCTTTCTGCTAAGGAGATGCTTAAATTATACTAATTTTTTGGGACGTTTGTTTACCTATACAAACAGAAAACATTTATTTCATATAGTTTAAATATCAATAAAACTGCATTATTAAAGAATGAACTCATTATATGATCATCTGTATTTGTTGAAAAAAGAAGTTGATAGTATCACCGTTTTTTAACAGGCAGGGTATCAAACTAGTTGTGTCAGTTAGTAATATAATAATACAAGATATTTTTGATTCCTTATACACTGCAATGATTCTTATTAATGGCGCTTTAGCCGATTTAACAACGATACTTGATCAAACCCATTCAAACATTTTACCTTCAGATGAGCCAGATACATCTTTAAAGTTAAATATAAATAAATCAGACATTGTGACAGTTTCAATAAAGCTGAATGTTTCAGAGAATAGCATATTACGTAATATAACACAATTTAAACATTTAAGGAAAACATATATAACTAAGAAATGACAGGTTTATGTACGGACGCTCAAACAAACGGATGGACACATGAATGGTTGGTATGGCAGGTTTTTACTAGAGAATAGACAAAATCATACAACACTTTTTACATGCATGTAGACATTATCATTGGGAACAAGAAACCATAATAAACAAAATACTATTTTGTAATACCTTACTGACTTAATGGAATGTCTCTCACTGACTGACACTCCCGTCTCGTTGCCTCAACGATTCGCCAATATCTGGGGAAATATGAGACGAAAGCATGTGTTCTGACATTAATGTCATAGAGTATAAAACAGACATCTACAAACGGTCTCATTGACTAAGCAGAGGATTCATCAATACAATTGCCTGTTTAAATATGTAATTTAAGATATTACTTCGTGTAATTGAAATCAATATTTCAGACTTATATACGAGAATAATTAGTAAACTTAAATGAATATTTGACCAAATAAATTATATAAGAAAATGTTGAAGAGGTTATTTAAATCTCAGTATTGTTTGCCTGGATTATTTAGGTCCATGACATACGTAGTGGACAACATAGTGTCATATAGAACAGAAGATGTCGCCTTCTAAGACATTTTCAAGACTGAGGTCATAACTATCTTCTATGGGAGTTTTCAAAAGATTATTATTAGTACTTGTATTAAGATTTTGTGGTTTACAAAAACGTTCCCTGTACGTGGAATAATAATTCCGGATCGCTGACTCGGCTATTTAATATCAAAACAATAGCAAGTTGCCTCAACTATTTTGTTGTTGTTTTCTACGGCTTCTTTTTTACCTTAAATTTTCTTTTTGAAAAATAACTCATTTATACAATTTAGCAATTTGTCTTTGTTTAAAGTATTGTATCGTAATGAGTTCTGGCTACCATAACTTCATCTGGATCGTAGTTATTACCATAATTTATAACCACTTAATTATCATCAGGTCCTATAACTTTACCAACTAAAATTCAAGAAAGTGGCGTTTTGGAGACAATACAACGGTGCAAATACAATCAACCAGAAAAGTAATCCTGTTCGAATGATGCAAATGATATGTATATTGGCAAAAATATTTCACACAGAAATTTATGTGCAAACACATTTGAAGTGTCAAAGAATTTGATCAATTGTTGCAGACGTAAACAATAAGTTAGTTATCAGCTCAAACGTTTAGTAACACATATACGTCTAAGATAAATATATTTAGCTATAAGTATATCACGTCTAGTAACACATATAAAACAAAGATATATATATATACCGAAGTAACTCAAGTTACTAAAAACCATCTCAACCAGACTATTCTATAATACGTTAACACACGCAAAAACCATCACAACCAAACTATTCAACAATACGTTAACACACGCAAAAACCATCACAACCAAACTATTCTACAATACGTTAACACACGCAAAAACCATCACAACCAAACTATTCTACAACACGTTAACACACGCAAAAACCATCACAACCAAACTATTCTACAATACGTTAACATACGCAAAAACCATCACAACCAAACTATTCTACAATACGTTAACACACGCACAAACCATCACAACCAAACTATTCTACAATACGTTAACACACGCGAAAACCATCACAACCAAACTATTCTACAATACGTTAACACACGCAAAAACCACCACAACCAGACTATTCTACAACACGTTAACACACGCAAAAACCACCACAACCAAACTATTCTACAACACGTTAACACACGCAAAAACCATCTCAACCAGACTGTTCTACAACACGTTAACACACGCAAAAAACCATCACAACCAAACTATTCTACAATACGTTAACACACGCAAAAACCATCTCAACCAGAATTTCCTACAATACGTTAACACACGAAAAAACCATCTCAACCAGACTATTCTACAATACGTTAACACACGCAAAAACCATCACAACCAGACTATTCTACAATACGTTAACACACGCAAAAACCATCACAACCAGACTATTCTACAATACGTTAACACACGCAAAAACCATCTCAACCAGACTATTCTACAATACGTTAACACACGCAAAAACCATCACAACCAGACTATTCTACAATATGTTAACACACGCAAAAACCATCACAACCAAACTATTCTACAATACGTTAACACACGCAAAAACCATCTCAACCAGACTATTCTACAATACGTTAACACACGCACAAACCATCACGACCAAACTATTCTACAATACGTTAACACACGCACAAACCATCACGACCAAACTATTCTACAATACGTTAACACACGCAAAAACCATCACGACCAAACTATTCTACAATACGTTAACACACGCACAAACCATCACAACCAGACTATTCTACAACACGTTAACACACGCAAAAACCATCACAACCAGACTATTCTACAATACGTTAACACACACAAAAACCACCACAACCAGACTATTCTACAATACGTTAACACACGCAAAAACCATCACAACCAGACTATTCTACAATACGTTAACACACACAAAAACCATCACAACCAGACTATTCTACAATACGTTAACACACGCAAAAACCATCACAACCAGACTATTCTACAATACGTTATCACACACAAAAACCACCACAACCAGACTATTCTACAATACGTTAACACACGCAAAAACCATCACAACCAGACTATTCTACAATACGTTAACACACGCAAAAACCATCACAACCGAACTATTCTACAATACGTTAACACACGCAAAAACCATCACAACCAAACTATTCTACAATACGTTAACACACGCACAAACCACCACAACCAAACTATTCTACAACACGTTAACACACGCAAAGATCATTACAACCAGACTATTATGCAACACGTTAACACACGCAAACATCAAAACAACCAAACTATTCTACAATACGTTAACACACGCAAACATCAAAACAACCAAACTATTCTACAACACGTTAACACACGCAAACATCAAAACAACCAAACTATTCTACAATACGTTAACACGCAAAGATCATTACAACCAAACTATTCTACAACACGTTAACACACGCAAACATCAAAACAACCAAACTATTCTACAATACGTTAACACACGCAAACATCAAAACAACCAAACTATTCTACAACACGTTAACACACGCAAAGATCATTACAACCAGACTATTATGCAACACGTTAACACACGCAAACATCAAAACAACCAAACTATTCTACAACACGTTAACATAATGAGTAAAGCTGTCAGGGAACACTAGTACGCAATGCATCTTCGGTACTTGAATACATGAGCACTTGTACACAATTATACCAGGCGAAAATGTAACTGTTATTCCGATTAAAGTCCACGAGTTCATGCGTAAAATTGTTATCTTCACAATGGCCTCAAATACAGACCGTCCTTATATATTTACTTTCTTAAACATATTTGAAGACATTGCAGACTTAACGTGAGATACACAGATGTCAATTTTCAGGAAATAAGGAAATCCATCAATTGGCATTCCAAAAATAAAATTGATAATTAGTCAGCAATAGTTTCATAATCCGGCATCCAAACCTCCAATATAATAAAGAACACGACAGAACACAGACAAAAGAACGATCCCGCCCAATCGCATTTGACCCAATTACGAGTTGTTCGCCGCAAACGCTGTAATAATTATGATAAGTGACAAAATAATGAGACAAAACTTTCACACATCCTCAATTTCGGTTTTCCTATTTTCTTGACAAACTATACGTTTTCTGTGTTGAAATGTCATTATGAGCATGACATTATTCAAAGTAAAATATCGGAAAGTACTCAAAATACTGTCAAGCCTGAATACCCTGTTTACGAACAATCAATACCAGTAAAATACAGAGAGTCGTTTTATTTAGATGAATGCTTGTCATTTGCATGTTATACTGAAGTAGGTTTGACTGTTAAGATATATCATGAATTTACCAGTATATATCACAGATAAATTGAAAATTAAAACGAATAGAATGTTGCAAACTAGTTGAGTTCGAGTTTATTAGTTTGTTGATGTTGGTGTATTGTTTAATTCACTTGTCCTTGCCATTTCGATGTTTCTTCCCCCCCCCCCTCCCTGTATGTGTTTCTCTTCCTAGGGCTCTAGAAATCAATTAGCCCGACGTCCCGGACAATTAAATGTTGAATCGGGCTACCAACAGTTGAGTTAAAGTTAGTCCCGGACAAGTCTGTTTTTAAGCTAACCAACATCAGCAATTGTCTTAGAATCCCACAAACACATACATGTGATTATTAATTTTAGAATGTGGGCAATTATTGTGTATGTTTATTTGTTACTCAATTGACCGATATTCTCGGATAGCTTTCTATGTCGAACAAGTCAAATTTTACTTTTCCATTAGTCCGGGACAAGTGTATTTAAAACAAGTCTTGAGCCCTGCGTTCGCTTGGTATTGTGTACTTGTCCCTCCGAGTGTGTGCATCCACCCTTTCTCTTACTCAGATCCTTCCAAGACAATCTCTTTTATTTTTACTTTCCTTTTTTTCCATAATAAAGATTGTCTACTTGATACAAGAGAATGTAAATATAGAAGTCAAGCATGATATGCCAAATCATTGTGCACAGCCTCCCCGAAAACAAGAGCAGACATGAAGCCTCCTTTTGTTGAAATTGAAATATCCACAACGGATCACTGAAGCGCACTATAGTTGTGTCTAAAATGTTCAATGATGGCAACTTGTATGTAACAAGACGGATCACTGAAGCGCACTATAGTTGTGTCTAAAATGTTCAATGATGGCAACTTTTATGTAACAAGACGGATCACTGAAGCGCACTATAGTTGTGTCTAAAATGTTCAATGATGGCAACTTGTATGTAACAAGACGGATCACTGAAGCGCACTATAGTTGTGTCTAAAATGTTCAATGATGGCAACTTGTATGTAACAAGACGGATCACTGAAGCGCACTATAGTTGTGTCTAAAATGTTCAATGATGGCAACTTGTATGTAACAAGACGGATCACTGAAGCGCACTATAGTTGTGTCTAAAATGTTCAATGATGGCAACTTGTATGTAACAAGACGGATCGACTAGTCATCACTTTTAATCGAACAGTACACTCCCGATCTAATTGATTGCAATGGAATTCGTAAAGGTTTAAATCATTAGTGAAGCCGTTGATAACAGACCTACCCAGTGGCTATTGAATATCAAAACAAACAAGAAGTTCATTCACAAAAGATATTAACAATATGTGTATTTGCCGAAGCGAAATCAAACGCCACTAAAATGTTTGTTTTTCATTCTAAGAAAACAGTAATCATTCATTCACCGCGCTCGTAAAATCTGTTTTGATATGAAGCTGAGTTTGTTTTTGTTGGTTTAACCTGCAAAGAACAATGGAGTGTGACACGAGACAAAATTGCAAATAGAGAAAATACGCAGAATTTTCAATTGTTGATTTGTTTTCCGGACGAAATACACTGGCACCAGACACTTACGTTGTCTGCAGAAATCGGGACACCATAGTGTGGCTATTGACATCGAGTAACTGTGAATATATATCGAAATATAACAATGAATGATTCCACTCCTGTTCAATAAAGTAGGCGATCCATGGAACGGGAAATTAATAGATATGTTAGATTGGTTTCAATGAAAAGATAAGACTTTCTGCCTATGTAGTTCATGAATATAATGGATAGCCGTTCCGTTGGCCAATTCCCAAGAGGTACATACGATAACGATTAAAGATTTCGTTCTAATTTTTTCAAGTAGGGAATATGTACGTATATGTACGTGGACATAAAGTGTTTTTTCCAATTAGTGTCTTATGTCCAGGACATAGCCAGGTTCCCACCGTGCAGTACTATCTCTTTTTATTGAGTAGTTTAAAGACATAAAATGGAATATTAACTTTGAAACGTCATTACTCTTCCACAACATGCCTAGCGATGTACGTGTTTCCACGTGCCCGTTTTCCCTGGTTGTTGGTTTTAGTAACGATACATGAGAACCACCACTTGCCTATTGGAACCACATCCGGCAAAACATCTAGTCTAGTGCATCTTAACGTGAACAAATGTTTCTAAAATTGTACACAGACAAAACCATTTTTCAATATAAAGCTATACATATGCTGTTGAAGTGGTAAAATACAGAGAGCGACACCACCTTTCATAAGAAACAAGATATCGCCGATGTCAATAATAAGCTTTCGAAAGAGATGCAAGTTCTAGACGATCGGATTTTGGTATTTGTCCCCAACTTTTACATTTAACATAAGGCTTAAGCAATCCTGTGTGGAACTACATTCCCCTAATTTTGAATGTTACACGTATAATCTTCTAAAAGGGAAAATAAGACCACACTCACCGTTCATGTCTATTTTAGACTCATTGGAGCGACAACTCCAGAATCGTTGGAACATTTTCAACGCATGAGAAATAAATAAACAAAAACATATCAAAATTCATTAATTTAAGATATGATCAGTAACTAGTAAAAATTATCGAAGTTATGACTTAGGATTTTATGTACTTAACAACTTGGCCCTACATTAATTAAGCACCACAAATCTTGGTTGGGAAAACATGTTTACCAATAGAACTTTTCACCAGGAGAAAAAAACACCGATGGACCAACGTTGGGCCATGGCATTACTTATTTCTCATAACTTTCATTTGTTGGCCCAACGCTGTGCCAGCAGCTACTTTCTCATGCCAACCGTACGACCATAATACAATATTGGCCCAACTACTTTCTGCTATCTTGGTTGTAAATTTCCCGTATAATTTTCCCGCAATAAAAATACTACCAGTATAACTCATGCAGGGCATTTTAAAACAAGTCGCACTTTACATCTCTCAAACGGCATTGCTGTATTGGTCTTCTGTTTTTCAAGAATATGACATTTGAGTCAGATCAGTTTATATATATAATTATTGGTTTCATTTCACAATATAATATCACTTTTTGATTTGTTATTCATCCTCTTCGAAAAAAAACAATATGTGGGTGGTCAGTATTAGAAATGGAGGGGCTACTTGTCCCCCTACATATCGTACTAACCCCTTATATTACCGCGGAAGGTCAGTGACAAACCCCAATACATTGATCTGTTTGATCTACCCCCTATTTAATGAACATGAAAGTTCAATTATTGTATTACCCCTTGTTATTTAATTCATATATGTCTACCATTCAAGTAATGATTATGCATTAATTGAGCAGAATCATACTCATACATCTTAGTCAGATTATTAGACCGACCAAACATGTACTATGCAGTTTTAATCTACAGACCGCCGTTTATGAGGTATTAACGCAGCTATTCAAAAAGTCGGACTTCCTGCAGATACCCATAATAAACCGACGATACAAACTGAGCTAATTGCGGAATACCTTTAAGACTAATGGAATATGTTGTTTCTTTCAGTACCATGGCATACATGTATATGACTGTATATTAAACTTGATGGGATTATAATGACATAAATAATATTGCGTTCGTCATTTGAGAGGCTTCGTAGCTAACACATGTTCATTACATTGGATGTGATGTCAAACATTCTATTGTGTACGGCTGATCAGGCATTTCTAAGTATTCCTCCATCAACTTTTCATTTCTGTATAAATATTTAGTTGGATAATTCCTTGTTCATTAACTGAAGTCATCTCGTCAAGGGAACCTCGTCGAGGATTCCTATCTCACGTCCTGTGATTTATTCGTGCATGCACGGACATTTTAACCATTTAATTTCGGTTCAAACCCACGATACTTACCGAGCGCGCGTTAAGGATTGTGGGTTAAATTCGCGCTAAGGATTGTGGGTAATTTTTTTTTTTTTTTTTTTTTATTGAAACTGTAACTATCTATTGTATCCAATTTATAATCAGTTGTGTACAAGAAGTATAAAGACAGAACATCTATTAAACAATGTAAGTAGACTGATGCCAGGAAAGGTATTTACATTACAGTTGTATGCAATAAGTTAACTCAGCAAGTAACTGCATAACACCATTATATCATTCAAAAATATATTCAAGGCACATCTATGAAAACTTTTGTAACTCCTCAGATAAAGTATAAAAGTAAACCAGCATTCATTGATAACCACGTGTTCGTATAATTCAACAGACTTAATATTTAATATATATACATAGTAACATACATTTGTAAGTCTGTAAAACAATAGTGCATGTATGTATCTCATTTTGGGTTGATTTATGTGGAGAGTACTTCACTTTTATATTTCCTTCTGTGCACGAATTTGTTTTTATTTTTCCAGTCATTAAATTCTACATGATCTAATGAGACAGCAAATCACTTATAAAATTTCAGGATAAAATTATCACGTTTGTTTTGCATAGTTGCTATCATTTTTTCTGTACAGATATAATTTAAAAGAGTCGGTTTCCGGTATTTTTTGTGTATTTGCATTATGGATGTAGTATTTTGCTATATTAAAATAATAAATGTAGTTTATAACGTTTTTATTTTCATCTTAACTTGGGTTTTCAAGCCCAAAAGACACTTCCATAAAATTTAGGTTGCCTACTTGTATTCCTTTATTTGTGAGAAATATTTTAATTCCGGTCCAAAACTGTTGAGTAATGTTGCATTCCCAGATTTCCAATTTATTTCATTTTCTGCGAGTTCTTTGTTCCATTTTTCAGTTTGCTTGTTCTTTATTTGTTTTGATTTTAGCAGTAAATCATATCTTACTTTATTCGGTTCAATTGTGTTTTTAATTTCATCAATAAGATTTATATGTCCGTGTGTATGTAATGTCTTGTCGGCTAAAGCATACGTCTTGTCGTATTACTTTACTCGCACGTTGTTTATAATCTGTCTTCTTGTGTCTCGTTGTCCAAAATAATTCATTTGAAATAATTAGGGGTGTCAATATTCGGTTATTTTACTAACCGGTTAACCGTTTAATCTTCCGAACGGTTAACCGGTTAACCTAACATAGCATTTGTTACGTGTTCGTATTGAAATAAACGACAATAACTGACCTTTTCTTTAAATATTTGTAGCAAACGCATACGTGTCAAAATGTTAGTATAAGGAGTATCGATTTTCCCCCTTAAGCCGAGGTTTCACACCTTTCAGGGACACATATTTGAGATTGTGACTACATACACTATGCGAGATTTTCAAAATGAAAACTAGATATTTTCATCAAAACAAACGATTAACCGGTTAGTGATTTTACTAACCTATAACCTCATGTTTAAACGGTTAACCTATTAATCGTTTACATCCCTAGAAATAATTGGTGTCTGTGGCTGTTAGTGTTGCTGCACTATCTAGTATAATGGTTTGCTCTTTGATTGATCTGCAAGAATTGTATTGTACCATTTCCAGATATTATCTAAATTAGAAAGCGTCTCCAGAGATCTGTCATTTAAAGTTTAATACGGATAATTATTTGTTTCGTTTTCCAGCGAAAAGTCGGTTCCGAATAGATCCCGTCTCATCAGAAGTAACCCTGATTAAACCTTTAGATAGGGAAACATCAGGAATAAACAAAAGTCATCCGAATGCAAGGAATGGTGTGCAGCCATTACGGATCACGTGTCAAGTGAAAATTAACGACGTTACATACAAATCAGAAATACATCGTCTAAATGTAACGGTTGTGGATGTTAATGATAGCCCACCTGTCTTTATTTACCACAAAGAAGAGAATGGCTCCCAGCATATCACGAAGAATATAGAGATTCAGTCGGACACAATAGCAAAGGTAACTCGGCTGGTCTAGAAATCCACAAGCCCGACGTCCCGGACAAGTCTAATTGCTGATTTGAGCTTCCTAAGGTTGAGTTGAAGTTAGTCCAAGACAAGTCTGTTTTTAAAGCTAATGAACAGTGCACATTCTAAATATCGAACAAAACCATGCATTACCGATGCTTTAAATTGGAAATTGAAATTTTCTCGGACAGCTAGCCTCCCATGTCGGACAAGTCAAATTTTACATGTTCACATGTCCGGGACAAGTGTATTTTAACAAAATTATTGAGTCCTGTTACTGCGTATCTCATTTATTGTATGTAGATACGTGTACCTAGTAGCATATATGTGGTTCTACCCAGATGCTTATTGCATCGGGTGAAATGAAGCCTAGATTGAGAGAGGAAACGTATACAACCTACAATACAAAATAAAACAGAATAATCACCGTATGATATTAATTGTTTCGATATTACTTAAACCTCTTTTAAAGGAAAACAAGTAATAAAACAATATGTGTTTTAAAAGCAATTGACAAGAATGTGCACCTGTTTATATCGTACGAGTATTAACTTAGACTTTGTTCAAATAATTGAATATGTAAATATGCTTATGTATATGCATATACGAAGTACGAACCTTCCTTTATTTATGACATGTTTTAGATGTTTGAACGGAGTTTATTCTTGTTCGGTGGTCATTTGACCGACTCATTGTTCTTGTGTTACCAACCAGCAATAAACCACCATGGCCACCGTCTACAGTAACATGCAGTATTTACGGTGTTCAGTGTAGAGTTTTTGAAAAACAAGTGGTGTGTTCAGAAACCTTTTAAATAGTGCATATCTAAAGCAACGTTGTAACTTGTCTACAGTTTATCCAATTATTTGAGAAAATATGTATTTTACACATGTATTCTGACGCATGTGTCGGTTGTCTCGAATGTTTGAATACACTGCAGTGGCACTGGCTACCACAAGTAGTGTCACTGGCTACCACACGTAGTGTCACTGGCTAACACATGTAGTGGCACTGGCTAACACATGTAGTGTCACTGGCTACCACACGTAGTGTCACTGGCTAACACATGTAGTGGCACTGGCTAACACATGTAGTGTCACTGGCTAACACATGTAGTGGCACTGGCTAACACATGTAGTGTCACTGGCTACCACATGTAGTGTCACTGGCTACCACACGTAGTGTCACTGGCTAACACATGTAGTGGCACTGGCTAACACATGTAGTGTCACTGGCTACCACATGTAGTGTCACTGGCTACCACACGTAGTGTCACTTGCTAACACATGTAGTGGCACTGGCTAACACATGTAGTGTCACTGGCTAACACATGTAGTGTCACTGGCTACCACACGTAGTGTCACTGGCTAACACATGTAGTGTCACTGGCTAACACATGTAGTGTCACTGGCTAACACATGTAGTGTCACTGGCTAACACATGTAGTGTCACTGGCTAACACATGTAGTGTCACTGGCTAACACATGTAGTGTCACTGGCTAACACATGTAGTGTCACTGGCTAACACATTTAGTGTCACTGGCTACCACAGGTAGTGTCACTGGCTACCACATGTAGTGTCAATGGCTACCACACGTAGTGTCACTGGCTAACACATGTAGTGTCACTGGCTAACACATGTAGTGTCACTGGCTAACACATTTAGTGTCACTGGCTATCACATGTTGTGTCACAGGCTAACACATGTAGTGTCACTGGCTAACACATGTAGTGTCACTGGCTAACACATATGTATCGGAGATTTCAATCGTAAGACACTCGTGCTGGCTGTATTACGAACTAGCGCGACAGTGTTCACTTCATTTTTTAAATAGAGTAGTATTTGTTGAATTGTATACATTAAATAAGATAATTGGAGACATTCGTGATAAGTTGCGGTTGCGAATCGACACATTATTTTTGCACAGAATACACTTGCAGTGCGTGGTAAAGTGAAACACTGTTTTAAAATTACAAAATTCAGTTTATTTTGCCTATTGGTGATCGGGAAATGTTATAATAAATTTCAATTTGTAAAGTAAAATGCACAGACTTGGTCAAAACGAGTGTGTTCAAACTTATCTAGAATTGAACGCGGTGGTAGTGTATTGGCTTTAAGTATAGCTTTCAACTGCCATAGCCACGCCATAATATGTCTTCAACGACGTTTGCAAGCCACTGGTGGCATAATCTGACCGCCCTCCAACCGAAACATATCGCATTACCACCGCTAGGACGGACCGTTACGAGACGTTGACGCACCTACGAGATCAATAAGTCAAATACATATAGATGTATTGAACAATTACTGAGAAATTATGCTTTTAAAGTAAAATGGGCCTGCTTATATGAGACAAGACATACCATCCGCATCACACAGCAATTCTTAAATTAAAGTCGAATTGACCGTTTACCTTGGCTCGCTCGATCGCCAGATTTTAACCCAAGTAGACCATTATACAGACGAAATAAAGGCAAAACTTTATGGTGCATAATTACATCATTCAATATATATTTTTCGAAAGAGACTGCAATAAGTACCATGAATGCATATATGATGATGGTATAAATAATTTGCATTCCATCGTAAAAAATACAAGATCATGTTTTTAAATGTAACAGACAAAATAAGTAGTTGTATTGGTCAGTGTCATTATAATTTGTGTTGAAAAAAGAATAATGTATCTTTACGATGCTAGAAAGTTAAGTAGCTACCTTCTGCCGAAACAAAATATAAGGTTATGGTGCATAATTCGAAAGAGGCTACAATATAAGTATCATGAATGTATAATACGTTCTGATAAATTAGTACAGCCCGGGGCAATTTCATTATGCTGGCTAAACACAGCGGGTGTGCTAATTAAGTCGCAAACGATAATGATCATGAGACGTTAAAGTGGCGTATATATGAATCGGTTATAGCATGAAGCCAATATCGATCAGATCTGGGGAATCTTGCGATGAATCGGTTATAGCATGAAGCCAATATCGATCAGATCTGGGGAATCTTGCGATGAGCCAGAAAGTTGGACATGCATGGGTAGTTGGCTCATTAAGTTGAAGAAAAAATGGTTGTCACATAACAATTATCTTGGCATTTTCTCAATTATCACATTTTTGGAAATTACTCCTATAATGGCTTATCAGTGTTGCCTATCAAAATGGCTCACGATGAAGAACAAGAGAAGTAAGTATGGTAGATGTGGAAACTATCTAAAGATGTCATTGTATGTATTCCATAGCAATTCTCATTGTTCGGTAGAATGTACATGTATTATATTTCGTTTCTTCTAGAAAATACCAGAAATAGAAGAGGTTATAAAAGATGTTGATTTCTCCCAAATAAATACTACACATGCCATCAAAAAGATATTAGATCCACTTCACGTGTGTACCGCTGATCTGCTGTGTCATCATGTAACCGATGGATCGGTGTGCAGATTGCGTAAGTTCATTTGAATAACACCTCAGTCTAAATTTCCGATTATAATCGATTATTTTAGTTCATAATCGATGGTCGCTGACGTTGGAAGTCTAGCGACCAATTTTCGATTATTTTCGATAATCGCGCCAACACTAATAAATAATGCACGTATTATTACGATATTTTCTCAAACGAATAGAGGCATTTGGCAATCTGGCTCCAACTTATGACGGCGCGGCTTCTGTCTGAGTCATGTTCCTTTATAACTTGCAACCTGGCTCCAACTTATGACGGCGCGGCTTCTGTCTCAGTCTTGTTCCTTTATAACTTGCAATCTGGCTCCAACTTATGACGGCGCGGCTTCTGTCTGAGTCTTGTTCCTTTATAACTTGCAATCTGGCTCCAACTTATGACGGCGCGGCTTCTGTCTCAGTCTTGTTCCTTTATAACTTGCAATCTGGCTCCAACTTATGACGACGCGGCTTCTGTCTCAGTCATGTTCCTTTATAACTTGCAATCTGGCTCCAACTTATGACGGCGCGGCTTCTGTCTGAGTCATGTTCCTTTATAACTTGCAATCTGGCTCCAACTTATGACGGCGCGGCTTCTGTCTGAGTCATGTTCCTTTATAACATGCAATCTGGCTCCAACTTATGACGGCGCAGCTTCTGTCTCAGTCATGTTCCTTTATAACTTGCAATCTGGCTCCAACTTATGACGGCGCGGCTTCTGTCTGACGCATGTTCCTTTATAACTTGCAATCCATTTCGTGTTCCAAAAAGGAGACGTTCAATGCATTATGGCCATAAAAGAAATGTTCAGCCGATGCAACTTGTAAAACGACACAGTTTGGAAAATGTTTAATATTTAAAATGAAGTTATGTTTATATGCACATGTATGCATGTATGTATACACATATGTTGATCAAACGAGCTTTTCTAGTAATAAGATAAAGCGTTTACATTTATGTTAGAACATATTTTTCCTATATAATATATTGATCAAAACTGGTAGAGCTGGAAACTCGCTATCGATTTTGGGTCATTTTCAAAGGGGACAATCCACTGCGATAAGCTAAAAGGCGCTGAAAGATGAGTATGCCGCCGGTTCTGTTGTATATTATTTCTTAAAGGCTACAGGAGCTGTGTATTTTCTGCTTTTGATTGTGGTAAACTATAACGTTTGTGATTCAGTTACACTAAAATATCAAAAATGCAACGTAAATCTGTCACAACCACGTTCATCAAGTCAGATGATTAAGTGATTATGTAGAAAGTATTCTGGAAAATACATAATGGGAGGTTAGCTCTTTTATAGTATATAATATATCCGAGACAAGATCAAGTGTCTGGATCTAATACGCTCTGAATGTAGAGATGTGTTATCATATACGATGTTTTAATTTAATCTTAAATGTATTAATTGAATATACAATGTTCATCACTTATTATGATCGAATTGTACATCGCCTGACTATTGATCCGAAGAAAGTGAGTTCGAATCCCGCCTTGGTGAAGTAAAACTATGATTTCACATTGCCGGAATAATGAACGAGTGTTGGTTAGAAACCATTTAGGAAGCATCAAAGTATCAAGTGTTTATGTTAATTCCGCTGCAAATAGAGGAATGTTGAAAACAAATCACAAATATAAACCTTATACAAACTGGATGCATCGATATATTTATCTATCATGCAAAATATCAATAATCGTATGCATACGTCCACATACCGGACTTATCTGTATAAAATTAAATCACACTTCGGAATTCTTTTATTTTAAACTGTACGTGTTTTCGAGGTAGTCGTTAATTTTGCGTCGCAGTTTGTGTTACTATCTATCAAATCTTGATTTCCAATTGTTTCCACTTGATCTTGACTCTTCTCAGTGGAGGCTAAAATGTCCTTTTATAAAATTGTATCATCTATATAGTCACTCGTGAATGTTTGTATAAGGACATAAAAATGTCTACCTTTTGAAAACAATTCATGTCATGGTAATATTGATGGTGTTTCGACCAGTACGTTACACCGGACGTCGGTCGTTGTTAGATAGTACCACCATTATATATACACAACCCACTGCCGTCTTATTATGCGCTTTAATCAGATATCGATTAAAACATTAAATAAAACTCGAAAGTGCAATTTTTTATTATGTTAACCAAAGATTACTTTAGTGAGTAAGATACCACATCGCTAATTTCAACATTTATACTTTCGCAAATCAAACAGTTTCAAAACTAACCAATATCAGCACTTGTTCAGTTGTAAATCAAACCTTAAAATCCCACAAACACAAACAGTCGTGTGATTACATTGTATTAATTTTAAATTGTGGAGCAATCATTGTACATGATTATTTATTATTAAATTGACAGATAGTCTCGGATAGCTTTCTATGTCGGACAAGTCAGATTTTATATTTCCATTAGTCCGGCTCAAGTGTTTTTGAAAACAATTTCTAGAGCCCTGTGCTAGTACAACTCTTATAAGTATTGTTAGATATTATTCTTGGTCATTCAACATCCTATCATAGGTAATACAACGAAGTTTTCTTTCTGACTTCGAACACTGTTAGCCAAAAACATATAAGGTTCAATAATCGCCGTAATTTAATACCGCGGGGCACATAACATGCGTACCGTAAAGAAAGCCAGTTTGTGTTTAAGGTCTTACTGCTAATACATGCTGATACACTAATAAGTAAATATGTTCTATTTGATGTGGAACCCCCATCTTTCACTACCATTACAACGTATATGAACCATTAGTTTATCCAATAACATAAAAACCTCATAAATCGAGTATAAGTTTGGTAAAGTTATGGGTCTAGTTTTGTTCATTGTTTAAATGCTTTGGGTGCTATTCGACGAAAATGCTGCATCAGTTTCTGTAATTGCCATTAAAATACGTCTACCATTGAAAACAAGAAGAAACCTGATTTCCATATTACCATATAACAGCAGACATTTAATTGGAATTCACCCTCCATTTCAAAAAGACTATATGGATAAAAGTGTCCTTAAAATGTGGCCTTAAATACGCCAAACTAATGTTTGAGTATCGTTTCAATGCAATATTCAGGTCGTTTTTTGGTATAATTTTACAAATGACTTTGACCACTCGTATATCTTTAAACTTCCGAACATTTTTTTCTTAATTTCAATGACATTTCTATTTAAAATATAGAATTCCTTTGTACAATTCTATCGCCAATTACGTCTCAGACGCGTAATTTAACACACTAGTTGTACTTTTTATAATTTTATTGTTGAATCAACACAAGATGTGACGTTATTGCAATAAGGTATGGCCGCTGCTTTTATTAAAATAATTGAATATTACCAATGCAATATACGTTTTATTTTCAATATATCTGTAGGCCGGAGGCCCGTGAGATCGAAACATATCAGTACACAACATAGTGGCAAAATGTGAAAACAGCAAAGTATATCAATACAATGTTATACATATCATACAGCAGGCAATACTTCTCAAATTAAAGTAATAGAGTAGGATCGAAAACTTCGTTTTATTTTTGTATATTTAGTTTGTAAATATGTGGAGAGGCCAATACTCTAAAATTAGGGCAAGGACGGTGGGATGGGGCTAGTTTAAACGGAGAAGGTGGGGTTACTGGTTTAATATATAATTTTTTAAGGGCTATATACCTTAGCAGGTGAATAATGATAGTTTTACTGTTATTCTAAACGAAATGAAATGTTCGACCATTTTAAGGAAAACAAATGTCTGAAGAAAAACAAAAACAAAAAATCGTCATATCCCAAGCAAATATATGTATAATGAAATACGATGCCGTCTGTGACGGGAATATTTGAACAGTGTAAGATAAAACAATATACTAAGAGAACAGATGCTATCTCAATTCACATATAGTTATATACATAAATGTGCAATATAAATGTGTTTCATGAAAAAATGACAGGTTTCGTTGTATAAATACAAACATATGAAAGAGAATTGACATTTGAATGTTAATACAACAGTATTTTTCCCTTTTTCAAATTGAAGATATGAGAACATTGAACCTTGAAAACAAATGGTGTAAGA